>OY294069.1:32182785-32676882 GCA_958510875.1 Endomychus coccineus
TCAATGAGCCGGGAAAAAGGCCATAATAAAAAAACATATAGTAAGCTAGAATTTCAAAAATTTCTTTGCATTTTGTTCCCAATACCCCATAGATCATCCATGACTATCAAGACCGCGGGGGTCGACCTTTCTACCCCCCAAAGGGGGTTTCAACCGCTCAGAGGAGCATTCTTACAAAAACAATCGAAAAAATTAGAAAATTAATGAATTAAGAGCCGAAAATAACCCCCAGTATATTTTTTGGGTCGCTGATCACGATTCCGCAGTTAGTTTTCTCGGAAAACTCCCTCCTAATGGGAAATATGGAAAATTTATATATAATATGTAATTTATAATTTTGTTGCAAAAATGACTTCTAGTAGGTTTTTTTGGGTCGCTGATCACGTTTCCGCTGCTATTTTTCCCAAAATACTCTCCAGTCATTTTTGCAACAAAATTATACTTTATTATTCGTCTCAGGAAAATCTCAAAATTCCCGAATTTTCCACCTGGAGAGAGTTTTTTCGGAAAACTAACAGCGGAATCGTGATCAGCGACCCAAAAAACCTACTAGAGGTCATTTTTGCAACAAAATTATACTTTATTATTCATAACCGTCTCAGGAAAATCTCAAATTTTCCGAATTTTCCATCTGGAGAGAGTTTTTTGGGAAAAATAACAGCGGAATCGTGATCAGCGACCCAAAAAATCTACTTGAGGTCATTTTTGCAACAAAATTATACTTTATTATTCATAACCGTCTCAGAAAATTCTCAAATTTCCCGAATTTCCCATCTAGAGAATGTTTTTTTGGGAAAATAACAGCGGAATCGTGATCAGCGACCCGAAACACCTACTGGAGATCATTTTTACAACAAAATTGTACTTTATTATTCATAACCGTCTCAGAAAAATCTCAGATTTCGCGAATTTCCCATCTAGAGAAAGTTTTTTTGGGAAAATAACAGCGGAATCGTGATCAGCGACCCGAAACACCTACTGGAGATCATTTTTACAACAAAATTGTACTTTATTATTCATAGCCGTCTCAGGAAAATTTCAAATTTTCCGAATTTCCCATCTGGAGAGAGAGTTTTTTGGGAAAAATAACAGCGGGATCGTGATCAGCGACCCAAAAAATCTACTTGAGGTCATTTTTGCAACAAAATTATACTTTACAGTCTCAGGAAAATCTCAAATTTCCGAATTTTCCATCTAGAGAAAGTTTTTTGGGAAAAATAACATACCTCTTCTTTGGTAACACTTGGCTTCATTCTCAATCGTTTCTTAAAAGATCAATATTCCTTTGTATCTAAAAAATTAATTAGTTATAAAATATTAATTCATCTTTTTGTTTTTCTAATCCCGCCATTTTCACCCGCATGCATTAATCGTTTAATTATTTATTACATTCTTTCTTTTTATAATTTATCTACTCGTCTCATTTGTCCCAAAATTTTTGTTTCGTTTTGTTCTGTTAGTCCCGAGTTTTCTTACAGGGCCGGATTAGGTGCAGTGCCCGAGGGTTCGCCCAATACGTCTAGTCCGGGAGGAGCTATGGGTTCCGGTTCAAGTTCGGGCAGCGCCCCGAACAGACCTTTACCTCCGACGCCCGATGATGATGATATCCAAGGAGACAAAACTTTGGTTGTCAGACGGGTAAGTACTGCGAACTCGCTATTGCACTGCTGATTCATGTTGTATAATTGTTTTTGGAAATTATAATTTTCAAGGTGTCTATATTGATGTTGAGAATAGAATTTATCAACTGATGTTGAATTTGATAAATTTTGCTATGATTTACGTGCTATATTCCATGACACTATATTTTGGCAACGTATATCTTCAAATTTCCTTTTTTGCTACTCCGCTCTTCTTCCCACATCAATATTCTTGCCTTTAAAAGTATATAATCTTTCATTATTGAATGTTATTGTATTATAAATGACAGCAGGCTGCAGCCAGTCAGTTGAAACACTCAAATCCGGAAGATGTAGACGAAGCGACTTTGCTTAAAGATTGGGATTTCGATAAGTTTTTCCCAAATGTATTCAAAAATCCTCACGATTCCCCGTCGTCTTCGAGCAGTTCAGGTAACAACAATAAAAAGAAAAAGGAATCGCGAGAATCCAAAGGTCCCAGTCATCGGAGGATAGATAGCGACTCGAAAATCAATCCGTTCCTTCGAGGTTTTCGCAGGGAGCATTCCGACTTTTTCCCTCTCAGTTCTCGACATTCTGCTATCTTTGTCGATAGAAATACAAGGAGCAGCGGAATTTTCAATCGAAGAAGTTCCGATACTGGTTTGAGTAAAAACGTCGGCGAACCGGTCTTGATGGATTACGTGAAACGTAACGATTCACCGAATGCTCCCAACAAAAACGAATTGAACAAAAATTACGGGATGATCGGCAACAATAAAGATCGAGAATCACGAACGAGCGCTATCATTCGATTGGACGATAATATTATCAAACCCAGAAGGGAGAAAACGGAGTCTGATATCGTCCTAAGAAACTCTGATGCAAGGCGCAGTATCAGAGAAAATTTGGAGGCGAGAAGGCACGAAGTAGATAATCAATTCGTAAAAGATGTTGAAATGCTGAAGAATCGTAGTCATAGAAGTTCCGAGACGAATTCGGCGCTTATATCGAGTACTACTAGTTCAATCAGTGGTGACGAATATTTGTTCATGCAGGTAAATTTTAGTTAGTTCTTTTTGGTTTTCCCGGCATTCTATATCTAATTGGTTTCAATGGATTTTTCTTCTGTGTCATCAACTTTAACTTAAAGTAAATGTGCTATATTTGTTGGTAACTTTCTAAAAAATATTTGTTGGTAGCTTTCTAAAAACTTGAATATGTATTTTCAATCTGGAATAGTCCACCCTACACGCTTCGTACTTTGGTATGATTTCTGCTAATAAGAAATGCTTTTTAGAAGATTCTATAATTGGTATCGCATAACGTATGGGCTTTTATTTAATAGCCGAATCAATTACCTAACTAAGCATAGGCTCTATAAAGAAGAAACAATCACCCTTATCCACTAAAAATACTGTTAAATTAGTGAGGACCTTTCAGCTACCAAGTAGACATCATCAGAGTAAACTAAATTAGGAATCAAAATGTGTCTGCTTAAATACTATTGGAATTAAAATGGAATATAAGGGAATTTAGTAATATGGGGTTGCGGCAAAATATACCCAGTCATGGAATATTGTTTTAATTGTGTTATTTCTTTGACAACTGTCAAAAAGAAAGTTTTATATCAAAGTAGAAAGATACAGAATTTTGTTATGGAACGTTATTCGCCTCAAAAACGCGGAGGAATTGTTGAAATGTATTTCCAAAACTTTTCTTCGATAATTTTAACTGAACGCGCTTTTAGGATATCGTATCCCGGTCGAAGAGCACAGTTCGTCATTTAGCAATCGCATTTTTACAGAATGGCACAGTAAGTAATGTAAAGTGTACTGGAAGCTTGTTCGGGCTGACGTTGAGACAGAACCAACAACTTCCACAAGAAGACGTGGGGCGCAATTAGGGTTGTCCGAGTGGACTTTAAAAAGAATTTTGCACTTAGACTTGGGTATGTATGCATATAAAATGTTCAAACTACGGCCAATTGATATTCAAAGACTTTTCAATAAAATCAATCAAATCATTACGAATTTGGTGGAAGCAGGACCCAATTTTTAGCAAAATTTGGCAATGAGCGATTAAGCAAATTTTTGCCTTTCTGGTCGTGTTAACAAGCAAAATTATCGTTTTTGGGGACATAAAACCCCCGTTTTATTCAAGAAAACGTGCAGTTTGATCAAATAGTCTTTGGTTGGTGCGCAATATACTCCGAACGAATCATTGGTTCCTTCTTTTTTGGAGATGCCAGGGACAATGCAGTTGCTGTTAATGGAGAACCGTATCGAATAATGATACGTGAATTTCTGCTCTGCAATTACAGTTGGAAGAACTTGGCATGGCAGCGCGCGAACCGTTCGCTCTTCTTAGATATTTTCTCTGCCAGACTGCTTTCAAAAAGTGGAGATGTCGAGTGGCCGCCTTATTCTTCTGATTTGACGGCACCAAATTTTTTCTCGTGGGAATACTTGAAAAATAATCTACATTAATCGTCCACAAATGTTAGAACACTTAAAGGCCAATATTCGTGAATAAATTGCGCAAATTCAGCTGAAATGCAAAGTTATGCTTCACGCTCAAAATAGAGTTGGTCATTGTCTGGCTTGTCGTGGCGGTCATTTGCTCGATGTTGTTTTTCATAAATAATTTTACATGTATAATTAATAGCTTTTTTTTTGCTCAAAAAAAACTTGACTGGGTATATTTTGCCGCACCCTATGATAGTCTTGTTCGTAGATTATTGAACATCCATTTTAGCCAGCGAAATTATAACTATAGAAAATTCAGTAAATATCATAGGACAATGGTTACTACACACCTTTGATCAATAACTCAAATTCTAAACAAAAAAAGGAAAATGGAATGCAACCAAATTAGAGCCACTACCTTCAAATAGTTCAATATAATTCAACATTTACAATACAACCCGTTTATTAATGTAAAACAAGCTAAAAAAACTAGTGAGGCAACATCTTTAACAAAATTTCCGACTTCGACAAATCCGAGATTTACAAAATCGGTTGCGAGTCGTGTTCAATAGTAGAAGGAACCTTCTGGCTCAATATAAAGAAAAATAATGCTGAAAGTCAGCTTTAGCCGAACACTCTTCAAACACAGTAATGACATATGTAGGTAATTTAGAAGGGATGGAAATGTATAAGCGAAAAAGCAATTCAATGAATTCAGCTTTATCTCCAGCTGAGTGTAATCCCTTACTTACACTACTAATTCCAAACATTATTCAAGAAGGCACATTTTGATTTCTAATTTAGTTGACTCTGATAATGACTACTAGGTAGTTGAAAGGTCCTCAGTACTTTGACAGTATTTTTAGTGAATAACTGTGTTTGTTTCTTATTTATAGTGTGAACTCTTTTATAATTTATAAGCATTGGCTATTCTGACTAACTAAATATCAGGTATCTATGGATCGGCGTTTACTTGATTTTGATGTAAATTCATTTTAAAAAATATGTAGAATAATGAAATAAATTACAAATTCAAATGTACATGAACTGCAAAGTTTAATCGACTCTGATAGTGATGTCGCATTCTCACTCACTCATATATAAATTTCATTAAAGATTGACAGTAGTGAGGGCGAAATAATCACCTTCATCCACTGAAAATACTATTAAAGTACCACGGACCTTTCATCTACGAAGTAGCTATCACCAAGTGTAAACCAATATTGACTATCGCATTAGGGAATAAGAGTTAGAATAAGCTCATTTTTCCCCTTCATAACTTTTCAATTTCTCTCTTAACAAATATTTAAGAACAATATCAAAGTATAGACTGGGAACATCTGAGAATGTCGTGAGTAAGGTTTGCTTCATTATTTTTCTTATATTGAAAGTATAATGAAAAACAATTTTATTGTCGAAATAAGTACACACTCTTCAGCTATACAGTAATCAAATTTCTCAAATCAATATCTCCTTAGTGTTACGTACGAATCTATGTACTATTTTACAGTGTTATACGAGGGCAAGGTGAAAAGTCTGTGAAAAATAAAACAGATGGCGCCACAATCGAAAATTGCTTGTGACATTTCTGATGTACCATCTTTAACTAAGAACGCATTATAATTTTCAGACTGATATGTCATTCAGTTCTGTTTTTACACCCATCGAAAGCAAACAACCTTGACGTTCGAACGATTCTCAAGTGGTTTACTGATTATCGTTATGGTAGTATGACCACAAAGTACGCCCAACGTTTTGGACGTCCAATTGAGGTTACAACGCCAGAAATCGTCGATAAAATCCATGGTATGATATTGAAGATCGGCAAGTTGAAGTTCACGAGATTACTGAGACTATGGGCATCTCAACCGAACGAATACGGAACATTTTGCATACATTTTTGAATATGAGAAAGCTATCTGCCAGATGTGTGCCGCATTTGCTCTATGTTGACAACAAGCGCGACCGTGTGACAACTTCAAAGGAATCCTTGGCGATGTTCAAGCGCGATAAAAAGGACTTGCGCTGTTTCGTAGACTTGTCCTGGCGAATCGAAGCCGAGAAAGGCCAAAGTGGGTTAATCGGCCAACAAAGTCAGTTTTTTGGGATGTACACGGTGTCGTCCATATCGATTATCTTAAAAAGGACAAAACGATCATCGGCGTATATTATGCAGAGCTGTTGAATCGATTCGACGCCGATTTGAAGCGAAAGCGGCCGCATTTGGCAAAGAAAAAAGTGCTCTTCCACCAGGTCAAAGCACAGGTCCGCAGTCACAATGGCAAAATTGCATGGATTGCGGTATACGAATTGGTTCGTCATCCACCATATTCTCCAGATGTGGCCCCTACTATTTTTATCTATTTCCAAACTTGAAGAAATGGCTCGGCTGAAAGATTTTGCTTCAACGATGAAGTCATCGCTGTAACAAACGCCTATTTTGAAGGATTGCCGAAATCGTATTATTTGGAAGGGATCGAAAGATTAGAAAAACGTTGGACGGGCAAGGAGATTATGTGGAGAAATAAAATAGGTTTTGACCAAATACACCATTTCTTGTTTCATTTTTCAGGAACTTTTCTCCTTGCCCCGTATTATGATCCTTATTACATGGAAATAAAGATAAAAGTTTGAAATACGAATTTGAATTTACAAAAGTGAAAGGTGGTTTTAACGTCACACTATCGGAGTCAATTGTTTCACCACACCATGTCATTATGAAAGCAAATCTGAAACAGAAAATGTCACTATGTGTCGAAACAATCAAACTTTGCAGTCCATGTAAATTTTAATTTGTGATCATCGTCAATGAAAAGTTACACAATATTAAAATGAGATTCGAGTTGAAACTTTGATTGTTTTCAGATTCAATTTATACTAAAAATAAAAATTGATATCAGTGTTGTAGATATCGACCCATTTTAAATTACCCATCAAGTGAATAAACTAATGATTATCGCAGGACGTTTTTGAATTGTGAAAACTGCCATAGCCTTTCATGTCTGAAGGTTTTCAAAAGGAAACCGATATTGATGAGGTACAGTTCAATTTTTTCTTCTTTTATACCTCCATATCGCTCTGCAATTTTAAATATTAATAAGCGAGAGACATTTTTGAACATCAATACAGTTTCATAATGCTGGCTAAATGTTAACTTACAGGTGGACTTTATCTCTTTGCCACTAGCAATTTTATGAGATGTCCTACGCTGGACATAAATTCATTTTGCTTTGTAAGAGATTCACACTATAAAACTAACTTCCTCCAAGTAAAATATGACATTATCACAATGCAGACAGAGATAGACAAAAGCTGGGGTCTTGGGCTTCATTTGGTTCAAGTGCTAAACGCTATTACCATTCATAACTTCATTCTGCACTAACCGTCGGAGAGCAGGGGTGTAATCCAGTTTTGTAATGGAATGAGTTTCAATCGTCTTTGTCCATATCAAAGATCGTCAACTCTTAGACTAAAAGGCAAGGTACCAACATGCGCGGGTAATCATGCGCAAACATCTAAACTAGTAGTGGTAAACGGCCAATATATGAACATATTTTATCTTGTTTTGTGTAATTTTTGATTTGATGATGATGTAATCAATCTTTGCATTTTAAAATGAAACTGAAAACTATCGATTCTAAAAGTTGATGATTATACAAAGTTACAATAGATTCTAGATATTGTTAACATTATTTTGGGAATCGTACCAATAAAAAAATACGCGATGCATGTGAATTCTTTTGGTTGTTTCCTATTTAACAATATAACCTTAATATTTTGTTTTGCTTCAACTAACAAATTGTGAACATAACCTCGCATCGATCACAGAAGAACTACGGATGTCTAGAGATGAAGATCAGTGGAACAACCAGTACCTTTGAAATGTGCAGCATGTTTTGAAATATCAGCAAATGAGCATGGAGATTTATATAACGACTGGTTGCAGCTGCTGACATCTAATGTCTTGTGTATTTGAGCGTTGTATTTGTGATGTTTGTCTTAAATTGATTTGTTATTTTTCGAATTGCTTTTTGAATCACCTAAACGTGGCAATGCTCGTGATGTGTAATTTACTGCATTAAACCAGCTTGGTGTTAACTTACGTTTGTGTTAACATGGCAAGAATTAACTGTTGCTTCTGCTTTTTAGTAATAGTTTTTATCCATAGATGTATTTACAGTACTATTTCGTTTCTTTCACTGGCATTGTGTACTGTCTCACCAATATAACTTTCACGTGCCTGCAGCTCATGAATCACTCATGGGATCAATGAAATTTGACTAATCTAGATTATAAACTTAACTTTTCATTCAGTAGATTTGAATTGTTGATAAAATTGTCTTATCTAACGGCTAACCTATATCATGCCTAAATAGTACTAATTGAACAATCAGATAATTTCAATTTGAAATGGAAAGCCTCGTTAAAATTTTTAACGACCTTTAATTAGAGAATTAGAATTTTTTAATTAGAATATGGCAAACAAACTCTGAATTTCACAGCAACTTGAAATTATATGAAGCTTCTTGTATTTGATTGAAAAGTGTTACATGAAAGTTGATAGTTTATGCTTGAACTAGAATTCTATGCTATGGAATCTATAGAAATGCATTATCGGGAAGTAGCGTTGAAGTAACTTTAAGGCTCCTTAGGGGTTTACAATTTCCAGGATTCTTACATTTAGAAGATGATTCACAGGAGATGAATAACTCTTATACATGGTTATGATAAAGGAATATATATGATGCCATTTGCTTTCTTGTGTTGTAATTTTTTTATCAAAATTTTATCCATTAATTCTAAAATAATTACGTTGAGTATAAATATTTGAAAATTAAAAAAAAACGAGATAAATCGAGATAAATAAAAAGTCATTGTCAATTTTTACAAGTCATAATTGGTGAATATAATTGCTATTTTATTATAAAACCCAAAATCAATTAGCTTACTCTTAACTTGCGTATACATAAAAAAAAGTTCAGCGGAGCCTATATCTCTTACAGTTTCCAAATAATTAATATGAACTTAGCAACTCATCAGCTTTTTAATATAACGTGGTAAAAAAATTCTGTCACTTCCTCAATAAACTTACAGAAAATATATTCTCTTTCAAATTTAAAATGGACACCTTAAGGTCACACAATATTCATATAATCTGAAACTATTTATCCTATCTCAAATATGAACATGTAGATATTCATCTCAAAAACCATGAGGAATCTAAAAACGCAATAAAAAATGAAGCTTTCCTTTTGAAATAACGAAGCTGATGCCCACTTACGGTATAACCGCAAGTGTCACCATCTTGAAAATAATTTCATTGAGCAGCAAATAATCGATTATAGATGTGTACACGGTCGTATATACAGGTCTGGAAACTCTAGGTTTGACATGCGTCTTACATGTCGCCAAACTCGTAGTCCCTCACTCAGCTACCAGCTGGCGCATGGATCGAAGTATGTTGTCAGGATTAGGCGCCATATCGTTCAAACACGGTCGTATACATGCCAGAGAACATCCCTCGACTCATGCGCCACCCTTTTGGTACTACGCAACAGATGACGCTTAGCGGACTCACTTCTCACATAGGAATCAGCCTCGAGTTTCCAGACCTGTACATACGACCGTGGATGTGTACAAATTTTCAGATTGGCTTCGGCAGCGTTTTAGACGGAACAACATGTATAAGTCGAGTTTTTAGTGTTATTCTTCTGATTTTGAAAAAGACAGGGGATCCCTTTTGAGGGCTTTTGAACTTTGTTATTGTTCAAATTGTGTAGATAAAAAAATTGTTCTTCACTAAAATATGCATTTTCAAAAATATTTCAACTTGTTTGTTCATTGGAAAATATATTTTATTCTTTTTAGTCCTGGGCTATTAAAAACGGATTGAAAATGAATTTACAATTCATTGATGAAGAAATTTTAAATCTTAATTTCCATTTTATGTGAATTTCTCAAAACGTTTCTATAATTGGGAAATTAGATTTAGCTCTTTAATTTATTCATGTAATTATTTCCTGAAATTTGAGAATTAGTTACGTTAAAAGTTTGACGATTGAAAGCTGAATGTGTTTGTCTGTCAATAACTCATTGATGCAACTTTTAACTTCCTGAGATACCAATGATTTTCGTATAAAAATTCAAGAATAAAGTTTGTTACTAGTGAAAATAACAAACTATTCAGTTTAAAAACATAATCAACGAAACTCCACAAACCCTCAAAATCACAAGATTTTAATATATACATACATGTTGCTTCATCAAATTAGACAAATACACTTTTGTGTGTACGTCAAATTCTTGTTTTTTAGTGCAGAATACCTGGGCGTAAACCCCGTTTCATAATTTTCTCTGAAAAATATAATATATAATTCAATAACATATTATTTCATGATTTACAACTGAAATATGTGGTATACTTATTGAATTCATCCTTTGCATCGAATGTTGAAGGGCAAAAACTTGAGATGAAAGCAAAATCATTGTTTAATATGCTATTAATATGGTTTTCCGATTTCTTACACATTTACTGCAGTTTGTAGTATCTGATTCTTTATAAATAATAGCAGCAGATAAACAAATTTGGCATTATAGCCTGCGATCAAGGCTTAATATTACACCTAATTGCAACTGTCATATTCTTGATAACGATTTAACTCCTTCCTTATAATAATTGATTCAATTCCTAATATTCCAGTGGAATTAAGAAACAAATTTTGATGAAATCGTTTAATTTCATCGTTAACACGTTTGCGTTTGTGATGTTCCTGTCATTCTTGTAAGGTAGAACCTAAGTACGAGTATGTTAAAAAAAACTATGTTATAATGTGCAAATGGTGGTAACTTCGGAAATATAAGGCTGCTCAACTCACTGGATTAAATCCCCCCTTCTAAGTTTCGATTCAGTGGATAATTCAACATTTATAAGTATAATATGTTTAATCAGTCATGACACTCATCACCAAAAAATATCAATACAGAAATCGATATGTAATCATATTTATTAACTACTGAAATACATCCTGTATGTTTATACGTAAATCACGTGATGATGTGTCATGTAGTGACATCTAACTGTCACAGGATAGGTACACTATGTTTCAAAAGAAGAAATCTGTTTCAAATTATCAGGTTTCGCCATCGATTTGGGAATTCTAGTTATCGCGAAAGTATCTTCTATGAATAATAAAATACATTTATAGTACTGACTTTAATCTTTGTTGAAGCTGAATTAGCTAAAGAATGAAGTGTTCACAATTTCTTGACAAGAATTGCCACCATAATACCATTCTATTATTTTGATCTTTTCACCTAGTTCTAGCACCAATGTTTGAAGATTATTTATGCTTACCACATTCGCTCTGGGTTCAAGTCAAATGAATTGAATTATTATCAATGCTAGCAAATGTTAGTGTAAGAATATAAGATGATATCGGGAGTATTCGGGACATACTGGTCTTTGTCGGGAGTTAAGGGACATGAAATTCACATGCACATTTTAAATCACGTATCACGCCCATTCTGTTCCAGGTAGGAGATAATGCTATCCTCATCTGCGTCGATTCTTTATCGCACTTATGTATTTCAATACCCCGGTCGATTTGATTCAATCTGTATACTCAAATCACGTGAGCAACAAATTGCCTGTCAATTAATTTATCCAAAACAACAGTTTTTAGGGCACTGAATCAATTCAATGAAATTTAATTCCATTCATAATTAATATTGCCCTTACTATTGAGTCCAAATATTGAATAAATAGTTGAAATCAGGTTATTATTACCAATAACATCGTGGTTAGTCTCAATTTAATTAAAAACAATTCATTAATTAACAATTGACCGACAAGTGGCCAGTATTGTTTCAGTTTCAAGATCTCGTTATTCGAAATAAGCAGTTGAAGAGTTGCATACTTTTCAATATCGTTTAATGAGTAATATTTTGTTATCTTCTAGAACGGCAGAGGTGGTGATAACATGAGGCAAAGCAATGTCTTACCAGACTTGTTGAGTCAAGCTAGTGGTAGTCCTGGTACACCTTCAGCTCGAGATAAATCCCAAAGTGAAGAGGTACGTTAAAAACTTGTAGCGTTTTACATGTAATACCGGTGCTGCTTTTTTGCTGTGTTTGTGGTTAACCATTATCCGAAATTCATAGTAAATTGTGTCAATCTCATTTTGGTGACATCTATGTTTTAAATTTCAGTTGGAATCGAAATATGAACATTAATTTTACTATTACTAGGGTACTTTGTCTCTAGCTTTACAGTAATGTTTGAATACTTAGGTATTCTCTAGTTTGCTCAAACGGTTTATCTAAGGAAGGATATAAGTAGGGAATAGCCTTATCCAACAAGGTGGACTTGGAATAGCTATGGAACATAATGCATTATGAAATTTTGTAGGAACTGTTATGAAATATAATAGTCCAGGAAAAATTGAAAACAGTATTTTGCAAATATCTTGAGAATGGTGAAATTTTCGAAAAAAAATGTTACTAATTTGTAGGTAATTTGCTACCACAACATTAACAATTTTTTTTGTAGGAGAAAACGTCCAACAGTTTATTATTCCGTGTACTTTTCTATAGCATGTATATGCTCTCCCTTTTCTATAGACATTTCTATGGCCGCTGTTCATATAAATCTCGTCTGTTGTTCCACCCCTTCATTGTTAAGCTCGAGACCTGCCGAATTTCTTCCTACCAGACTTAATTTTTCTATCCAACAGCGAAGGCGTGGAATCTTTGCCTAGTGAGGTCTTTTCTTATGCTTATAACCTCCAAACCTTCAAGAAAAATTCAAATGCCTATCTCCTCTCCCAACATTCCACCGCCGACTCACGATGTTTTCGAACATTATAGTTTTCCCTCGTATAGTCAAAGTATAGAAAAAAAAATGGTTCTATGCTTGTAATAGGAATAATTTCCAAATCAACAATTAATTAATTACATGATTGACTAATAATTATTTATTTTTTTAATGAATTTATTATTTAATTACATAATTCTCTTCTAATAGGAAATACCCGGCAAAATAATGTAATAACAATATAAGAATTATACTGGGTGGAGCAGTATACCTGTTCCAATGGATTATCTCAGCCATTTCGAAAGATAAAAATTTGAAAATTTCATGACCTCCAATTCGATCAAGGAACCTTCAACTGGGAAAAACAAAAATTGAAAATCACTTCCGGTTTGACCGGCAGTGACTGACTTTTTTATTTCAAATAGCACCCTGTATACTTTTTTGAAATTTTTGATTTCTACTCATAATTATCTTTCCAACGATGTATCACACTTTGTATTTTACATTTGATTTGATGGAGAAAACGACAATTGAAATTTCAAATTGAAAGAATTGCAGTAGGCTACGATATTTTGTGTAATCTTGATTTTGACTTCAATAATAATTGATAATTCATGAACAATTTTGCATTCGAGATGATGAAGAGAACGTCAAATTTCAAATTATTAGAATTGTAGTAGAACTGGAAGAATTAATAATTCTTAAATGAAAACCTTAGTGTGCCATGGAAACATTTGAATACATTTGTTTGTAACTTTGATAGTGATACATCGTTGGAAAGATAATTTTGAATAGAAATCAAAAATTGCATAAATATACAGGGTGGTATTTGGAATAAAAAAGTCAGAGTCACTTCCGGTCAAACCGGAAGTGACTTTCAATTTTTGTTTTTGTCAGTTAAAGGTTCCTTGAACGAATTGGAGATCATAAAATTTTCAAATTTTTGTCTTTTGAAATGACTGAGATAATCCATTGGAACATGTATACTGGGACACCCGGTATATAAATTCTCGGGAAATAGGTCACTATATGATAATAATAATACTTATTGCCATTAAGTACAACAATGAGTGCAAAGCACCAGAATAATAATTATACAGCAGATTATTCATAACTAAGACTTCAAATTCACTGGAGGAATTTACGAATTTTTGAATGAACAGTCCTATTTTATTAGAAATCGACGACTAAAATTTCTAATTTCAACTGATTTTGCAATCGTCTAAAAATGGCTTAAAAATGCACAAATACATCAATAAAAACTACGGGAAAAGTGTTCTAACAAGAATCAATAATGTAATCCGTTAAATTAATAAATAATTCATTTCAATAATTTCATTCTAACATCAACAATAATTATTGATCGTTGTAAAGTTGAGGCAATATAAGTAGACACCGATGTTGAATGTTTCGAGCCTTTTTTAATCATGAACAGTTTCTCCTACAACTAATCTTTTCGATTCGTTTTAATAGCAAATCATGTTGGCTACAAATTTGTGATTTTTTTATGTTCGTCGTTTTCAAGATTTTACAGAATACCGTTTTCGTGGCCTTTGACCCCACGACGGTAAAGTGTATACGATGAAGTGTATACAAAAATTCATCCCGTTACAAATTTTTCCATGTTAGTTGTGTATTTTTCCTGGATTATAATAATTTAGTGTAACTGAGGATTTTTTACTTGATGAGCACTGAATGTTAGTTTAGTAGGTTTTCATCATTTTTGACGGGCCACACATTTAGTTTGAGCAGCTTTAGTTCACATGTAGCACACAATTAACTAGTACGGGATGGGTTGATAATTTGGGCAGATCCTTCAAAGCTTGGATATAATTATTATCATGCTTTTGATATTGTTGAATATCGATTGTAATTTTTTGCTATTGTTGAATATACGTCATTTACGTTAAGACTTCAGATTCAATTAGAGTTGTGACTGAAGTTTGTTTTCAATTGAAAATATTGATGTCTACTTGAATTCGTAACAGATTTGTTTCATAATTGTACAATGATAATAGGTTCGTTCCAACACCTATTTAATTATTATCATCGTTCGAATCTGTTCCATGCGCAGGCGCGATCTTCGCACTGTTGTATGTGTAAGCAGGGAACTAGAGGCTTTGGAACGGTTCAGTGACTATTAGTTTCAGTATTCATTCATGACAACACAAAACATAACCTACTCTGTGACAGCCACAATTTTGCGTTGTTCAACAGAATAAATCGAATTGAATTGTATCTACAAGAACCGTGTGAATAATAACATGTTTGTGGGTGAGTAAAATATTTGATGTTAAATTTATTTCAATATGTTGTTACAATGTAGGTACATTGTCCAATCATTCCAATATAAAACAAACACAACAAATGAACAAATTCAAATCGGCTCTCAAAATGTTCAATGCGCAGGTCAATCCACACTAGTTTCTACTTTTGACTATGTACTGAAATGGCCGTACGGAAACCGGTTCGAAAACGATTGCGATTTGATTGGAATGCCAAACGGATCGTCCGAGGAACCGTCAGCTCTCGGTTGGAACGGGTTTGATCTATTGCGCAAAAGCGCGACCGTGCGGTGAACGGTTTCTCCGAGGTGTTGGAACGAACCTAATGATTCCAGGGTTCCGGCACTTACTGAGTGTATATTAATTTGAAATTGAATAATAAATCATCGCTGTTACCGCATGTCAAAAATGATGCATTATCAGGAGGTACATAAATATAGCTTCTAAGCGCTTTCAGCCTTTTAGACTTGCATGTCAATAAAAAATTGTGGTTCGATTTTTATTTATATGATTTACACAGATTAGTAGAAGAAATGGATTGTAGGTCTATTATGCACTTTAATTTGTTTCACTCCCAAATAATGTTTTAGGCTTACCTTGAATTTAAATTGAAATCCTTGCTGTGAGCCAAATTTCTTTGGTTACTCTTTTTAACAAAGAATATGATTGCCGTAGTCAGTTATAACGCCCACGTTCGATATATTTCGCCGTCTTAATTGTTTGTCTTCTTGACATGAACAGGCTTTTCTCCGTTTGATCAAATATTAAGAAATCTATTTACACTTGCCTAATTTGCCAATGTAAACACATTTCGCCTTACCACTCTTCGAAATATGTCAAATAGGGAAAAAGGCAATCATATTGTGGTAACGAATTATCGACCTTCGCATGAACCAGATGCATATTTTCCACCATGACCATAAGATGAGAACTATTTTTATTTTCTCAAAAAGTGATGAAGTCTCAATTTCGGAAAATATTATTTGGCATAAACAAGGATAGTGACCTGACGGTACCTGTTCGTGCTTTTTATTGTTTGTAAACTGATTATAAAGGAGAAAAAATAACGAAAGCATAGATATCTATTAATTTAAGACAATTTTACCTATCTCGCTCCATTTTCAATGTAGTAAATTATTCATATATTTATTTGAATAACACATTTCAACTCTGGACGCAGCACAAATCGTCAGGTCAATGATTCTGCGAATAATGACTCTTACCGAAAGCTTTCAGCACATTCTATTCGGCTCGGAGAAACGTCCACAATACGCAAAATCGGATCGCTCACCCTGTTTGTTCGTTCGGACTAAGGCTGGACGAACAATTAGAGTCAGCAATAGAATAATTATGGAATGCTTGAAAAATACAATTTCTAGCCAATTTTTCTCAAGTGTCGTTGTTAAATGTGTATACTCATACCAAAAATCAAATATATACAGGCTTGTCCAACGAAATGGGCCTCCCAATATATTTCCAAATATCCATATTCAACATTAAAATCTTTTGGAATGTTTTGAGAAAAATTATTAAGACATTGTACCATACTTAAGTGATCCTAATTGACGTATATTCAACACTTATAATAGTATTGCGTTGCATATTATATCCTTGCAATGTGAGAAATGGAATATATTTGTATAATGATTGAAATTCACCATATTTTATAAATTCAGAAATTCAGAAAATTCCTCAATATCTCTAGAATTTTGTGAAAATTTGCATCTAAATTAAATGTACATTTCCCTTTATTAATGTTTTTACTATAATTAATATGTGCGTCTCTAATGTTGATGTCTTTCTCTTTGGTTTTTGCCTTTCTGAGTGACGTCCATAACATCGTTATGTAACTGTAAGTATGACCTTGATCGTTGTTAATGTAGTATCTCATCTCATGGCATTGTTTACTTCTTGGCTTTTTGATTCAATGCTCACAATTGAACACAAAAATGTGTATGATTTTTCACACAAATTTCAGCTTTAAAAAGTTGATTTTTCGCACAAATTTCAGTATTAATTCATAAAACAAAAGAATTGCTCTAATCACAGAGTTCATTATTCAAATCTTATCAATATTTGTAATTGTAATTCTCCAGAATTGAGATTGACATGAGAAAAATGTAATTCATATATGATGAATAATAATGATATTCCCCACACATTTTAACTATAGAGGTAAAGATTGACATTCTTATATTTGTAAATATCCAATAATAACTATTTAAATTTTTTTAGAATTCAAATAACTAGCTTGATCATAATTATATAATCATATTGTAGTAATGTATGTTCTTAAAACCATTGAACGGACTAAAAATTTTCAAATCTCTTCCATTATTTTGTCACCAGAGCATAGTAGAATACATTCTGGAACCTAATATAATGGAATCTGTCGTAATTTTCTATTGAAATGAAGATACGCAAAATGAACACGTTTTTCGGTTAAAAAATATGGTATTTCGATGTCCTGGTTACATACAAAGGTCTGTTTTTTTTTTAACTTTTTTAGTGAAATAACACATTAAAACATCTTTCAGTCTACAGTCGCGGAATGTTTTTAATTGCTGAGCCAAATAAACAGTGATCATCCGGCTACTACTCGGTAATATATGTCACATGCCTGGTGATGCATATTCTAACCGAATTTAAACTAAATGAAGCCGAAAATTCTGTAGCAGCACATAATTCACCCTATCTGGCAGTAATTGGCTCAACTTGAATTTAACCATTGTCTCAATAAGATAATGATAAAACAAAAACGACGTATGTAAATTTCTTGTTCTTTTAGATCAATTGTGTAGATATAGTCTAGGAGCCAGAGCGATATTGATGGTCTGAACATTAACCCGATGGCACTTTGGTTTATCGTTAGAGGACGGTTCAATGATCAATTCATCTCACAGACCGAATTTTCCGCGGCTGCTAGATCTCGAGATACAGCATCCGCATTTTTTTTTAGACTGGAGGTTAACCCTTTCCAAGTTGCGGTTACTTGAAGAGTGCCATTCTTATACACTTCCACCATGTGCCATCATTTATCATTTTTTATCGTGTCCGTTTATCAGGCGGACCAGTTCAAATTGAACCGAAAATGGACTGCAAGTTAACCCCCCCAAACCTGGTGGAAAATGTTCATTGGTATTGGCAATTGTTAACATACCCTATGCCATCAACAGTTATCGGTCCATTTCCGAGTAATTGGCCATTATTTGGACCAAAAATGTTTCTTTTTTTCATTTTGTGGATAAAACTTGCGGGTTACAAGGTAACATGATGGCACCATGTTAATTAACTCTATTGGAGGTCAAATAAAGATTTAAAATTATTGCCATCACTCCTTGCCTATTTCAACTCCCCAAAAAAATATGAATCATATGATAATATGACCAATTTTATGATAAATTAGTCAATTATTGAGACTCTGGCTGGGTTTAAAATCGAAACGGCTCTTTTTTATTCATTTTTTTATTCTTCCAGATGATTTTAGGGAGTTTTGGGGAGGTTGAAATAGGCAAGGAGTGATGGCAATAATTTTAAATCTTTATTTGACCTCCAATAAAGTTATTTAACATGATGCCATCATGTTACCTCGTAACCCGCAAGCTTTATCCACAAAATGAAAAAAAGAAACATTTTTGGTCCAAATAATGGCCAATTACTAGGAAATGGACCGATAACTTTTTGATGGTATGTTAATAATTGCCACCACCAGTGAACATTTTCCACCAGGTTTGGGGGGGTTAACTTGCAGTCCATTTTCGGTTCAATTTTAACTGGTCGGCCTGATAAACGGACAAGATAAAAAATGATGGCACATGGTGGAAGTGTATAAGAATGGCACTCTTCAAGTAACCGCAACTTGGAAAGGGTTAACCTCCAGTCTAAAAAAAAATGCGGATGCTGTATCTCGAGTTCTAGCAGCCGGGGAAAATTCAGTCTGTGAGATGAATTGTTCATTGAACCGTCCTCTAACGATACACCATAGTGCCATCGGGTTAATGTTCAGACCATCAATACCGCTCTGGCTCCTAGACTAATACCAATCCTGATGGTTTTGAATATAATAATTTATATAACCATTTACACTTTGTTGATTAAAGGTAAATTTATTCACTGTAACCTTACTCTGATTGTGATTCATCGATTGAGTTTTTGGAGAAAATGGTAGGTTCACCAATCAGACAGCAAGAAATGTGTTTGATTCAGTTTCAATTATGATTATTCGCAAAAGTTCATTGATTTATTTTTGGAGTAATTTTGAATATTACATTATCTTTGATGTTTACAAATGCGAATGTAATGAGCCAAATCTTCCAGAAATTTCTTTAAAATGCAACATAGACTTCAGAATTCTTGCTGCTCTTTGTATTTTATTATGTGATCCATTCAATAATTTCAATGAAACAATTCATTGCTACATGATCGGTATTCTAAAAATTATAAAAGTGTTCTTTGAATTTGGAAGTTATGGTTTATTTGCAATATAAAATTGCATTAACTCACATCAGTTCCAGAAATAATCAATAGGTTCATATTTTTGGAGATCATGATCTCTTACAATTTGTGGAAATACGAAATTTGAGAACAAAATTCGATATTCTTTGAATTGCGATTACAGAACTACTTCTTCAATTTCGCCTTGTCAAACCATTCCATAAGCATTGGTATAAGCTACAAATATCATACACTAGCCAATTACCATATTTTCCATCGAATGTTGCATTTCTGGGAATGATGTTCTAGATTTTCCAATAATATACGATGTCTGTTATGAAACTATAGCAATTGCAGTACAGAAAGTCATCAATATAAACAATGTCATGTTTTCGAGTAGGAGTTATAATCATTTCATCACTTAAGTTTATTTTATATCATTCTTTATTTTTTATTTTTGGTTTTGGAAAGCTAACGGGAAAGACTAATGATAATTATCACCACTAACACATACTTAGTCATAACATTTGGCTAACTAGTTGCTTCTGCTTTGTATTCGTTTTAATATAGTTGTATTAAACCATTAACATTTCTATTTTGGATTTCTGCCCAATTGATATTTTTAACTTGGTAATATAATGTTCATGTGTATATCTCACGTAAGTATCGAAATGTTTATTTCATAAAAACATTTGATTGAATATAAAATTTTCTCATTCTCATAAACTGTTATTCTCCTGTAATGATGTTTTGTTTTAAAACTAGTAACTTGAATTTCACCTTACCTGCGTCGTTTTAAAGGTAAATTAGACTAATGTTTGGTTCCATATGTACGATTCGAAAATTGTCAATTTAGGCTCAGTTACATTTGAGATGTTCTTTTCAAACAATTATGCAGTCTTACTGCCTTACTCATTATTATGAGTAAATCTAATCCAAACGAAAAACAAGCAAATTTTCCTATTAAGGGGGATATCCAAACAAGATCGATTGACTTTAGAGTTCCAGTCTATCAAAATTCTATTTAGGTGATAAAATTTTAGGATGATGCTCCAATATTATCTTACAAAAAATAGTTTCTCTTCCTCAAGTAATAATTTGAAAGAACACGTACTGTATTATCGAAAATGCGAATTTTCTCCAAATCTTCTCTGAAGGAACTACTTCAATATATTTTCTGGAATTTTGCGAATTAAGGCAAGTACAAGAGAGTCGAAAACTTATTCAATTCCTTGACTTTGTACAATCCAATCTTGAAAATCTATGACTCAATGTACGATACGACATTGATCCGCTTGTTTCTGATACTTATGATTTTACAAAACAAATGAGGCAAATGAACCAATTCAAAATCCAGTATAAGAGAGAATGCATTGTCGATAATGAATTCAATTTCATGATAAAACCAAATGTAGCAAAGGGACCATTTACGCTATGGTATGAAGACATTATAGCAAAGACGATACTATGTGCTTCTAAGAGTAAGCCATACACTTGTTTTGGTTGCCAAAACTTGATTTAGATGAGTTTTTTTCGAAAGAAGGATGATTTAGGTCCTCTATCGCCTCCGTTGCTACCGATAATAGTGTTCAATTCTGTCAATTCGAATCTTTACATGAAACAACTCCATAGGTTGTACAAAGTTAATCGAATGCACAACACGGACGCTAGGACCAATGGGTTCGCCTCGTTTGTTATTGTGCTTATCAACAATTTTTTTTCTCGCAAACGGTTGGAGATGTAATTTGGTACTATTTGGGGGCAGCCGACGGTCATTTGTTTTTGCCAATCCGATTTTCCGTTTCCGAGTTATTGTACGTCAAATGGCCGATATTTCAAAATTTTGCAATGATACACGATAACTGTCGAAAAATTTTTATAAATTATGGTAAAATTTTCTGGGCACGTTCATTTTGACGTTCTTCAGAACGCTATTGAAATTGGCGAGAATCGGAAACTTGCAAGTATTTTTAAAGGGCTTAAAAAGGGCTCATTTTGGGTCGTTCTTGCGCCGAAAAAACCGACAGTTCGATAGGGAATTTAGAGGAAAAAATGCTTCTGTGTCAAAAATTTCGGGAAATTAACTTTTTAGGGGAAGTGTGAAATAATCCATTTGTAGATCGAAAAAATTAAGGTTCTATGTTTAGTCGAAAAATGTTTAGAAAACCTGATTACCTCACTAGAATCTACGCCAAAAGTCGTATAAGAGGGCAATTTATAAATGATAACGCCTTTGATACTTGGGTGAGCTAGTTGAATTTAAACTTTTCATCATTTCGAGTTTTGACACGATATGTCACCACATAATATTTTATTACTGGAAAACCGAATAACCTGGAGCAATAAAACGTTCGTACATTAAAAAGGCGGTTACTAGTACAACATACTAAAAATTGACAGTAGGTTTCGCCATTCCATTTATGCTACAAACATCCGCGGTTGTTAAAGAAATCATAGCCTTAAAGGCTTTGATCAATATCTTTAAAACCCAAACCTGACGCCCCCCCCCCTTGTTTGATATTTGAATGTCCCTTGTATTATCGGGATCTGCATATTCACTAGCCCTATGAACATCTATATCATTCAATGATTATGACGTTGAACCGCATTCGAATGTAGAATATTTATTCGAAAAATTATTTTCGAATTCAATTCTTCGAAATGAAAATTGTTCAAAATGAAGATTCTCCGAAATAAGAATGGTTGTTGTTACAGAAATAGTTGGATTTTACCGAGGATTATAAAAAAAACAATTTAATTTAATACATATGCTAAATCTGACCTAAGAGAATACATAATACAAAAGCAGATATAATGCAAGAAGGTGAAGGTGTTATAAAATCTATTGTAATCCTTAAATTGGACATTCGAATAAATATCCTTTGAACAATTTTCATTTCGAAGAATTGAATTCGAAAAATTGCGTTCCAATTACCAACACATTCGGTCTATTGATGTTGACGCAGCACTCGCCAGTAACACTGCAGCTAATATTTCAGTGTTACTGGTCGATTTAGAGAAATTTAATTATCTTTATGGATAATATCCCACAGCATTAACATTAGTTAATAATTAAATTTGTCAGTGCCGCTATCTTGGCACTACGTCCTCTTGACTTCAGTGACGTCCTTTTACTCGTTGTTTTACATTGCGTTGGGTTACCTTAGTGAGACGTCTACTCTCGGATAGATGGCGTCAGATGCAAATGCCTTTTTGTCAATGAGGTATACCTAGGCACAGATTTCCATCGGTAGCACTGCAGCTTACTCGTTCCGTTAGCTGCAGTGTTACTGGTCAATTTAGATGAACTTTATTAAGCTTGTTAATGCCGGAAGTGACGCTGAGTTATCAGGATTATTTTTCATTGCGAACTATGCACAAACATATTCTCAAAATAATGGATAACAAAAACCCTGTTCATTTATAAAAGATTGTATATATTCATCCCAAGCACGTATTAGGTTCAACATGCCTGCAAATATTAGACATGATAATAATTCATAACATCATTGAGTTGAGCATCTTGTAGCGCTAGATCGTATAGATTAACCAATAGTATTGCATCGATAAAAGTATTAACACTTTACATATCTATTATTATAGAGTTGTTGACCGATTTTTTCTTTTACAGTATCGTCAGGCAATGGCACCTCAAGTTACGCCTTCGCCAAATAAAATATCAACGCCAATGAATGTTAATGCTCTTGCTTTGCAACAGAAACAGCGTTCGTTCCTTACTTTCGGATTTGGTGCCGGTTCAGCCCAGTCAAGAAGAGAATCGCACGTCAACGTCAATGTAACACCTACATCGCATGATCTGTCATCGGATACTCCTGAAATTAGGAAATACAAGAAGAGATTCAATAGTGAAATATTGTGTGCCGCATTGTGGGGTAAGTTTCATTCTTAACCTTTCAATAACCTTATATACAATACAATACAAAAAACAGATCTGGTTTTGAAACCGTTCAAACTGTTCAATAGATGCACCTCTTTTTTTTTGGTAGAGGAGGGGAAATCTTGCCTAGACTCCAGGGGTGTGTTGGATTCCTACCGACTAAAACCCCTCCGTGAGGTTGGTTCTCCATCCTAAGGAGAGCCCCACTGCACTGCGGTCATTATAGTCCTATTGTGCCCTCACATGTTGCTACCTCCTCATCAGTCCGGTGTATTCTATGAATTTCAGTAGCCTGATATAGGGGATACTTCTGATTTCCTCTCCGAGGTATGTCTGACGACCAACCGCGTATGCCGTGCACTGACACAGCACATGCATAGGTGTCTCATCTTCCACGCCGCAACCTCTGCAAGTGGGCTGATCTACCAGACCCATCGTGTAGAGGTGTTTGTTGCATGGGGCGTGTCCGATCAGGAATGCAACAAAATTTCGTATTTCTTGTCTGCTGAACGTCAGCAGATTTTTCACTCGTTGTTGCTGGAGATCTCCCATCAGTCGCTTGGAGTGCGACATACGGGGCAGTTCCCTCCAGTAGGCACGGTGCTCTATCTCGAGCCATTTTTGGATTGCAGATTACGCTGTGGCATGAGAAATGCCACAGGTTGACTCTGGTCCAATCAGTGGTGTTTCCGCCCCCGCTTTAACGAGTGCGACGGCAGTTCAGTCCCTTCTCGTTTGGTTTCCTCAGACTCCCACACGAGTGTTACTCTATTGGGATTCATTACTAGTGCCGTTAGTTCTTTAACACAATCAAGTACACATTGTGAGGTGATTGTGTATGACTCCAGTAAGCACTGTCAGGTTGCTCACTATGATTGTGATTTGTCTATTCTCATAGGCTCTCTCCCTCATAATTCGAGCACATGTTGTAATTGCAACTATTTTTGCTTGGAATTCTGTCGCAAAAGTCCCTAGGTTCAAAGAAATTCTTTCCCCTTGGTCCGTTTTCTCGACTATTCCAGCACCCGTACTTTTATTCGTGTTGGTGCCTTCGGTAAGCCATATGGAATCCCCTGGTATCATATGAGGACTGCTCCCAGCGTTCTCCCGCCCATTCAAGGTTTGAATCAGGAAAGGCACGGAAGTGCTGTGAACCTTGATCCTATCGGATCTCATCCCCAATGGCCCAGGTGATCCAAGCAATCCGAGGATGCTTCGGCCTTTTTGGTCAGCCTTTCCTTGGCCGATAAGATCGAAGCGATACGCTCCTCTTATGGCCTCTGCCTGAACGTCGAGGTGGCTCCAACCCCAACAGCTTCTCCATCGCAGCCGTTGGGGTGGTCGACATTGTACCTGTTATTCCTAAGCATGCTAGCCTCTGAACTCTGTTCAGTGAATGCCGGGATGCTTTGGTTTTTTGTTTTTGCCCACCACACGATTGCGACGTATGTTACAATGGGTCTCATTATGGTTGTGTACACCCAGTGTACCATCCGTGGAGTGGGTCCCCAGGTTCTCCCGACTGTACGACGACAGGTCCACAGGGCCCTTATCGCTTTGTTAGTGGTTTTCTCTAGATGCTTCCCAAAGGTCAGCCTTTTATCTAGGTTTACCCCAAGGTTGACTTGACCGTGTCCCTCATCTGTATATTTTTGTCATACTAAACTAAGTCTTGTATGTTTCCAATGTCCTTTCTCTTTGTGAAGGGTACAATGGTTTGCACATGTCATAGTTGGATAGTTTACGAAACATCTACTATATAGAGTGATTCAAATTGAACTTCACCCGCAACAGAACAGAACTTTCTAAGGTAAAGGTGCTTCCCGGAGCATATTTGCGCACACGAACGATTTGCACGCAAATCTGCTAGTCAGTCAGTACTGCTAAAAATCTAGTGGCCGCAGGATTTTACACGCACAAACACTCCCAACCGCTTGTAGACTTGTGGTAAACATTAAAGAATATTACAGTTTGTATGTTTCCGTCAAAAACTTTTTTAGATTATTGTCTGTTATGAATACTAATAGTGGTAAAATACCACCTACGTCACACATGTCGTCGCGCTTATAAATTGCTAAAAGATCACTTTTTAATGTTACACTGTCCAGGATAAGATTTCACAGTGTCATCAAAATGTTTTTGTGGAAATGTATGTCTATAAGTTTTTAAATTTTGAGAATCAAATAATTTTGCTGCACTTAAGTTATCCCTAAAGTGAAATCGGTCACTAATTTGCCTTAAAATAGTGTCACATACGTCCTTTGCAATAACAGCTCTGTTATCTCCAGCTGTCGTTCTTTGTCGTTTCCTAGCAGGTTCTTCATTATTCCGTTCTTGATTGTCATTGTCAGTAGAATTTCTAATTCGAATAATTTGCTGTTGGAATTGTTCAATTGACTTTTGCAGTTGAGCACTGTCAACCCGCGCATCTGAGTCTGATTAAATAATATTTCAACATGTGGCATGATGAAATGAAATATTTTCAACCAGTACAGAAATTCTGGGCAATTCAAATGTTTCAATAAACTACTTGCTTCACAAATAAGCACTGACTAACTGTTCACGTATGTCCACTTTCCCTAGAACACTAAAATCCATGTATGCATTTATGTGAGAAACGGAATTTTCGTGTTTCTTAGCCCTCTCTGCGATGTGTTTTAAATCATTCAACCCTTGTTTATTCCACGCACTAACCTCTTTCTTGAAAATTAATTAAATTATTAATAAAACAAAATAGTTTATTTGTTACTGGACATCCGCACATTCACTCGTATTTTTCATAGATATTCTTGTTGAATACTCTATTGTAAGTTCGGGTTTTACTTGTGGAAGTGTTGTTTATATGAAGATATTAGGAATAGGTCTTCCTTTCTTTCGTCATATGATAGCGGGTATTTTAAAAGATTTTGCTGACTATTAACTTCCATCATCACTTCACGTCTTCAATTGTATTCACACACTGTACTTTATGAAGGCAAGACGTTTACTGGAGATACGTTGCTTTGTGTCCCAATCCGACGATATAAGCGCGTATGGCGAAGATAACCGTAGTCAGCCGTATCATACTTGAAATAGGTACCGTTCAGAACATTCCCCGGAACATAGTTTTGATCGCATGCGCCTCACGTGCGGAATAAAATAATGCACTGAATTACATGCGAATTTCTTTCTGTGTTTATCTTGGTGTTTGGGTGGGCACATTGGCGGTTGGGTGCCCTTGTTAACTTTAGTACCAGCCGCCACTGACTACATCATTCGATCAATAGAAAACCTAGGGGTCCGCGGCCAGAACCTCTCGTGTTAGAACATTCATTACCATAAAAAAAACAATTGATAATTTTGGTGTTAACAATTCCAGGTGTTAATCTTCTAATTGGTACCGAACATGGACTAATGTTGCTGGACCGAAGTGGACAAGGGAAAGTGTATCAGCTAATATCGAGAAGAAGATTCCAACAGATGGAAGTACTTGAAGGTCAAAATATACTCGTCACAATATCAGGCAAGAAAAATCGGGTTCGTGTATATTATCTCAGTTGGCTGAAGAGTAAAATTCTACGAACAGATGGCGTCAGCGATGTAAGTGTAAGTTGAACACGATACGGCTTGACTAACTTACGTAATATTTATATTTAATTTGCAGCAAGTTGAAAGGAGAAATGGATGGATCAACGTAGGTGAACTTCAAGGTGCTGTGCATTTTAAAATAGTGAAATATGAAAGAATTAAATTCTTGGTGATAGCGCTAAAAGACAGTATTGAAATTTACGCGTGGGCACCCAAACCTTATCACAAATTCATGGCATTTAAATCATTCTGTGAACTCACTTATCGGCCGTTGTTAGTAGATTTAACTGTTGAGGAGGGCACGAGACTTAAAGTGATTTATGGTAGCGGTGAAGGGTTCCATGCAGTTGATTTGGACTCGGCTAGTGTTTACGATATTTATCTTCCAAAGCATGTAAGTATTTTATTTTTTCGAATATATAATATTGTACGTAACAGTGTTTTTCACCACTTTAGAAAATCCTAGGTTGAATCCAATATTCAATACAGCAAGAGCTTACAAAACAACCAATTTAATTACCTTTTCAAAATGTCTATTTTATTTTCTTATTTTCTCAAGAAACATTTACAGAAAAAAATATTGCGGTATTAGTTCATCGAAAATTAAATAAAAAATAACTATCAATAGCATCACTACTTCCACATCACTTTCACCTTGTATTGATCTTAATGCATACAAAATTACACCAAAGTCATGAGATATTAATTTAACTAAGAGAATATAAAATAATATAGACAACAGATGATAAAACTACTCAAATTGAAATCCACCCCCCCCCCCCCCCATCTATATTATACATATAATCCATTAATAGTAAAATTGGCATATTAGTTCTAATCAAATTAATGAATTTAATAAAATTAATTTTAAACATATATAAAATAGAATAATGAACTTTTAAAAAATTAAGATAATTTATGATAAATCTTATAAGTTTGATATATATTTTTATTGAATTACTTTTCTGAAACGAATATATTTCTTTTTGAAAACACTAAATTATAATTTTGATATATATTTTTATTAAATTACCTATCTCCAGGAATAAGTTTCTTTTTGAAAACACTAAATTGAAAGAAAATAGTGAAGAAATAAGCAATTATTAACTCGAAAAATTATTTTTTTTCCCAGAAACCTATAAAAGACAATCATATTTTCTATTAAACCATTTTTCACCCCCATCTTAAGGCGATAAACAATTAATTTTTGTAATAATATTTACAATACATGCTTACAATACAATTAATCGAAGAGTAATAATAATAAACAACCGTGCAAAAAGTACCCAAAATCATCAAGCACTATGGTTCCATCTGTTCCCCTAGGGCAATTTTTACTCAAAAAAATATGAACCAAGGGTTTATCAGCTTTATTGTGTATTCAATTTTGAGTGGGATTTCATACTCCCACAAAGAAAAATTTTTTCCAATCATGTTTAAGGTTTCATAAGTTTCGAATAATTTGAGTCGTTGAATTGTTTTCGATTCTATATTTTTTAACTTTCATGGTGATGTGAAAGTAAAATATGTGTTGAAAATGATTATTAATAATATAATTATTAAAAAATATATTAAATCGTGGAGATGGTCGAAAAAATGCTACGTGGAATTAGATGAATTAAAATTATGGATAAAACGTAAAAAAAATTGTAAGAACCATTTCTTATTGGGTAGAGAACCCAACGAATCATTGTAAATCGTTAAGAGAAACAAGTAATAAATTGGCGAGTTTCGAATTCTCAAAAAAATTTATTCAATGGTTTTGTCAATATAAATAACTTATTAAAAACCCTTTTGATGGGTAGATGGATGTAACGCCGAAAAAAATTTCATTTTTTCCATGTTTATCACTTCCCAAATGATGTACATAATATGATAGGACAATTTTGATTGAATTTTGACATAATGATTGCTGAAATATAGATAACATCGAATATGTAAATATAAGGTGTCAAGTTTGTATCGAAATTACCTACATTGTCGTCATACTTAGGTCAAATTAGATGTTTCTCAATTTATTGCATAACTAATTAAAACTCACTAAAATTCTTTGAAGCCCTACAAGCCCTCAAAATATCACACAAGTGATATTTTTATCTAATCGAATTGCAATGGAAATTTGTTACCCATTCTATGTTTCAATTTCCAGCAGACTGAAGTTTTTTCAAGTGAATTTATAATTATATAATGTTTTTATAAACGTGGATTCGTTGTTACAGACGCAGAATTCAATATCACCCCATTGCATAGTTACTTTACCTAATAGTAACGGGATGCAACTTTTACTATGTTACGATAATGAGGGTGTTTATGTCAATACATATGGGAGGATCTCCAAGAATGTCCTACTTCAGGTACGAGTTGTTCGCAATTTTTTCTTATAGCTTTTTTATTTCGGTCTCATGTCATTTCATAACGTTACTACATGTATATGTTGCCTTATCATACCTACGCTGCCCCTCCAACTTAATGCACAATCGCATTAAAATAATGAATATCACTTCAATGCCATATGCGCTATAGTTATATTTAGTGCAGTCAAATGGGTATAAAAATAGGCCAAATCTCGAAATCCTTGGTAAATGAACCAACCGATTTTGATGGGACAAAGTGCATTCTCTTCGGAATTTTGTCAGAAACAAAGTCTACCCCGTCTAAAGTTGCCCAAAAATTTTGCATTGTTTATAAGCAATAAATTAATAATTTAATTAGCGTATTTATGAGATTACATAAAAATTCATAAAAAATGATCGGGGAAAGACTATTCTTGTCAGTGAACATATGAAAATAGTTGAACATGTAGTTGAATTAACTTCATTTGTTATAAACAATTTATTTATCAACAAATAGATGAATTCGACCAAAACTACGAGTTTGGGATCGTTTTCGAATAATTTTGGCCTTCTGAGTTCGATTTTGTCTTCAATATCGTCGAATATATACCCGCTAATTTGTTAATTTGTCATAAACAAATTATATTTATTAATAATTATACGAATTTGACCAAAATGTCGGGTTTCTAGTCGTTTTCAGCTAATTTTGACCTTCTGAGTACGATTTTATAGTTATTATGGTCTTTAAATGCATACATAAATTCTTGAATTGTTATAAATAAATCATTTATTAATAACTATACGAATTTGAACAAAATGTCGAGTTTATAGTCGTTCTCAGCTAATTTTGGCCTCTTGACTACGATTTTATTGTTATTATAGTCCTTAAATGCATAGATAAATTTTTGAATTAATATAAATAAATTATTTAATAATAAATATACGAATTGCGCCAAAATTCCAAGTGTAAAACGTTTTCAAAATTAATTTATTAATGGTCAAATAAATTATATCCAAAAAATAATTGATGTGTATGTTTCTAGAAAAATCTCTATTTTGAAACGAACAAATAAGAAATATTTTATTCTCGTTCATCTTAGGGTATAATACGGTGCTCATATAAAATTCCCTGTTGTTAGAATTAAGAAAAAAATATTCTTATCTTAGTATTATAGCGGGAATTTTGAAGTATTATTCGTGATACGTTTGAATTTGGATTGAACTATTTTTTCTTGAACATGGCATTTTCTTATTAATTAATTTGTTATTTAATTAAGATTTGATACTATTTTTTTTTTAATATAATCTATTTGACTATTGATACATCAATTTTAAAAACACTTTACACTTGGAATTTTGGCGCAATTCGTATAATTGTTAATAAATAATTTATTCATAACAATTCAAAAATTCATGTATGCATTTAAAGACTATAATAACAATAAAATCGTACTCAGAAGGCCAAAATTAGCTGAAAACGACTATAAACACGACATTTTGGTCACGAGGTAATCTACGTTTGACTATTTCATCAAGAATTACTGTTCGTCTAAGCGTTAGAGAAAAAGCTTGAAAATTACTGCAAATTTGCAAAGAAAAGTTTTACTTTTTTATTGCACTGTGCCGCTAGTTAGATAATTAAATTACATTGATGCGCGTAACAGTGAATATAATGTGATGGGCAAATGTTCTTTTGATAATGGCTTGGACACCATTGGTCTTACCACTCATCACGGATGCCCCATCGTAACTTTGAGCGATTAGTCTATTGTCATCGTACTCAGAAGGAGAATTTAAAATTTGCAATTCATTCAGCTGGAGATACGCTACTTTGTGCCGTAATACGACGGTATAAGCGTTTATGGCGAAGATAACCGTAGTCAACCGAATTATACTTGAAATAGGTACACTTCAGAATGTTCCCCGGAACATAGTTTTGAGCGTTAGCATTACATGCGCCTGACGTGCGGAATAAAATAATGCACTGAATTACATGGGAATTTCTTTGTGTTTATCTTGGTGGTTGGGTGGACACGTGCCCTTCTCCCCTTTAGTACCAGCCGCCACTGCGCATTTATATGTTTCAAGACGTTTCTGACTCATCCACTCACTGGACAATCCTCAATGACTAAGATGCATAGTATCAAACAAATTCACTAGCTCCTAGACAATACATTTAATTCAAAATTCATATTCATTTTGATGTTCCTTGTGGTAGCATGTTGATTTCGGGTGTTTTTGTTTTACCATATTATTTTAGTCGGTATGTACACATCTGTTACGGTGAGTACTGATAATTTTCCATTTTTCAGTGGGGCGAAATGCCAACTTCCGTAGCGTACATAGGAACGGGCCAGATAATGGGCTGGGGCAATAAGGCTATCGAAATACGATCGGTAGAATCAGGCCATCTAGATGGAGTGTTTATGCATAAAAAGGCCCAACGGTTAAAGTTTCTGTGTGAACGTAACGATAAGGTGTTCTTTTCTAGTGCAAAAAGTGGGTCATCTTGTCAAATCTATTTCATGACCCTTAACAAACCAGGTATGGCCAATTGGTAACATTAAGATAATTTTGCTTCTAGAAGCAGAACATGTGATGCATGGTGAATGTTTATATTAGCTTGTAAACAAATAGTAGAATGTTGTTCTCACGATTAACAACGGTACAATGTATTAGATCAAATTAGACTTGGAGGAATTTCGTAAAGTAACAGGCGTATTGATGAAACTGAAACGGGGCTTTGTTTGATGTTGCGACAACTGAGATTTGAGCTGAATGTTATTCGCTCCACTAAAATTACGAAACCGCAATATTATGTTTTCCAATTGGTTTCAAGTAATCAAAAGAGCCAAGGTTTCGAAATTACACGTACTTTGGTATATTTCAAATATTGAACACTTTAACCTCTATAAAAAGGCAACACCAATCAGTTACAGAAATACAATGAATTCGAATTCAAAAATGAAGATGCAACTTTTACTATTTATTTCAAAATTTTCAGAAAATGTTTGAAAAAATTGAATATATTTGATTGTTAATTTTAGTTCCTCTATGGACTCGGCCATTACTTCATTTAATTTCATCTTATATAAAAATTCTCGGGAAATAGGTCACATTAACACTTTGTTTTATATTTTCGTCTTTACGTACGTTTCGGTCCAACGACCATCATCGGAAGACTTATTATGTCAAAAAGGGGTTTTTAAAAACTAATTATAGCACAAAGCGTCCATAACGAACAGAACCATGAATAATCGAAATTGTACGGTCAATATTTCAAGTATAAAATATAACAAGAATGCACTATTCAGTAATATTCTTATAATATACAAGCGCATGTTGGTATAGTGTCTCAACGGCTGGAGATCAACTATTATGTTAAGTATCTACTCACGAACCAGATGTAACGATTTATGAGGTATTTGAAAAAGGTTGCAGAACTGTATTGGAATATTAATTTTTGAGCATTCTTCCTAAAATATACTTTTAACATTATTAATAATTATAAAGTAATATTCCAATACAGGTCTGCAACCTTTTTCAAGTACCTCATAAATCGTTACATAATAGTGTCAATCTCCAGTCGTTGAGACACTATACCAACATGCGCTTGTATATTATAAGAATATTACCGAATAGTGGATTCTTGTTATATTTTATACTTGAAATATTGACGGTACAATTTCGATTATTCGTGGTTCTGTTCGTTTCGACGACGTGGGCTTTTTTGATTGAAATTGGTGCGATATGGACGCTTTGTGCTATAATTATTTTAAAAAAAACCTTTTTGACATAATAAGTCTTCTGATGATGGTCGTGAGACCGAAACGTACGTAAAGACGAAAATATAAAACAAAGTGTTAATGTGACCCGAGAATTTTTATATATAATTCATACTGGGTCAAGAATCTTTATTTTAATTTGATCTTTAAAAAATGTAGAATAATGAAATAAAATTATTGATTTAAATTTACATGAACTGCAAAATTGAATTGCAATTGTGAACAATTTTATTTCATTATTAAATTTTAGTACCATTCACAAGTTTTCAAATAAAATATTAAATTATACTTCGCTCTTCAATTTGTGCTTTAGTCACAATATAAAACTCAAATAGGATCTGTGATAGTCGTTAGTTATTTTAATTCTTAATAATTTTTAGAGATTTAATTAATGGTTTACTACTAGTTGATTCTTTTTTCAGCTAAGATGAATTTTCAAAAATATATTTCAAACATTGTTATTGAAAATCAGTTTGTTGGTTTTAGAGACAATGCTTAATAATTTACCTAAAAAATAATAACATTCAGAATCTCCCGAATATTCTGCAGGCTTTTAATATGGTTATTTTCATTTTGTATCTTACATCTAATGTACTACTTCTTTCTGCTGGAAGTGTTATCAGCTGATTCTTCTTGACATAAATATTGTCACTGTATTATATAAGTATTTATGGCAGGGTTTCAAAAAATCTGAAACACTTGAAGATAGTTGTTCGCCTAACATCATACAAAACTGAAAAACAGTAGTACAAATTAATAAATCCCTCCAAGTTGACTAAATTATTTTAGTTGTGAACATACGAAAGAGTTGATATAGCAATAAGTTATGTGTATAATTGTTTTTATTTTGGTTTTATGGACCTTATTTTTATTTTGAATAAGGAATTTTTTACTTGAATTTTGCAAATAGATGCAGAATTAATTTGGGTTGATTATTCGGTGATAGTGAATGAATGCTAAATACAGTATGCTGTTGGTAGAAGATTAATCAATATTAATAATATAATGATAATTAAAAAATCTATATTATTATTAGTGATGGAAACTGATCTAATTAGTTTTTTCTACTGTAAAAAAATTTTCTTAATTTATATTTAGTATAAATTCTCTTTTCTTTCGTTTTTAAAGAATTAACGATTTTTGAGTATTTGTTTAAACACCAAGAAATACTTCAAGAACTGAGATGAAAAAATGGTTCTAATTCTAAAATAGAAATTGAAATAAACCGTTCAAACTGATATATTTCAATTTGCAGAAAATAGGTAAAATATTATTAAATCTTTAAAACGATATTCATATTTGCAGAAAATAGGTTAAAATATTCTTTATTCATCTCTAAGTCAGCGTCATAAAACTGTTAGCAAAGATAGTTAATCGTTTGGTGCCAACCTGTTTGAAAGTGGGGTCAAAAATGCTCACTAATTGTAGATAAGTCCGTTATAGTGTAATAATAATTTCATAAATATGCAAACAAGAACAACTTGCCATTCACGACATGTTGTTCTTGTTTTATTTTGTACATACATGATTGCATTTAAATCTATGGAAGGAGTTATAATGCAATTTTATTAGCCTAAAGCACACGATAGGCTATACTTTATACGATTTTCTTTTTTGCAATTTGCACATAAAGAAAACTTGAAAATTTTATACTAAACCATTAAATTAGTGAATGTTCATATTTAATGTTATTTTTCCGTTTGTTTTTACTTTGGTGCAATCAAGACTGTTTTGCTTCTTGTGAAATTTTATTTATATATTTTGTGACCAAAAAAGATTTTTATTATTATTTAGCCAATATGTATAGATTTTTTTTATTCCACGTGGTCATTTTTACCCACTTTTCATGTTGTGAGCGAGATCAAAATAGGAATTTTTTAAATAACTTCTTGCATTAAACTATCTGTATTGATTTTTTTTTGTGAATCTCAATATAAGATTAGTAAGATACATTTCATATGTCTTGACAGAAGTAGAAACTAAAGTGTTCAAGGGTTTATTTCTAAAATTTGTAAATTTTTGTTTTATGTGTCTAGTAGCCAACTTATAATTTTCAAATCAACTACTTATCTGGAATTCCAAGTTATCAATTACAGACTGTTTGCAGATGAATTAAATTTCGATACAAGCAATGAACATTTATTTCTCTGAATTAAAATTTCAGGTTTTTGTTAATAATTATCGGATTTAAGAAAAATGCGCGTGATCGAATTCATTTTCATAAATGCCTTGAAATGTTATGGTCCACTAAAAACCAATGTAGCCATTTATTTAGGAAGTGTAAATAATAAGAATAAATTGATCTTACTGTCTATTTGGAAAGTTTCTATACTGGGGATCCTCACAACTTGTCTTCTTTAAATGTATTAGTTGCATATTAAACTTTTATTTGTAGGCTATATTTCTTTCTATGGCTCTTCATGATACTTTTCCAAAGAGTTGGTATAAACACAGGATAAATACTTTAAATGAGCAGCAGATTCATTCGACAGTCAATTGCATCTATTAAGGATATACAAATATTTGAATAAACTCAATCGACAACTTTTGTAGGTATGTTTCCACATTTGCATATGTTGATGAAAGTAAAAACACTTAGTTGAATTGAAGGATTATGGTGTGAATCTTCTGCTTATTACATTTGTTCAGTGATATGTGTGATTTTTTATTATATAAATTAGTAACTATTATATAAATATCATTTTATTAATATTATTCCAAATATTAAAGTTATATATTATATTTACATGGGTCTAGTAATATACATGCCAGTCCTAACTTCCTGTGACATAATGAAATACTCATTACCTTGTTTTTCATCACACATTCATTATAGAGAATGTTTACTGCAATTTTGGAAGCTCTTGTATATTATATTTTTTCTGCTAAAAAAAGGAAGCCATGAAACCTAAAATGAAATAATTAATAAATGAACAAACTATTCATTAGTAAGATTATCTACGTCAAAAATATGATATACAGGCCACAGGGGATCCATTCAAATAGTATTTTACTCGAAAATGCGTTGCTCAATTGTTTTTTGCTTTAACGTTCTTCTAACTTAGAAGAACGTTAAAATACTACTAGTTTCCTAATTTACATAATTTTGTACCTGCTGAACATCTTTCTACCAGACTTGATTTTTGTATTAAACGGCAAAGCGAACTCTGACCTAGTGAGGGCTTTCCTTATACCTATAACCTGCAAACCTTCCAATGCCCATGTCCTCTCTAAACATTCCACCGCTGGCTTGTACGATGTTCTTCGAACATCATAGGTTTTCCTCTCTTGTAGTCAAAGCATAAAAAAATACCCTAAATCTAGGTGTGACAGAGTTATGGAACAAATGGAATTTTGAAATGATTAATAAATAACGTATAAAAACAAATAACGTAGGATATGTTTTTCTGTACTCTCTTATGTAGACATAGTCACGTATAGCTCGGGGCATAAGAGATCGCCTCGCAGAAAAATATGAGCAGAGTTCAATAAATGTTTTTCTGTATCTTAATATCTGTCGAGCGGTAAACAACTCTGTTTGCAGCAATCATGTTTCAATATATCCTGATACGCGAGATTCGACAAAGATGAGGATATATGAGCGTTCCCGAATACTTTTTCATTCCAAGCTGTTATGTGGTATGCATATTATCTACAGATAGTGCTGGAACTGAGATTCAATTGAAGTAGGTACTGTAAATTTGTTTCATTATTCATAGAAGAGATTTACTAAAGGTAAGTGGACAATGGAGTGAGTGTCGGCGCATCGCATATCGTTAGATGGTACAAGTACAACAATCTTCACTTGTTTCTGTTTTAAAACAATCCAGTGCGACTGGTTCTCTCTAACTTACAAGACACTCCCATGCACCTCTCCATCTGACTCAATATGTATAACAATTACTGGATGTGAAGGAGCCTATTAATGTTCATGGCATTTCGACCAATTGGACCTGTTACGGATACCACGTAACTATTTGGTGTCACGATTTCTATCAAGTAGGTTCCCGTAACGTTCTATGTTGATAGAAATGTTCTGAAATATATCAAGAATAGTGGAATTAAACACATTCAAAAAGTATTTGCGAAAACTGCATAGTTAAATTTCCTTACAATTGTTTCGTAACACAGTGACATTTTTAGTTGATAACTGGCTTTTAAAATGTGACGAAATGAATGTGAGCAATTAAACACTGCTGTTAGGGCAAATTTAAATTTGTTTTATTGCACTATTCTACATAATCTTTCAAAATGAATCTACATCAAGTAAACGCCGCATCCATAGGAATATAGAAACGTTTACTCTTATTACCAAGATGTTGATTGTCACAAATAATATTAATAGTTCTAAATTACAATACAAATTGTAATTTACTCATATAATACCAACAAAGATAAAAACACAAATTCAAGAAATATGCAGTTCGAATTAAATTAATAAATTGATTGGAAAAATTCGGGTAAAAAAAATATGTACTTCTATTAAAGTGTAAATTTGTATTTTATCAACATTTTATTATCGAATTTGAATGAATTGACATTTAGTAAATTTTCTTTGTTCCTTGAAATTAAGCAACACAGACTACTATCACTAAATCAAAACTTTACAAGTGATATAATAACAACAAAGCAAACAATAGAATCTAAAGGTTTTAGAAATTCTGTTGATATGCTTAACAACCAATAGACATATTATATAATAGTAATAATGCCTTCAGTCTCTTCATTTCCCTTGGTTAATTAATTGGAAACTTATGAATATTTAATTTCCCCAAATAGGTACTAATCATAGTGGTATGTCAAAAATGTTATGATGCTGTATTGACTCAAAACCAAACTACATAGTTTTATACATACCTGTAATAAATTTCATTTATATCGAGCAAAGAAGAGGATTATCCAAACTGCAGTAACCAATTGTTAAAATAAATATAAGATGAAAAACAATGTTACAAGTGTTTTGTTGTATCAAGTATATTTCAGCCTCTGGTTATGTTTCAAACGCTAATTTTTCATCAATTGGTATATAAGTTGAGTAGCGATTCTGAAATTTAACTGGAATTGCACCTACTTTCCGTGATTTTCAAAATTGCTATTGGAGTTATATTCTAACTGAAGCTAGGAATTAGAGCTTGAAACTTGATAGAATAAGATCTGGCGTGATTCCCATCAAAACGTCATAAAACTGAGTAAGTACAAAAATAATATTTCTTCATAGCTTGCTTAATGTTCGAATGGATTTATTGCAGCTCAAAGAATATTCTTTCTCCAACTATGATTAAAAATTAGATTGTAAATATATCATTCTGTGTTTTCGAACAGTCGCTAACGGCTTAGCTACTTTCTTGAAGCAATTATCTTGATCCGCACATTGTTGAATATAGCTTTCATATGACGACCTTTGTTCCGGTTGCTATGGTTACATATTGATATTCACGCCCCTCGCGTTTATTAAGTTCATCGTTTCAAGTGACAGTTAGTAAGAGAGTTTGAAAGTGTTTGCGGAACTGTAAGTTTGACAAAACTATTATTATTATTAATTAATAAAAGCTTGTTAGAGTAAGTATAGTCTACTAACACGTTTGTAATGGATATTCCACGCTCGCGAACCGTAGTCCTTTCCTTTCGCCTCGGACTAAAAACTTTTCGCTCGCGCGGAATATGAGGGATTTCAAACTTCTAGAAAATACCATTAATGTCGACATTCTATAATCTTGTAAAGGTTGAGTTTGAATTTGACGTGATTGAACTTCTGAACGAAAGAGTTCTGGCAGTAATTTATCATGTGTGAAAATTGTAAGGTTATTTCTATTCCTTAATATTGTCATTTCATCATACAAAGATTAGCGATTGCAAATAGTGCAAATTTATTATGAAAATCATGGTTCTGTTCGCTGCGATCATTTTACGATCGACATAATAGTCCATCCGAACAAATAGTTCGGCTAATCATCAGTCGATTACGCTATTTGATGTAGCCGTGAAATGAAAGAATGCGTATTGCGTACCGAAGAAAATGTCGCCGTTTTGAGCAAAGTATCGAAGATAGTTTAAATATCTAGATTCTGCGCGTATCAATTGGTCCACTTTATGGAAAATGTTGGTAACATCCATATACCTATTATCCTAAGGAGACAGAATTGCTTACATTTAAACACGATCAGACATTGCCAAAATATCGGGCCACTCAGATCGCTGTATATTACAAGTATGGCCGTATGGAATGTGCTGCTGCCGGATTAGTTGTTCTGGGTGCCTGAGATTTGTAATTATTATAAAAACGCCCATAGCATTATTTATTGGTTATATTAGAAGCAATACTGTTGAAATGTTGTTTTCTCCGAAAAATATTGTATAATTTATGGTAACCTGGAATATACGATCGAATTATAGAATATTTAATATATTTTTTCAATTCCAACACCACCCTGTATCTTGGCAACGAAGCCTTCTTCGACCATAGTTATTGTACAAACTACCTTTATTTTTCGATAAACTATTGGCTGGTGAAATCCTGATGGTATAAACTGGACCAACCTGTATTTTCATGAATACTATTCTTTTATAGATCAATTCTTGTTTAACCATCGTTTATTCAACTTCTTAACTTGAGTAGGCAACTCGCAAAGGGATTTGTGTTATTTCTCAATGAAAATTAACATATTAAACACTAACATTTATTCTATATATGTATAAACTTAATCATTTTTATTAAATTTGAACTTCCCTCTCCAATGTTTTGGAACTGGACATGTGCCTGAACAAGGTACCTGACCTTGTATTTCACAAATACAATGTCGATCACATAGTTCTCCAAAATTGGCAGGGTTATCTTTTTTTTCCCTTGCTATGGATTCTGCATGTAGAACATCTCTGAAATTAGAGGTGTTAAACAAAATTATATTGTAAGGTAATACTCTTACTTTGATTTTCCTACCACTTGTAACAAATGTTCATGAATCTGCTCTTTTGTTTTATTATCTATATCGATTAATATTTGATCTCCAGTTTCTGAAATTAAGTTTCCAAAAATATAGATATTCTATAGAGAACTAGACAGTGAAGACACTATATCATGTTATAATATTGCTCCTTTTATGACTTACCATAAAAGCATCTGATGAATGGTGAAGGTGTCATATTTTTCAAAGTTACAATTTGTACATTAGGATTTCTGTATTGTAATGTAGGGAGATACCAAAAAACGAATTCCCTGAAATAAGATTTTTAGATATTATTCGTAACATCATATTTGGATAATCACTTTGTTCCATGGTGATTTTTTCCTCCAGTGTTATAATTTACACTAAAAATTTTGATCTGATCTTTCAATACCAAATTCCCAGCTTCCAAGTACTCTATCGTTCTTCGTATGGGGGCTCTACCTCTCATAAAAGGCATTTTAGTAAATTGTTCTCAATAGTAATTACTAAAAGAAAATATCCAAACTCCGTGATATGTAAGGTTAAAAATCATACACGTTATACACAGTGTTACAATGCTTCATAGTTCTGTGTTTATACATCTATTCGTAATACCTAGTACCATAGAGTATTCACTCATTGTTCTATGATGATATAGTCTGGGCATAGAGGTAAATATAAATTAACCATAGCGGCTCTAGATTGTTCAATTCTATACATAGTAGTTGGGCTTCATAAGGTACTTGTATGATGGCATTTCGAAAATGATACAAATAAATTGACTCAAAAGCTATAATAAGCTTTTTGCTTACCGCCAACGCTCGTAAATGTCAAATGACCACTGCTAAATATTTCATGTCACTTTTCAAAGATTATCTTATATTTACGACACAAAAAAGGGATAGAGCTAACATTTTTCATGAGAAACGTCTTACTTCATTTAAAATAACAATAATAAAATAGTTCTATCATGTTCAGATTAATAAATATCCTGAATTTTTCGTTTTAGTAGTGACTAACCACGGTCGTATATACAGGTCTGAGAACTCGAGGCTGTTTCCTATGTGAGAAGCTGAGAAGTGAGTCCGCTAAGCGTCATCTGTTGCATAGGTGGCGCGTCAGTTGAAGAATGATCTCTGGCACGTATACGATCTGGCAGTGTTGTCTTGTAAACACAAGGAATACCGGCGTTTTTAGAAAAAAATTACGGAACCGTGCATTGTGCCGAAAAGTGTAAAGCAAGAAACTTCTGTTTTTAAAGTGCTGAAAGATGCGGAAATGCGAAAAAAAGTGGATGCTTGCTGCGAGCATGTATAACGAAAAAGGGGAAGCTATTTTTAAGGTGAGTAATATATTTTGATAAGAGTAACCGTTCTATTTCTCTCTCAAATCAGAATAGTAAATATTGCGTTACGAGAAAAATTATTTTACTTAATAATGTGATTGTTGCCATACTTCGATCCAAACGCTAGCTGGTGGCTGAGCGAGGGGCTACGAGTTTGGCGACATGTAAGAGACTCATGTCAAACATACGAGTTCCCAGACCTGTATGTACGACCCTGTGACTAACGCAATTGAATTGGATACAACGTCAGTAGGTGACTCGCAATTTTACCTCTAAAATATATTGTATAATATTTAAATTATATAGATACACATTTTCGAATACTGACTATAAACATTGATTTACATCCTCCGTATCAATTTTATTTGTTCATAAGATATTCGTTTGGCAATGCGAAAGTTCAGTCAGTTGGGAATTAAATTAGAAATATTTATTCATTTTCACGAATATTAACTTGCATTGTTTGTACCACGATCAGGGTGGTGGAGAGAAAATCGATGGATTTCTTTGTACCACACAATTACAAATTTGTCTTAGAATGTAGTATATAGATAGTGATCAAGTTGATAGTATCAAGAAATACAAATACCAATACCAGAAGACAAAATTTATTCTTTACTTTTAATATACATATCTATAATTTCCCATTTTTCTTCCCACAAGAAAACTTTTTTTATTAACTCTTATGATGCACATGTAATTGATTATTTAGAAGTACGCCTTTCTTGCTTTGGCTGATGCAAATTAATTAATGATCTCTGTTCAGACTAGTCAGTCTTACTGTGAGTTTCTTTTCTCTAGTTTAAAGTCGAAATAAACAGAGAAATTACACTCTTTTATTTTTTATATTTTACTTCTGACAAATACAAGTCAATGTCAAAAACTATCTTATTTTATATCTGTCATAACAAGTGAATCATGTAACAATTAGATTGTATATAAGTAACAAGAACAATCTCTTTAAAATTAAATTTTTTGGCCAATTGTGCTTCCAGGCACAAAGTGGCTAGACTTGACACTCTAGTTTGGCTTTTGGGTTGAACAGGATCGATGAATGTTTGTTTAATACTTGTCAAAACGGATGAACGCTCACCACGGCCCCCTCAGAAATTTGGGCCCGGGGGTGTCACCACCGACCCACCCCATTTCGTCGGGCCTGACCATGATGGTTATCACTAAAGAAAGTAATGAAAACGTTTTTTTTTGTTTGTCTGTCTTCACGAAATCCAAACCGTAAAATAAAAAATAAAATGTCCCACGCTTCCCTAGTGAGATGTAGGTATCGATCGGAGCGTCGACAATCCTCTGATAGAAACTTGCATCATCAAGCTTCCCCTATACAATGATAGACCGTGCGGTACAAATAAATGAATAGGCGATGCCAACCCAAGCTTCCACTATCAATCCACAGATGGCAAGCAGACAAATTTTCAGAAGTGAACTATGATCACGATCTAATCTTTTTGTTATGATAATGTAGGTAATGAAAATGTAAATATGAAATTGCGTATTCATATTTAAGGTAATTGATTTAACCAAAATGTATCCAGATCATTAATTTTGATAACTACATCCATAGCGTAAGATCCCTCCTGTAATTGTAAATAAATTAATTATTTGGAGCGTACCCAGAATGTTCATAAAGTTCATGAAATATTATACACTATAAAGTGATACTCAAACCAATCAGAAGTGAAAAGAGTTCAAATTATAGTCATAATGAAAAAAATTGCAGCCGGCAGTTTTTTTATATTAAAATAAAATTAAAACTTCAAAAATAAATCGGACATATCACTTAGATGTAATGAAATGCTGGTTTAAATGAACAAAATGCAAACCATTTTTTTTTAATTATTTCTATGATCTCTTCTTACATCGTTAAGATCTAAAGTATGATTATTATATTTTATCTATTTTCGCGTGCATAAAAATTTAATATATACATTCTAGTTTTATAATCTAAATCTAAATTATGTTATCTCACATTGAATCTAAATTGGTTTCTTTATTGGTAGGTATTCATATAATAACAATTATCTTGTAAATAGTTTATTATAGAAACTTTTCAGATGCAAAGAAATTTTATAAATATTGTGCAAAAATTAATGAAATATAAGTTACATTGTTAGATAAAATGATATTAGCATTCAAATAAAGTAATTCTATTGGTATTATGTGAAAACTAAATATAATGAAATGGCAACCTCAAGACTAAAAGATTCTATTCATTTAAGACATTTTTTGATATTTATTATTACCTTTGTGGCATAAAATCTGCATATTAATAGAATCTGTCAGTCATCACAGTGGTGAAAGCATAATAATGAAAAAGAAATTCGAATACAAAAATTAAATAAGTACAGTATAAATAAGAGTCTAGTCTAATATAATATGCTAAAGCAATAGTTTGTGAAAAATACTGTTTGAATAAAGAATTAATCTAAGTTATAACGAGGAGCTGTATGAAAAGTAAGATAAGTAAGAAGGATTACAATCAGATTCGGAAAAATATTGAACCATTTATAAACAAACTTTGTCTGTTATGAAATTGGTCTTGAATTGTTTGTTGTTCCACGTTTATCAAACTGTTTATTACAAGTCATTTTTTTATACTTTTCAATAAGTTTAGTTATCTTTACTACTCGAATCTATACTTGCAACTTTAAAAGATCTACATGTTTCACCTATATATGAAGCATTACTCTTCACAGAATGAGTTATACATTACCGATCTTCTATGGTTGTTCGTAGTTTTCGATCTGTTGTAATGTTTTCCCTTTCAACTGAAAGCTACATCCAAATTATATTAGTAAGTCTCAGAAATTTTATAGAATATCAACAGCTACAATGCATATTTTGGTATCTGGTTATTTTGAAAAGCATGCTTTTCTAGTTGCATGCTAAAACCGTTATTTTATGACTGGATGAGTGTAGTGAATTTGGAGGAACCGTGACATCCCAATTTGTACTAAAATAGCGAGAGAAATTCAATAAATTGTGATTTATATTTTATAAAGGAAATCACAGATAGAAAACCTTATGATATTTATAGAAAATCTACATATACAGGATGTAATGATTTCTCCCGATTTATTAAAACCTTTCAGTCATAAAATAAATTTTTCATTCATCTTGAAAAACCTGTTTCTGGAATCGATGATTAAAAAAGTTAATTCAGAAAAAAAAACTTAAACTTGATCACCACTTATATATATTTATTTCCAAACAAAACTGTAAACTTAGAAATATATTTTATAACGCGAAAATGAACAAACAAGTTTAAACATCTGAAAGTATATAAAAATATGAAACTGTGAATAACCATAATACTTATTGGTCAAATTGATAGATCTTTTGAAGTCAATATAAAAAACATTTTAATTCAATTAACCACAAATTCAAATATTGGTTATCAATTCTTAGTCAGCATTTTCTGAAGTATACAAACATAAAATTTCTTCTAATAATTTACTTTATGATCACTGTTACTTACAGTCAATACAATTTACAACTTTTGTATCAAGTTCAATTATATACCACATTTGTCATCTAATCCATTGTATTGTCATTAGTGCCTTCCACATTATCTATCAATCAATCAATCCATTTCTCTTGTAATATATTTTGAAAATGAGCAGTAATATTCTTTGAAATTATGAGTAATACTACAAGACTTTATCTTATTCATAGTAGATTGAAGGAAATTATAACGTTTGGTAAATTCATTTCATGCCAAAATTGTAATCGCTAATGCTGTTATTGGATTAATCAAATATTTCCTATAGACAATTGACGTTCAGGAATAGTGGCTCCTGCAAATACATACAATTTTTAACCAAGAATTAGAATTCAACAGATATCATTTTCAGAATACTTTCGTCGTTAGTTTTTTTTTCATACAGCTCCTAGCATTATGTATTAAAATCAAATATCACATCTAATCTACGTATATTTATTAATAATTCTAAAATAAACTTCAATACAAATTTTTCATATTGCTTCTGATTAGATAAGAATTTTTGGTTGTTTGGCTTAAAACTACAAAAAAAAAATAAAACTAGGTACTAAATTCATTCATGTCAATTTTGTGTTACTACTAAGTCATTACACTTAAATATATTATCAACTATAATAACGGGATATCAAATATATTTTTCTTACACAAAAAGCAACCACAGCCTTTTCCTATACAATAAAAATTCATTTCGAGAACAAATTATACTACTAGTTTAACCCTGTTTGTCAATTAGATTTTATTAATACTGGATATTCAGAAAATATACATTACAATCACTCATTGAATGATTATACTGTTAATATTTTAGATTTCAGGTAAAGCTCATAGATTAAATATTTTTCAAACTGTTCTGATTTAAATTTAAACTGACATTTCTGTTGTTGCATCTATGCTGGAATTTCACATTCAATTCCAATTATTGACAAAATTTATTCTGGATTTGGAATTATTACGGTATCAGTTTTATTAATTTATTGAGAAATAACCGCAATTTCGGAATATTTTTTTCAGTGGAACAGTAGAAATTTAATCTATAGACAATATCTGCATAGATATCTGAATATGGATAACCTAAATACATAATTTACGAATGACAATTAGGAAAAAAATCGATTTCCGTAAAAAAACAGTTTTAATTCAAAGTGTGACGTTAGATGAAAGTCATGTTTAGAGCACTGTGTGAATAATTTTTTCAATATAATTACTTGATTCGATTGGAATATTATTTCAAATACCAGTTACGATGCTGGTTTATCAATCAATTCGCGAAATGATACAAGAAAATTCCCAGTTGCAGCAGGGCAGCTAGAAATCATTTAAAAGTATCATTTTATGTGTTTTTCAAAACTTTTACCAAATTGTGGTCAATTTCCTGAGTTTTTATTCTGTAAAATTAATGTTGTGTATATACTGAAGTTGTAAGTTTTTCAGATTATTTGGCATACCGAGTTTGAAGGATGTACGTTTTATGTGCTGTGCATACAGGAGGCCCCATTTGGTATATGCATTAACAGGATATTATTGCATTCCGCTATAATACCCCGATTTGAAGAGACGAGGCGATGCAAACTGTAAACGCGAAGATCAAAGGCGCCGGGTAAGTGATTTATCAGTTTAATATTTGATCTGTACTCCAAACATTCGATATATTACAAAAATTTTCGAATAATTTCAAATTAGTTTCTCGATATCTATGAGGCTATCAAAAAACTCAGAAAATAGAAAAGAGTTCACACTGTGGATACGCTATGTAACACTGTAAATAAGAAACAATCACCCTTATCCACTTAAAATACTGTTGAATTACTGAGGACCTTTCAGCTACCAAAGTAGCCATAACAGTATACTTTAGTTAATTTTAGTTTGCGAAAGTTCACTCTGATGATGGCTAGTTGGTAGATGAAAGGTCCTCAGTAATTCAGCAGTAGTAGTGAATAAGGATGATTGTTTCTCATTTATAATGGTTGGTATAAGAATTGAGTTATGTTTTATAATTACATTCTTAATTTGTGAAAATTTACAAAATTAATAAGGGAATATTTTCCTACAATCAAATTATTCGTTACATCAGTACTGGAACTACCACAGTCATTTATAATTCCGAGAAAACAAAACTTATACATTAAAATGCCCAACGTGAGATTAAGTCCAACGTTTTTCATTTACCAAAAACAATTGAAAATTCACAGTTACCTACTACGACAATAATCATACGATATTCGTACGATATTCGTGTATGGAAAACATTCATTCATTTACTAACAGTCCATTTTCCTTCCTAATAATGATTAAATATTAAAAATTTTAAATAAATTAGTGAGATGCAAAATCATCGAATTCAATTTTCTAAAAACAACAAAGATGAAAATGAAAGCTTTCTAATACAATAGAACACCTTTTCCCGTTCCTTTAGTTTATATGTGAAGTTTTTAATTCCATTCTCGTTCTTCTAAAATAACATGTTAATGTGATTTACAATCTGATTGAAGACAAATTGGATAAAATTGCTCTCGGGTGTGTAACACCTACGCAGAATAAAATATACATGTATTTAAAAACTTTCATTGCCGATGATTTAACCTAATTCTATTAAGGTAGAAACACATTATTGGCCGCTTTCAGTGTCAAAATGACTTTCTACAAATTGAATGTTGAAACTGTTCTATTGAAATTATATTTGCTTCTCTGAGAAAGATTTTTTAACGGAGAATTATTATGAAGAAACCGTAAAGTGAATGAGCATTTTGAAAAGCTACATCAGTCCTTGCTTTCGAATAGCGTTCGTATAGCATACACAAAATTTAATTCCCGATTCCGGAAAAACGAAGATTTGCTTTTTGCCGAACTATTGACTATTTTTTGTTCAGATTCATGTTTGCTTAATTCTCGAATCTTTATTTCAATATACCTGCGCATGTGTGTAGATATACATTGTTATTGGCATACTCTACATTCACATTGTATTAACGGCAAAACGTATACGATACATTCGTGCTGTAACATCCCAACACCAACGCAAACTCATAGAAACACTAACAAAGCACGTATTTCAATAATTATTGTGAACACCTAATAGATAGAAACCATTAGCGTAAAATCAAACATAGAAATCGACGAGAGGCTTTCATACATTTATCTTGTTATTTAAGATAAATACGACACTATGAGCTACAACTAAAAATATAACTTCAGAGAACAACTGGAAACTTTTCCAAAAGCACATCTTCCACCAATATAATTAGTTTTCATTCGGTGACTAACAGTTATACCAGAAATACATACAATTGTTTTTATTTTAAATTTCCTTTTCGGATTCCATGCTCAAAAATGACCTGTTCCAGAAATATACGAAATTATTCAATAGGTATGATTATAGAGAGAACTTTATTGAATAGTTTTGACTATCCCCATATGTTGAGCAACTCGTACAGTAACAGTTGTGTGGTAATATTCAAAATTTTATAGCACAGCGAAACTCTATATTTGATATGACAGAATCTGTATCGTTGTAAGTTTGTTTCTAAATACGAAAAGTTTATAGTATTGGAATAAAGTGATTTCAATTTGGTCGCTAATATACGTTTCCATGAGTAATATACAAACAAGTACAATATTATTTAAATAAACTCAAAAGCAATTCAAATAATTGTCCTAAACTTTGAAAACTGATTAGGCTTTTGTTTAAGCTGGACGAAACGAAATCATTGTTTTTAAGTACCTAAATGTAATATCACGAATCTGAAGGATTGCGAATTCGAAATTTTAAAATGTAAGAATTGTATAAATTATTCAATTTCCTATATTTCGAAAATAAGCTTATATCTCAATTTATTAAAAATAAAGTAGATTTATTACAGAATCTTCTATATTGATTTGATATAATTGGGAATATTTGAACATACACTTACGAACTGTCTGTAGAAATGGGATTGTATAGGCAGATATTAATTTGAACACTCTTGCCGAAACAAGACCCACCAAGATTATTGGGTACCTAAGAAAATGAGAATCGGATGTCGAATTATTACTTTACTTATTTCGAAAGGTCTTTACAATAAATTCTAGTCACCCTAATGAACCTAGAAATGAAGATTTAGTAAACGGCCAAAATTGAATGGAATTGTTCATGAAAATATTGGCCTGTTGGAAGTTTGGTCGAAATTTGTATTGAATCCTAAACATGGGACATTTCACGACATTTATTTTCTTTATTACGTTAATCGTTATCACAGAACAGAGTTTGCTCACTAATACGATCATGTCATAAATTATTTTTCTAAAAACCATGCGGTTATACATATCTCTAATATTGCATAGCCTTTGTGTTATAAAATAAAAGCTTGTGGTTGTATTCATAAGAAAATATGAATCTAAGATTCTACAGAAAAGAAAAAATATATGATATGTTATTTGAAGGTGTATTGAATTATTTCTTTAAAAATGTAATTCGCCAAATTTGTAATAAACCAAATTAAAAAATACCTAAACTATTCTTTTCGAATATTTCTGAAACAGTTCTTTCTATAGTTATTCCTGAAGCTACATCAGTTGTTAAGAAATTCACTGGAAGAGGTCATACCCACAATGCTTTATTTTATATCCACAATAAGTTCTGTAGTGGCTTAACATAACCTCGTTGTAAAAAAAATTTATAGGTATCTCGGTAGTAGGATTGATTGTGAATTTTCAGTTTTGAAGAAAACTAATTCATAAGGTCATGAACAACTATTGAAATGGTCCATGTTACTTATTGTAATGCGCCAATAAAGTGTTCCTACCAATTCGTGCGAAAACACCATGAAAATGAAAACATCAAAAGTACTCTAAATAATGAGATGATATAATGTGGACATTCTACAATAATTGAAAAAAAATAATAATGAATACATAAATTTCTCGAGAAAATCGCGTCGCTGACCATTTTCAGAAACTATTTGATAGATTCGACGTATTTGGCGCAACACTTCCTTGCGACTTGACTGGCGATAAATTTTGGACAACGTAGTGCGTTAGTCGGGTTGGTAAACAGCCAGCGTTCAGTTGATAAAATTCGACGAGCTGCAGTAGATCGTAAAATTTCGTCACACCGTTGTCAAGAGAGAAGACATGTGCTTCCCTTACCGGATCCATAATTGGTGTAATTTGTGCGTGGATTACTTTGCTGCCGCATTTGTACGTTAGTACGAAAGCACCAGCGTTTGATCTACTTTGTCGAACAAGGAACACCCTGAAACAAAAATAAAATCGTCAGATGCCAGTCTTGTTAGATCCAAGTCAAATTATCAAGGAAAGTATTTGTAAATTTGCTCTCTGGTTAGACCTTTACAAAATATTGGCGAGTCTGTCACCTCTGGGTATACACGCATAGATGTATGCACCCACACGCGCACATACACACATATTCGTAAGCAACACCATAAGTGCTGATTAAGCCTGATATTTTTTCGCTTGGTCTCGACTCGAGTAATTATTCGTAAATTTAACGAAACCTAATTTTGCAATAACAGATTGAGTTAAATTGCTAGAAAGTACTCTAGACCAAGTGACAAAAATAACCGGCCCAAAATCTGTTATCTGTTATTTTGCTCTTCCTTCCTACATTTTGAATATGAGTGGAATTGTCTTTGTTAATCAGTCCGTCGAGATGTTAGCCAGGAAATTTGTTGAATTATTCAAGTCTCTACTTTAGAACATATTAATTAGCAGATTTCAAGGTAAATCAAGTCAAGCACTCATATATGATTTATGAATTCTACCTAGTAAACTTCAATGTAAATGATATATCTTGTTTTCCTAGATATAAACAAAAAAAATGTGGTTGATTCTATACGAACAGGAGGTTGATCCTAAATGGGAAATATATTGTTATGATTTCATTTCCTAAACAACATAAAATAATAAAAATTGAACTTACCGAACATTAAAATCAGAAAAGAATAATAAAATATATAAAATATGGAATTAAAAACATTATTACGAGTTAAATTATAGATAGTATAAGGTATTAAACAATGTAGAACAAAATAAACCATAATGTAAATAGAATAAGAAGTGTAAACAAGAAAACAGTGAAAGTGGATATACGTACAGTGATACGAAAGAAGAAATCATAATTGAAATGATTCCCTGACTATCACAAGATAGCACAAACTATTAAAATATGTTATAGATTTAAGATAGAATTAGGAAATTTGAGTTATATAATGTTATAGAAATGTTATTGATAATTTATATTACGTATTAGATTTAAGAAATGGCAAATGTCAAATTTGATATAAATATTGGAATAATCAAGTTAATATTAACCTAATCATAGGTTATCTTATACCAAAATGTGTGGAAAAATGTAGGCAATATTAATTTAGATAGCAGAAAACATAATCACTTTAAATAATTTGAAAATCTTCAATAATTCAAAATTTATAGAATACTCTATTCTGATTGGTCGAGACAATTAAGAAACGTCAAAACAGTCAACAATTAAAAGTTATGTCAGTTTTCAACAATGACCAAAGCATCCTTGATAAGCAAAGAAAACATTTCATGGGTCAATTATGACATCAACTTGCGTCCTTTTGGAAGCCCTATAAAAGGAAACAGGAAGGAAGCTAGTTCAGTCTTGCAATAACATCTAAGATCCAAGCATCTTCTGCAGCTCAAGCATATTTCCATAACCTTAGTTTTTGAATAACATCGAAGAACTCAAGTAGTCTCAGTAGGTTCGATAAGTTAAAGTAACCGAAGCTAGTAAAATATTTCTACGAATCAAGTAGTGTTCTTGAATCTTCATAACAAAGTAAGGTTATAATAAGAATATAATTGAAGTTTTATTTGTTTTATATCTTGAAAGAATAAAACAAGTTAACAATTTATCATCAACAGTTCCTGAATTTCAAATGAAATAACAACGTAGTTTACCTGTGTTTGTGAATGTTTCAAAGCAGAGTAATTGTGTTTTAAAGTGAATAATTAAATCAAATCATCAAGAAGATAAAATCAACTGAACATTGCCTACATTTTCCATCATATAATTGGATATAACTTAAAAGTAAGTTTGTTTATGATATCATCATTTGTATATCTGAAAGTAAGATTGTTGTTTATAAATAATGAGTAATTTTAACCAGTTTTGGAGGTTAAGCATAGAATTGTAGAACATAAAACAAATCGTAAGATATAACATAGAATCATTAATTTTAAATATAGAACTTTTAACATTCCAACAAAAATGTTTAATTCCATAGTATATATAAAAAGAACATTTTCAATTCAAATAAAATTAAAATGAAATCAAAACAAAAATAAATAAAGAAAGCTAGCCGGAATAAAAAATTAAAGTAAAATTAAAAATTCAAACATAATAATCAATAATTAATAAACACATTAAAGATTAGTTAACAATTGTCACCACAACGTGGGGCAAAATAAAACTCATTAGAGTTTTCTTAACAATTGTCACCGCAACGTGGGGCAATTAAAACTCATTAGAATTTTGTTAACAATATATAGATAGCTGATCAGATTTGTGTTGTAAAATAAGTATGCTAAAATTGATGAACCGATTATTAGTCGAGTCATTCTGACGAAAAAATGGGCGATGTGGGGAAAATTTATTCTGGTTCAGGAAAATGTATATGTTTGTAATACCGAAATCGACCATCGGGCTCCACGCCCTGAAGGAGCTGCTGAATAGACAGTGGTTCTCGGTCTGGCGTGGTTGCCCCGGCATGAGGCAAGCGGAATTCCACATTAGGGAATTCTCGCCTAAACTCTAAAACCCTACTTCTCTATGAGTAACTGGTGACAGGACTCCTCACAGGACACACTGTCGTCTGAATAAACATCTACACAGCATGGGCATTGTTGAAGACCCAACCTGTGTAGATGTGGATAGGCGGATGACACTGCTTCTCACATCTTGGCAGAATGTCCAGCACTGATATCTCTTAGGCTACAACACCTCGGCAGCACACATATGCCGCTTGAAGCCATAAGAGATATAGTCCATGCAAAATCTTAGCTTTGGGCACTGCCTTAGGCCTGCTGGACTGATTTTTGTATTAAGGGAGGCACAATGGACCCAATCAAGCGGTCTAAGTGCACCGGACTTGCCCGAAACAAATAAATATTCCAGGTTTTGGAAAATTTTGTTGACGGAACGTTGCTTTCTAAACCCAATAGTGAAAAAAATCGCTACGATTATTTTTTGACGACGCTATTTTTATCGAACCTCTTCTAAATATAAATTCTTTTTATTGTCTTGGTTCAAGCACACATAAACTGGGTGTTTCGGGAGGAAATGGATATATTCTAAGGACATGTCAGGAAGCCAAAATGAGCAAAATAAGCTCATAGTCCATTTACGACTTGTTTCAGAGATACTGTGATTAATTGTAATTTAAAAACTAAAGGAAAAACTAACAAAACTAAACAGCAACCAGCAATTCACAACAAATTTTCGAAAACATCACCTCGATATACTATTTGCGCGTTTATAAATTGAACTAGTAGCGAGTTAGATCCGGTCATCTCGGTGGCCAAGGATGCGGGCCGCCTCTGCCAATCCAGCGATCGCCGTTACGGGTATTCAGAAAATTTCTTACATTATTTGAATAATGAAGAGTAGCCCCATTTTGTTGGAAGATGATACGTGGTCGAATATTTAAAGTTACTTCGTCCAATATTTCTTTTAAATGATCTTCCAAAAATTTACAATAACCTTCCCCAGTAAGACGCGCATCCAATACGAAAAGACCACCATTGACCATGTAGAAAGCAGCACCGTACGTTGATACCAAACGGAAGTTGGAAATGATGTTCTCGCGTGAATGGCGATTTTCGTCCGACTATCGATGATTATTGTGGCAGTTATAGGACAACGTTATTAAAGTTTAAGTTGAAGGTTAGTTGAAGTCACCGATAAATACCACACGAAATTTCAATCAAAAATAACCATTTGGCCAAAATTGAATTTTGCAACTAAAATTTGGGCAAAAAGTGGCAGCGCAAAAAAAAATTCCCCTGATTATAAGTTGTTCATTTTCTTAGTTTAATTGGGTATCTCTTAAATTTTACAGTACGACTAAATGGCACAATTGCAATACACAAATTGTACACTTTCGCTTAGAGTATCTATAGGCCGTTTACAGCCTATAAAATATGTGAAATTATAAACAATAAACATTTTTAAGTTATGTTTTATGCATTTTGTCCAGGCAACTTTAGCCAAACAGGGGAGCCATGGCAATACTTATGAAGTTTTTGTTGCAAAATGCAATGTTGGACAAACGATTTAATAATTTGGGCTAAAATTTGACATGAGGTTTGTGAGTGACTTTAGCTACGTTCAACTAAAACTTTATCAAAATCGGCCCATTAATAACTGAGATATAAGCAATCACATGTTTTTTTTTTCTTTTTTGTATATTTATTAACAGGGGGAAGATGAATAAAAACTTATGAAAAATTCGTGGCATACATATTTAGAAAAGGTTCGACAAATTGCGTCGTCAAAAAAAATTTAAATACTTCCAAAACCGGCAATTTTTCCACTAATTGGTTTGAAAACAATGTTCCATCAAAAAAATTTCCAAAACTGGGATTTATATTTGTTTCAGTATTACAAACATATTCCATATACTCTTCCCCAACGTTTCGCCAGAATGGCTCCACTATGGACTACATCAAAGTCGAAAGCAATAATAAGTAAATATTCACTAAAAATACTGTTAAGTACTTAAGGACCTTTCAGTTATCAAGTGCATCCGCAGTTGTGAACTCTTTTCTATAGTTTAAATATAAGCACAGTAATTCCAAGTAATTTAATCTTACATAACTCGACATGTCTGGACCTTACAGTATATAGTGCCTTTTATGTTATTCAAAAATATATATAAAATCTTGCTGTCATAAAACTCATAACTTCGTAACTAATTTAAAATATTAATAAATCAAAGTTTTTATATCTTATTTCGAACGTTCTAAATCGCATTTTTAAATAAATTAACATGTGGTGGGTTATAACTTCCTCTACTACAGACTTTCACAAAGCAATAACATTAAACTAATGATGGGAATTATATTTTTGGAACAAGTTTGTACTCCTGCCAGAAAAAAACCATGAAGGTGACCGCCACTTTAATTATGTCTAGTCCATCAGTTTCACCATTTTTTGAGCGAGAGAAAATTCCTATATAAACTTACAATGTGATATGTTCGTGAAAAGGGCGATGAAATGGGATATTGGCCAACATTCGCAAGTTGTTAGAAAAATCAGATTGAGATTATTTTTACACGAAGGACAATAATGACCCCGACGTTAAGATTCTTTACTTCATTCAGCTGGTTGTTGATTCCCAATAAAATCAGAACATTCCGGTAGTAAATAATATTGGTGGATTTCGACAACATATATACTACTTTCATAATATTATCACTAACACATCGAACAGCAACGAAAACATGTGCTTGTTGATATACACTTTTCTGATTCAAATTAAGAATTATAATAAATACAATGAATAAAACGTAAACACATATTAACAATTACTTAACCACACAATGACATATTCATAATGAGTTACTAATTGGATGTAATAAATATATGGCTTGGGTATATAAATTATGGGTGACAAACATTGTGATTGAGATAATTTTCTAGAAAATGAGGTGACAATATTATTGAAATAGAGAGTTTAAACATTCCGGACCAAAATGGAATTGAAAATATTGCTGTAAAGCAAGTAAAGTTGGATTTTCGGAGTCGATCAAATATTTATTAAATCTCCCTGAAGGGAACCTGAAAAAATGGCATTCTTTTTAACTCAAAGCCTTGTGTCGAAAATGGTGTTTCAGGGATATCGTTCGGGTCTACTTCGATATCCAGACGCGAAGTCTAGCGTAGTAAAATAAATAGGATTTGCCTAATTCATCTAGGATATCCGTAATGTTAGGGATGTGGAAAGCGGTCGTCCACGGTTTTCTCATCCAAAAGTCTGTAATCGATTACCAATCGCCATTTCTTTCTTCCGGAAATTCAAGTTTCTTAGGTACGACTCGAGTAAGGTGAATTAGAGTGCTGGATTACTCCCTGTTCTTTTCAATTTGGGATTTTTAAATGATTCGTATTATTTGATATCATAAGTAGAGAATTCCTAATTTTGTTTGTAACACAGATAATCGAAAAGCACTGACAACCTGGTCAACATTGTATCACCTTGAGCTACGTCATTTTTTTCTTATAGCGATCGTGTTTTGAGTACATAATTCAGGCAGGCGAGGGTATAGAACTAGAGGTCACTGTTTTATTGGTCAGGGCGCCGTCTAGTGGTAGACATAGTCAACAGGAATCTGTCACGATTATAGACATCGAGGTGATGAGGAGCTAATCCCCGGTCTGTGGTATTTTGAATCGCCACAGTACCACATAACGTGGAAAATTCCCAATGACATAAATTTAAGAGCGTGAATCCCAATAAGTTTTTTATATTGTCTCTAGTAATTCATGGAGCAGCTTATAAAATAATGCGACTTCAAGCCATTTTACATTAAACAAAGCTATAGTGAAAAAAACAGAACCCTTTATTTCTTCAATCCTTCGTTTTTGAAAATATGCAGTTCATTTTGATTTTTGTAAAATTACCCAGTATATCCACGTATTATAGTTTTATCATGAATATCAACAGATCAAATAAAATTATTATTAGACTGCACTGGTATAAATAATTGAAAATGTTTGATCGTAAAATTAATCAAAAAAATTATTCAACTACCACGACTAAAAGAGATTCACAGTCAGAATTTAAATGTTTTACTATTATATTTTGTCACCAACGTAAGCTGCGTTAAACTCTAGAATTTCCATCGTTTACATTTTGAACATTCTAACTAACAGGATACATAAACAGCATTATGTGAACACTAATATTTTCATTCTTTATAATTCTGTAGATAACTAGTATTGATATTAAGATAGATATTCTCATTGGAAGTTCATTTTGATTGGCCTTGACTTTATTCATTGCTAGGTGAAAAAATCGCATTATGAATAGCAGGAGAGAGTTAAAAAAACTGGTATATTATCTATTCAACAAACGGTTTGATCCACAAAATTAGTGTTAAGAACAAATCTCCAACTTTGCTTGTGGTAGTAGAAACATGGCATCTCAGGCACATCTGAACGTATCTTGAGTATTTTCTCATGGGAGTTCTACTTCTCACTATCGAGAAACCTAACAGCGGTTAGGTCGACCGTTCAGGTTTGGGAATTTTGAAATTTTCTTTGATGCGACGAGAGTAGTACACGCTCAAAAGAAATTGGTATACTTTCGGCAAAATTCAACTCTACAAAATAACTCGCGAGTTTTGGCAGATTCGGAAAATAGGTTTGTTTCAGCATTCTTTGTAGATTAATTGTTGATAATTCGATCAATTCATGTATCCAACCAGATATGATGAAGTGGGTTAAAATTTGATTAAGACGGAGTGAGCGTTAGCGAACGAAATCGTCTCTTGAATCGGATTATATGGCATTATGTCCTCATGTAACGACCAAATGGTAAACGCAAAACACTTGAAATTTTGGCACAACAACATATGAGACTGGAAATTTTACTGGCATAGAATTTCTTAATCGTACCTTAAGCCGTTTTGGAGTTATTAGGCAGAGCGGTCCGTCGAAATACTGGACGCTATTCGCTCTCTTCCACTCACCGTTTGGTGCGCTAACTAGTTGGCCGATTGTAGAGAAAAGTTCACTGCAGGTCGCATCTGCTGGTGCGGCACCCAACAAAGGTCTAGCGCTTTCTGTCGACGGCACCCCACAAAGTAGCACACAGACTACTTTCAACCCTGATAATCCCGAATTCGTATAATTTTCGTCTAGTAATCGTGAGTTTCTCCCTACAATCGACCAGATAGTTAGATCACCTAACGACCATTGGAACAGAGTTAATAGCGTCCTCGCTACACGAAGGCATATTTTGTGCCATATAACCCGATTCTAAAATCTCGAGTAAGGTGAATTTAGAGTGCTGGATTACTCCCTGTTCTAACATTTTTTCAATTTGTGATTTTACTTCCTGGCGATGTATGTCGGGGTAACGGTAACTTTTTGTATATATCGGATTTTCATTTACTAAATTTATGAGTTATGGTTGCTTTACTAGTGAAGTTTTCCTCATTGTCTCATTTTACTCACGGTTACAATGACTTAAACGTAGATTATCAACATTAGCTTTCAATTTGTTATCGTGTGAGGTGTTTGAAGGACATTATCACTTCCTTTTTTTCTACAAAATTTTACTTCTACTTCCAGTTGTTCAAAAATTGTAATTTACTGGGTGTTCTTTCGAGTTCGAGTTGCCTTTGACGTTCACTACAGAGATTTTAATTTCGATACCGTTTCCGAGTTTGGTGTAATTAAGAATTAGCATGCAACATATTGAAGTAAAGTATCAGTTATATTGACAATAAAACTTAGATATTGAAAAACAAATGGACATCCAATTGAATGAATCAGTAAAATTTATAAAAGATTGCGTAGCGAGAGTCTGCGGTCAGTAATATTTACACTCTTGGAAATTTAATTTCAAGTTGTAATTATGGGAAACTCGTATAATTTAAGCTGCATTCTAAAGTTTTGAACCGCAGTAGTAACGCCCAGACTAAATGAAATTAGATTAGACAATCCCCAACCTGTTACGAATACGGACGTGATATTATTGTGCCAGGAGAAAAACAGACGATTTTTATGTCAGACATGATTCTGGCAAGATTATGTGCCGTATTTGTGGGATGCTACTTGCCATAAGTGTAATTTTTGTGGTTTCAGACAATCGTGTGCCAATGGTGGAAGAGCAAACTGAAGATAATGTAACACCCGTCCAATACAATACAACGATAAACTGTTTATTAATTAGTTCAAAAATATTCAGTAGATATGGATATGTTGAAAAATGTAGCGAAAATGAAAAGTACGTAAAGGATTTTAAGTTTATTGACAGCAACAATTATTGATTCAGTGGCCTGATAGTCCGAGTAAATATCAGGACAATGTCTGGCTAATCAAAAATTAATCATGAGGTATAGTAGATATCTATGCTTCGTGACAGTTTTATTTAGTGATTATTCATGATATTATACCCGCCACTGGTGAACCTATTTCATTCCTTATAGTAACAATAGGTAATTATACACCATAAGCATAAAATTTAAACGTGACTAAGTTGGCCTTCAAGCAATTTATAATTCTGCTGACCTACCTCACTGCTCTACAGTATTAGATGGATAATTCACTTTTAGCTTACTTTAAGTAATTTGAGTCATACACTCGCTATGAATAGAATTCAAATATTTGAGGTGATTTTAAGGTGATATCGAAGTACGTTGTATTGTTGAAATAATATATACTCAACACCATTTACGTAAATATTTTCAATTTGGAGTCACCTTAATGATTATTATTGTCTGGAAATTATTTGTCTCATTCAGTCTGAATGCATCTTTATTTTTTGCCTGGATAAACCGAGATGACAATTAGAAAACCGAGTGTAGGGAATATGAATTACTCCGTTTATTTTAGTTGGTTAAAATAAAGTGAATAAATAATCATATTTTGTGTCAGTTTTAGCACAATAAAATACTATACTTGGTACCGCGTGCATATAAATGTGAAATCTTATTACCACCGATAATTTCTTGTTTGTTTTCTCAAAACCATAACTTGGTACCGCGTGCTTATAAATGTGAAATCTTATTACCACCGACAATTTCTTGTTTGTTTTCTCAAAACCATAAACTGAGAATGCTCAGAGGTTCAATTTCTCGTCGACACGAGAACAATAATAAGTTGAGAAATAAGATCACTATGTTGTATGTTCTCTTCGAAGTTTTTGAGACATTGAAGTTGACGATCCCAAAATAGCACGTCCAAAATGCAGATCGAGTTCATAAAATACACTCAAATTCAATTAACTACCTTGGGTACTAGAGGATTGCGTCGCTGTTTCAGCAATAGGATATTTGTTAAAAATGAAGAATTTTCAGGAGATACAAAAATTTTGATAGCTTCTAAGGGCTTACAGATTAATCTACTAACTTGAAGAAACTGATTATTCGTAACTTGACAGCTCCACTTTTAATGTGGTTCTGTAGTCTGCTGCAGCATGTGGTACTACTTGGAGATCTGCCGTAAAAGCTAAATGATTTGCTCAAACGTGTTTACGACATTTTCTGTTTTAGAGTTTCTATTTTTCTAACGTATATACCGGGATATCAAAAATTATCTGGTCAAGGGTGGTTGTAGAATCTAAAACGTGTGTCTTACTTTACGTTTGAAATAATTATGTCACTGTCACACTGACATCATCGATAACCTACAAATTTCATACCTATTTATTTCAGTTGTAAAACAATAATGAACTACACATTATGAAATAATTATGTGAACTTTGAACCTTTTCAGAGGTCGTGATAGCCACAATCCGGGTCAAAAACTGTTTTGAAATAGTTAATTTTCCGTAAATCGAAGGACGTTCACGTGAGAAGCCCGTAGCACGCGAGTTAGAAAACTGCAAACTGGTTGTACCTACGACGACTTTTCGCGTGCCGTTTTCGCTCCATGTAGTTAGATTCAGTATCGGACCGTGCCGGACGTCCCTTCTTTTTTCGATAAATGTCCATTAAATAGGAAAATTTAATTAAAACAGTTTGAGCTATTCTCAGATCTCACGCTACACGCGTCTAACGTGCGACGTACCAAAGGGAATTTTCTCGCGACTAAAATATACAGGAAACGGGTAAAAGCTAGCGACCCATAGCCAAAAACACTTTATTACAACTGGCGCCGGACCACGGGGCAAGAAACGGCCCCAAATTAACAAGACAGGTAAAATGTATAAACTCGTAACTTACGCGCAGCGAGCTCCTCGGAGCATATGTCAAAATAATTTCGTTCGTAGCTAATTACATAGGACGTCTGGCGTTCATGCAATTATGTTTTTAGATTCGAACCTTCTAATTTCGATAGGTCACGTGAAAATCCCGGAGTCCAAAGCGCTAAAGACTTCTCTGAGTGTTACAATATTCGTATAAAATTGCGAAATTTCGCACTTTTAGAAACTTCAAATTAATTATGACAAATTATTTCAAACGTAAAGTAAGACACACGTTTTAGATTCCACAAGCACCCTTGACCAAGATCATTTTTGATATCCCGGTACCTGGAATTATGTTTCTGCTGATGACCTTTTTTATATATACGTATCACATATTTTCTTAGATATTTATGATTATCATGTTTAATAAATGAAGATTCTTAAAATACTTTGGAAAATGTGATCCAAGATGCCTTCTTGCCCATGTCTAAAACTATACAAAATAAGCTCCAGTTTTGTACTTGACGATCAACTATGATGAGAGCTGTGATGGACTTGAATAAAATTTTTCCATATTCTTAGAAAAAAAACATTGAGTTTGCTGAATTCATTCTTCGTTAGCCTCGTTATTGGCCGGTCTAATCTTAGATATTATTATTATCTTTTATCCAGTTTTGTACTGTTTCTTCCCCAATTTCAAAAGTTGATAGAAACTATATGTTACAAACTTGTATGAGTTTTATTTAATTCTGAATCGATTAATCTCCTATATTACTGACAAGCAGATAGTATTTGAAAGTAAGGGTTATTTAAGTTGTTATTATGCGCTTGTCTGTATTCAGGTGTTACTGGAACAATCAAATTCCCCTCCAGAGAATTTTTTTTTTAATTCCTAAAATGTTCATCAGTTATATATATCAGAGGATCGGAATACTTGCCGTGGGTCAAGTTTCTGCGAATGCATGTTGGCCTTACCGTTCACTCTTCTTTTAGGACTTTTTTCAATAATTTTGTTTGTAATTTTTGCCTACTTTCTCGTTCATTACTCTTTCGACGATCTACTTTTAAATTCGAATCATCATCAAGTACTACAATAAATAATAAGAATGGTTCTTTGTTGACGATAATTCATTTTCTTGTTGGTTCTGAATTTTAGACTAGAATTACACTCGTATGGGAGTTTGAGTAAACCAGACGCGAAGGGACTGTCGTCGCACTCGCTAAAGCGGGGGGACAACTACCCCTGATTGAACCAGGGCCAACAACAACATTTCTCATGCCACAGCGAAATCTGTAATCCAAAAATGACTGGAAGCAGAGCACCATGCCTATTGAAGGGGACTGCCTCGTATGTCGCACTCCGAACGACTAATGGAAGACCAAAATTTCATTGAATATACCGGACTAATGAGTGGGGCTCCCTCTGAAGGAAGGGGTTTTAGTCGGTGAGAATCCGGCACACCTGGGGCACTTGCTCCGGAGGCGTCTATAAAAGATTTCCTCTACGCATAAAAAAACTGTTATTGAATATTAAAATATAAATTTGGATGAGCAGTAAACATGAATCGAACTGAAAATCAATAAGTTATCTTGTCACAGCTCACCCACCAAGATAATGATTGAGTACAAATAATTATAGATCGAATTGGCAATATAGAAAACAGTCAGTGAACACTACAAACATTGGTATGCAATAGATAATGATATTATATTTTTTAGAATGCCAAAAAATGATCTTTGAACTACCTAATTGCACTAACGAACATTGTGGTATTATGACATAAGAGGTATTAGCTAGGGCGCTTCAATATTGGGCAATCTCATACGAGGTTTTGCAGTGAGCTCCAAGTAGTAGTTATGGTTCGAAACATGTCTTAAAGTGAAAAAGATATTTTTGACAAGTACCTATTGCAGTAACAGCAATGATAATGCTTTGCCGTGGCACTTATAATTCTGCCACTCCCTCTCATTGGCGGCGCATATTTCTAAGCAAAGTTAAGAAACCTCCGTGAAATTAATACTCCTAAGGAGTGAAACTGCAAAACATGCAACCAAACATCGTAATATACTAACTTTTGTGAATTTTGGAATAACTTTCCCAGATTTCTGAAACCCTACAATATTTTTGTTTGTTTCAGATCTGAATCTGATGACCCAACGCAATGTGCCACAGAGATTTCGGCTTACCAACAAATCATCATCTGTTGAACGATGGTTTAATTAAATCTGTTCTGGGGCCGTCGCTTCAAAACAAACATCATACCGTCGTTAGCCCGATAACCCACGTCTGGACACCAGAACAGAGTATGTTGAAGCCAGAAATATGTGTAATGAAACAATCAATGCTTCAAAAGAGGCATATAATGTCAATATGAGATCAAAGCTTATCGAATGCCCGAATGGCTCTCGTTTTTAGTAGAAATTTCACTTCCACTTCATTCCCTCCCCTGATGGCACACTAGCTACTACACCACCAGAAAAAGCCATCCAAAAGGGAAACCCTCCTAATATTGCTGCCATATGCCTGAAATTGTCTTTCGTCGGTGCACACAAGGCGCATTCTGCTTGATCTCAATGCCAACAAGTCTATGGGGGCAGACGGAATTCCTCCGTCTCAAGGAATGTGCGTCTGAATTAAACTAATTTTCTACAGGTTGTTTACCATTTCATACAAACTTGGTGTCTCTTTCCGCCTGGAAGACAGCTAGAGTCCAATCGATTTAAAAAAAATAATTATAGACCCATTACACTATTTTCTCTGTGATATCTGAAGTGATGAAGAGCTCATCCAATACCTAGAGAGCTCCAAAATCGTGAATGTCCGGCAATATGGGTTTCGTTAGCAGAGATCAACAGGAAACCTGGCTGCCTACGTAACACATGTATGGCAGAAATCTATTGAAAACATTGAGAATCTATAGATATAGCATTGGATATCTCCAAAGCATTTGACCGAGGCTGGCACCAAAGCCTTCTTGGCAAACTTCTGTCATATGGTTTGCCGCCTCCACTTTGTCGCTTACTATCGAGATTTCTCTCAGATAGATCATTCCATGTAGTGGTTGACGGAGTATCCTCCGATACAATGACTATCAACGTTGTTGTTCCACAGGGATATGTTTTGACACCAAATTTATTTCCACGCCATATAAACGATCTGCTGGAAGTGACAACCTGTCCCACAGTTTTGCAGATGATGTTACAATTCATACCGCTTCCTCATTTAGAGCCCCTCCCTATACGATTTAATGAAGCCAGAGGAGCGAGACATGAAACAAGTTGACGCAATTAATAGAGATCTGGCAAATATTTTGAAATGGGTATCTGATAATCTAGTAGAGTTTAATGCAACCAAAACTCAAGCTTGCGTCTTCTCCAGGAAGGCTCAAACTGGTCACCCCTTCATTGTTAAGCTCGAGACCTGCCGAACTTCTACCCACCAGACTTAAGTTTTCTATCGAACAGCAAAGATATGGAACTCTTCACCTAGTGAGGTCTTTCCCTATGGCTATAACCTCAAAACCTTCAAGAAAAATTCGAATGCCAACATTCCACTGCTGGCTCACACGATGTTCTTCGAACGTTATAGTCCCTCCCGTGTAGTCAAAGTATAAAAAAAAGATGGGAAATTGTTTGTCTAATGTTATTGTGGATATTGATTGTATGACTCACCCATCGACAGTTCCGTGTCGTGTGACTAGAGCCGTAGCTTGATCCCTACTCATTCCACTGTGGAACCATGGTTGTGTAATATGTACACCGGAGTCGATCCCTTGCATTTGCGTGGAATTTGGCGCGGTTCTACACGGTGGCCTCCATCTTCGTTTCCACGAATAACCTTCAGCTATGGCGATCGCATTTGCTTCTTTTGGATCTTCTACGATACGGCCGACCGATCCTGTGAAATCCATCGCCACTCTCGATCTGACCGATTCCTGAAACAATAGATATTGGAATTTAGGTATGTTGTTATGGCATTTGAGATTGGTATTCGAAAACGAACTTTTACATGGCGATATAGGATGTAATAGATTTAACATGTAAACTATTTGGTAGCTCATTTGTCGCAATAAAATATCCATCATATCATATTATTATCATGCTACTGTCCACAAAGACGACGTGATGTGAACATCGAAACACATTATTATAGTAGAGTGGGGAATAACGACCACCTAAGGAAAATTGTATGCATAAATTTTCAACTTAAGGTTGTGGAAGTAAAACCACTTATTTACACTAAATAAACAATTCTTAGTATGTCTTCAAATGTTCTGTTACTAATGATATTCCCCTTCATTTAATGAGTAGTCATTATAGTATACCGTTCTCTGTCAATGTTATAAATTGGCTCAGATGATGATACTGTGTGTTGAAACATATGTAAGCAATGGTAGATAATAAAAACATTCATTGTTTATTTAGTGTAAATTAATCGGGTTACTTCCATAACATATAAGTTAAAAATGAATTTACACATTCTTAATGCACAAATTATTCAAAACAATTTTCAAACTTTTTAGGCTATGTGTGATGAATACTAGAATATATTCTTTTCAAGGAAAATGGTTGACTTATTGACTGCAGTAAACTACCGGCCATAAATACCCTTGATTATGCTAAATATTAGTTGAGAGGGCTAGGCTGACTAATTGTAAATAGACAAAGACGTAGCAGGTAAAAATTTAGTTTTATCGTAAAAATAGTCAGTCTTTATTTTTTACGAAAAGTGTTAAGTTTATTACTTGTTATTTTTTTTGCGAAATTTTACTCACGTATAAAACAGCATTATATGGCGTCCGTGGCGATACATTAATGAAGAAGTTCCTTTAACGTTCAACTGAAGAAAAAGCAATTATCTCTCGACGCTAGGGGAATTGTAAAATCTGTATATAGTTTTTTACTTAACAGGGGATTTAACACTTGTGCTGCGGTGACTTGAAACATCTGCTTCGACTAAGACACCTTTCACTAGAGTGAAAAGAGTCGTGTCAATAATATCAAACCAGGAAGGGAGCGTAAAGCCGGTTTCACAGAATGTTTTGACGAAGGCGACAAAGGCTTGATAACGAAAAATCTACACCATGTACGAAGAGCAATGCGTGCCTAAATTACACTGCAGTAACTGCTCATTAATGATGAAACCCAAATAATCTGTAGCGTCACTAGCCTTTGGAGAATCCTGTCTAAAGTGGGTTTCGAGTATCGTACAATTGATTGAAGGCAAAAACTTATGGAACCTCATCGATTGCAAAAATGGTGCTATGAGTATACAACTTCGATGACAAATACTGTTCTGAAAATCGTCCCACAATTTACCTCGACGAGACATGGTTTGACACGCATGAAACACCATCCAAAGGATTCTTCCGGTAAGTGTAGAACGAAAGCTCCGTCAAATGAAGGAAAAAGGATAACCATTTTACATGCGGGGTCAGAACACGGTTGGGTTGTGGCTTTTTGCAAAGATTATTAAAGATTCTTGTGTGAACATGAAGACACCACGGCAGAAGTTTTTCAAGAATTGTCACCTACCAAACATTCTTCCCAATAGCGTGACAATGCAAGCTATCATAGTCGCCAATTATATAAGGCTCCAATCTCAAATAATACGAAATTGGAAATTCAAAGCTACATGGCGGCGGATGATATTTTGAAGAATTTTATTCAAAAACTGATCTTTTACAAGTTTTAAAGACATTTTATTTTGTATTAAAAAGGTATATGTTTGTTATGCATTGGTAGGTGATCGGACATACAGTGCTACGACCCTATTATTGTAGTTTTTAAAATCAAATGGAGCATATGTGGCATCAATTAAAAGCAAAGGTTATTTCTCCGACTAAGCGAGTGGTAGTAGAATCAATAAGGAAATATTTTCCCAGATAGTTGGTAAAATTCAGTTTATCATGTGATAACTGTAAAATTTTTATATTACTCTGGATCATAATGTTATTTTAAACCGATTATAATAAATGTTGGTGAGGATAGCGACAATGAAACGGAACCAGCTACAAGAATAACATGTAAAAAAGTAAATAAATAACTAGTATTTAAAACTAGGTTAGGTAGGTAGACTGCACGCTATTATAAATAATAAAACTTTGTATTATTGGTTACTTTATTTTATTGAATTAATATAAACATATCAAACGAGTATGATTACTTGTTTACATGTTTCCTTTAGAATTCTTTTCATATTACGTACAATAAATTTAATTATCTAATGTCCGGCCCTTTTCCACTCTCTGTTTATTTGCTTGTTTATTGTCAAGTTGTTGCATAGACAATGAGAATCATTTTTCGTGAAAAGAACTTACCTAAATCTTTGCCGAAAGTGGAGCAGTAATAATAATCTCTTTCAATAATAATAATAAAAATATGATTTTATCATTGCAGTTGGTCGTGATTGCCCACGTGCTGGGGTATTGACGCTCATACGGTGGGTAATCGCAACCATTTGTTTTTGAAACATGTCCATGTTTATATGTAAGATCAGAATATTTATTCATTTAGAACATAACAAAAACTCAACTCAAAAGCAATATTTTTCATCTTCAGGATACAAAAATCGCTAAAATAATTGGTTGCAGAATCAAGTCCAGTGCACTCCTTATGTGCCAACCGTTCACAAAGTGCATCTGAACCATAATTCGTTTTTACCGAATTCTTGACAGATGATGCATGCGTTTTCATTGGAATTATCGAGACTAATATCATCATCACTACCATCGTCTCATATGTTTCCGATGTTTTCGTCTTCTGACTGAGAAGAAACGATTAGAATATAATGCAGCAGACTTGATATTCTTTTTCAAAGCCTTGCTTTCTTGGACAAGGCGTTGTTGAAAATCGAAGCTAAATCGTAATGAGTGATTTGTCTAAAGTGATTCGATTTCGAATAAATCATATCCATGTCGATATGCTTTTTTCAGTGGCCCGTAGAACGAAACATCTATGAGGATACAACATAATTATTCCATTGCCCTTGCAGTAAGATTGTATTTCCAGTGAAAAGTGGCTTGCGTGATTATCGAGAATGAGCAATACACCTCGATAGATGGTTTCACTTGGTGAGCAAAATGTTTCAGCCAAGCCAAATAGATATCCTCATTGCCCCAGCCATTATTTCAAATTTGGTATACATCTGGTGATCCATCTCTTTGGAGTTGTGACTTTCTTTTGTGGGGATAAATGAACATTGGTGCTATGATTGAACCAGATGCATAAGCAGCAAATGATGGTAACAGTCCCTCTTTCAGCACTGGTAGCAGCACCTATCCGTCTCTTCCCTTTCTCGGTTAAAACTGTTTCAGGCTGTTGGACATTTCTGACGCAAGTCTCGTCATTATTGAAAATACAGCTAGATTTGAACTTATACTTCTCCATGTTCTCTTGAAGATTCCTGAAAAATATGTCAATTTCTTCTCTATTAAAGCCTGTACTCGTAGCTTCAGGTTCCTTATAGAAATGGTGTGATTCCGTCTCAGAGTATAAAACCAGTCCTTCCCAGCCTCTCTTGTTGAAGCAGTGATTTATTACATTCTGCTCAGCATATTTGCAAACCATTTTACGGAGTTTTCTGTAAAATCATAAAACATCTTAGCAAATAGCTTGAGATGGTTCGTAATAGAATTTTCCTGCTCAAGTGAAAATATTGAGAGTCGTGCCATTTTTGGACCACTAACTTGACTTCACGTTTCCTGCAAAGATGCGAAAGGGATTCCAAATCATCTTGTTGCATCCCGGATTTTGTCACCATTTTCAATGAACGACAAGGCTAAGCTATACTTAGCTACTGAGTGTATAATACCATGAGGGTAATAACTACCACTGGTCGTCATTTCCCATCGAATGTGATCGCGATTGCCAGAATTCGTGAGTATACCTCAATTTTGAGGTTAGATGACTTGAGTCGAATATTCACTGGTTCTGATATAAAAGGTATTCGATGGCGGCACTTGTTTGCACCTTATTTATACATGTGCAGCAATTCTAAGTTTTTATAACTTACCTCGTTACTCGATGGTATTACATGGTACACTTCGAACTAACAAGGCACAAACTACAGGATTCAACGTTGCAATTCGGTGCTCTGTATATTGAAAATAGTTCAGAGTTTAAACTAGATGGTGCTATAGATATCGTTTCGATTATTTTTATTATGGGTAATAATTTTATGACGGCCGCCATTACCCGCTAGTCGTCATTCCCCCTACTCTATCTACCTGCTAAAAAAGCAGCTAACAGCAATTTTGTAAAATCTGTTTGAAATAAACATAAAGTGTTCAAGAAAAATTAGATTAATTTCAGCTTTTTCTTCATTCGCATAAAATTTGTTGAAATCCGTTAGGCAATTCAAAATCTTAATTTTGTTCGTATTACCAGGAAACTGCCAATATGCAAATATAAGAATTAACGCTAATCTTACTTTGCTCAGGCGATCGGTGGAACGTGGCTCTAAGATCAAAGACAAAGAGAATAGACGCGCTTTTGATTAAGAATTCATTTCTGAATTATTTAAAATTTCCTTTGCTTTTTGTGTAACCGAACATCGGGACCGGAAGAAATTGAGATTTTAACAAATTATTCTTTTCCTTTCCGTTATGTTCTGTTCTAATTTGTGTTATCTTATAGAACAAGAATTCTATTTAATATATCGTTCTATATAACATCATCGTATTTTACTTTACTTTCTTTACAACGTTTCTGAAATTGATATCATTAATTTCAATATTTGTGCAGAAACAGTAATTTGTGAGAAAATGCTTCCAAGGCGAATGTTGCTGGTAAATAAGTTTTTCAATCATAACGTTTCTCGCATTGCAGTAAATAATTCCCGAAGGCGGTTAAGTCTCATAACCACAGTTCTTGACACATTCTTTATTATTATTATTTTTAATACATGCAATGAACTGAGTTGTAACAAGTATTAAGACCATCTAAATTAAGAATTAATTGCACTCACTTACTCACAAAAGGCTGTTAAATTTAATTTTGAAAACTGCTGTGGAGGAACCAAAGATGACGTCTTCTGGGAAGGTGACTTCGAATAGAGGTTTGACAACATTATTTTTTGAGTTTTAATGTGTAAATTATCAGTTTCATTATTTTCATTTAGTTTTGAAATAGTCACAATAGAGATACTCGTATCTTTGATTTATCTAAATATGCATATTGTAATATTTATGAAAGGTGAATAAGGATCTTCCTGGACAGCGATTCTGAATTCTTTATTTCCGGATGAATTCCACGTCATAGGAGCATAGGCATATATAGACTCCTGTGACGTAGAATCCGTCTGGAAACCAAGATTGTTTTATTTATGATTGTAATAAAGATATTCCCAATCCCTTGTTTATATTTACATGAACTAATCAGTTTATTTCTCAGATAGAGGTACTGGAACTATTACAGATATCTAAATAGTAATTTCAAGGGAAACGTTACGAATTTGCTGGACTACGTGTGTAACAGGACCTGATAGAAATATGTCTCCTAGCTTGTATACTATCCTGATACAAAATCGTAATTTATGGAAAAATTAGCCAATTTGCTGGACCAAGTGTGTACCAGTAACTGATAGAAATATACCTCCTCGCTCTTATGTTCTTCTACAAACTAGTAATTCGTTGCGAATTTGCTGGAAAACGTGTGTAACATGAGCTGATAGAAATATACCTCCTCTCTTTTATGCTCTCCTTATACAAAATAGTAATTTCGAGGGAAACGTTGCGAATTTGCTAGACCACGTGTAACAGGAGCTGATTGAAATATATCTGTCCTGACACAGAATCGTAATTTTATGGAAAGATTAGCGAATTTGCTGGAAGTGTGATACATAATAGTAATTTCAAGGGAAACGTTGCGAATTCGCTGGAACACGTGCGTATCAGGAGCTTATAGAAATATACCTCCTCGCTCTTATGCCTTATACAAAATAGTAATTTCAAGGAAAACGTTGCCAATTTGCTAGACCTCGTGTAACAGTAGCTGGTAGAAATATATCTTCGTTCTTATGCTGTCCTCATAAAGAATCGTAATTTTATGGAAAAATTAGCGAATTTGCTGGAGTAAGTGTGTTAGCTGATAGAAATACACCTCCTCGCTATTACGCTGTCCTTATACATAATAGTAATTTCAAGGGAAACGTTGCAAATTTGCTGGAATCACTTGCGTATCAGGAGCTGATAGACGTATACCTCCTCGCTCTTATCCTTATACAAAATAGTAATTTCAAGGGAAACGTTGCGAATTCGCTGGAACACGTGTGTATCAGGAGCTGATAGAAATATACCTCCTCACTCTTACGCTTTCCTTATATAAAATAGTAATTTCAAGGGAAAGGTTACAAATTCGCCGGAACAAGTGTCTAACAAGAGCGGGAAGGATACGAATTCGCTGGAACACGTGCGTTTCAGGAGCTGATACAAATATACCTTCTCGCTCTTTTGCTCTCCTTATACAAAATAGTAATTTCAACGAAAACGTTGCGAATTCGCTGGAACACGTGCGTATCAGGAGCTTATAGAAATATACCTCCTCGCTCTTATGCCTTATACAAAATAGTAATTTCAAGAAAAACGTTGCCAATTTGCTAGACCTCGTGTAACAGTAGCTGGTGAAAATATATCTTTGTTCTTATGCTGTCCTCATAAAGAATCGTAATTTTATGGAAAAATTAGCGAATTTGCTGGAGTGTGTTAGCTGATAGAAATACACCTCTTCGCTATTACGCTGTCCTTATACATAATAGTAATTTCAAGGGAAACGTTGCTAATTTGCTGGAATCACTTGCGTATCAGGAGCTGATAGAAGTATACCTCCTCGCTCTTATCCTTATACAAAATAGTAATTTCAAGGGAAACGTTGCGAATTCGCTGGAACACGTGTGTATCAGGAGCTGATAGAAATATACCTCCTCACTCTTACGCTTTCCTTATACAAAATAGTAATTTCAAGGGAAAGGTTACAAATTCGCCGGAACAAGTGTGTAACAAGATCGGGAAGGATAGATCCTCCCTTTTATGATATTTTGATAGGAAATAGTGATTTTATGAAAAAATTATCAAATTTGCTGTAGCACATTTGCACCAGGAGCGATATAAATATACTTCCTTGTTCTTATGCTATCCTGATACGAACTCGTAATTTTATGGAGGTTCTGATATATAACTATAAGCGTAAGTTTGGTAACCTTTTAGGACGTATGAAGATGATAATCTAATTTCAAGTACCAATTTTATATATTAGCACCAACTTTATTTGGGGTAGGGCATGTCTTTTTGGTTCGCAATGTGAAAATTGAATAAATGGATCGCAAACCGTTCTTAATAAAAGTCACGAAGGGCAATGTTAGGACCAAGTGTGCCAGAGGACGAAAAAAACCAATGCAAAAAAAAATAATCTAACAATTAGTTGTTACAAATTAACTAATTCACGAAGGTAGTACAGAGAGGTATACAACAACTCACGCCATCTAACCGAGAGAAGATCCTTAGAAAAACTTTTGCGGATTAGATTAATTCCTAACAAGTAATTTTTCAATTATTGAATTATTTATTTATTTCTTAATTGTTACATAAATTGGATATACTAGGTGGCGCAAAAGTAATCACACCATTGGAAGATACTCTTATTTTTGCAACTCAAGAACGCGGAATATGTTTTTGAGCAATAATAGGTCAGTGGCTTTAACACAACGTGAATTTCGTCTTAAATATCCTGGCCGTGCAACGCCAACTAGACAACATTGCGGAATTTAGCCGCCACGGGACACTCATAGCCATGGCCGCCCATAGAGCAGTATCGTTCTCCCGACAATATCGCTGCTATCAATGAAAGTGTCCAATATACCCCAACATCAGTCAGACAACGGGTCACGTATATTGGTAAAAGACTTGAAGATGTTCCCGTGTGCAAACAGTACAGACCGCCAATTGCGTGTAAATTAATGCCAAGCAATATCCAACATCAACAACGGAGAAGACTGTTTGGTCGAAAATCATCATGAGCAGCTATGCGGATACGTTAATAAGTAAATTTACGCTTCTAGGGCACCGAGAATCCTCAAATAATGCACGATGATCCATTACATACTCTCAAAGTAACAAGTTTGCTGCGGTGTTTACGGAGTAAATGTGATTGGTTTATTTTTTTAGGACAGATTATATTGAATCAAATGTTAGTTGGATTCCATTACGTATTAACAGATGGCTTGTCCCTCTTCAGAAACAAACATTACATCACGGAATATATCGTAAACCTTATGCTTTCTATACTAGCAACTAGAACTACCAAATACTGAAGGTATTGTTGTTTGTGCACAGCCTTTGTTCTATTCTAATGGCCCTGTCAAATAATACAACCGGTGTTAATTACAGAGGATATATCAAAGTGATTTAGCGATCTGAAGGGATTTAGAAAACAACCTATTTCTGATTCTAGTCCCGGAGCTTATTCGGATTCAGCGAGTAGATTCAAGCTCTTGAATGCGTAGAATCTATCTTGATTAGATTAGATCTCGTTCGGTCCCTATCGCCTGTTTATCTACAAGATACCTTCTCCCGCAGGGGGAATTTTAAATATTCGTCAATGAACTATTTCCTAAGCGGGGAATCATAATTAGGTTGATGTAAATCACCGTACCCATGAAATAGACACAGCATCATCAGTATAACCTTCGGAGAATTTAACTACAATAATATAATTATAGATATCAAATTTGATTTCAGTGTAGGTACCTTCGTTCTTCCATTATTATATGATTGACTTCAAAAATGCTTAGATACTAATGACAAATTACCTCCTGGACCCTAGGGTAACTGCTTTGTAGTTTTAGAATGGACATAGCGTTAGAAACCATGCAATTGAGACAAAGATTATAATTTGTTTGTTGGTGTCTTGACGTGGTAGTTGAGGTAAAAAATACAAAGCCGCACTTCCAATTTAAAGTTATATGTGATTAAGTGTATTGAGATTCACTAATTCACCTGTTACGAGGGGACAAGGTAAAAGTCCCTGAAAAATTAAACAAGAAATGATTTATTTGGTCAAAACTTATTTTATTTCTCAACATTATCTCCTTGTACTCCGAAATAATACGATTTCGGTAATCCTTCAAAATTGTCGTTTGATTCAGTGATGACCTCATAGTTGGAGCCTAATCTCTTCCCGCCGAACCATTTGTTCAAGTTTGAGAATAGATAAAAATCGCAGGAGCCAAATCTGGAGATTATGGTGGATGACGAACCAATTCGTAGCGCAGTTCATGCATTTTACATTTTGACTGCGGACCTGTGCGTTGTCCTGATGAAACAGCACTCTTTTCTTTGCCACATTCGGCCGTTTCCGCTTTAAATAGGCGTCGAATCAATTCAACGGCTCTGCATAATATACGCCGGTGATCGTGTTGCCCTTTTCAAGGTTATGGATATGAACGATACCTGTGCATCCCAATTGAATGTCGCCATGATTTTGTTAGCCTTTGGTCTTTTTCGACTTCAATTCGCCAGGACAAGTCCACTGTTCCGACTGTTCTTTGGTCTCTAGTGTGTGCTGATGGATCCATGTTTCGTCCACGGTTACTACACGGTGCAAATAGTCCTTATCGCGCTTGAACATGCCAAATATTCCGTACCCGTTCGGTTGAAATGACCATAGCCTCAACAGTCTCGTGCACTTTAACTCGCCGATCGTCCAATATCGTACCATTGATTTTATCGACGATTTCTGGCGTAGTAACCTCAATTGGACGACCAGGACGTTCGGCGTCCTTTGTGACCAACGAAAATCAGTAAACCACTTGTGAATCGTTCCAATCGATGGCGAGGAGTCCTCATAATGTTTAACAAGAGACGCTTTGGTTTGCGTAATGTTTTTTCCACGCAAGAAATAATGTTTATTCAAGACGCGAAATTCACTTTTTTCCATGTTTACAAAAATCTTCAAGGTTGATTGCTTTCGATGGGTGTCAGAACAGAACTGAATGACATAAGTCTAAAAATCACATGGCATTTTCGTTTTGTGGCGCCATCTTTTTTATTTCTCAGGGATTTTTCATCTTGCCCTCGTATTAATAATTTTGTAAATAATGTGAGTAAAAATATTTTTACTCTTAGGTTTTTACGGGATTACATCCTTAAACGTAATTTGAATGTTAATTTAATGGTTGGAAACAGATAAATTCGTGGAAAGACATAAAACATACATTGAAAGTTTATTTGAATTGACAACGTATGTGTTTTACACGGTCGATAGTGAGACCTTTATAGTATTATTATATGTACAAATTATATGTTTTTAGTAGCTGTTGTCATCAGACATCTAAAAATGTGGTCGTGTAATAAACGGCGGAACTAGTGAACATGTAGGAAATTATCTGATGAAAACTGATGTAAAGATAGATAGATAGATATATTTATTGTTTCGTAATACCATTGAGTGACTGTAGAACACGTGTAAACCACATATAATGCAATATGAATAAAATGTGACTTCAAAAGTAGTTCAAACGTAATGGGAATAAAATATAAAATAGAACAAATATACACAATTTAAAATTTAAAAGATTATCTTAATACCTATAAAAAATTCGCTCAGTGAGTAGTAAGCCTTGTTTAATATGAAAGATCTTGATCCTCTTCTTAATTGGAAGAGAGGGCGGACATTTTAGCTAAGGAGGGCTTACCTCGGCTCGGAAGGCTTCATGCATGTATTTTTAGTTTTTCTCTTTAGAAGATTAAAGTCTGTCAATTTGAAATATATTTATTATAGTCTGTCAAACTTTTTAAGATTGTTTTTCCTAAGATTTAATGTTTTCGAATTTAAAATGTTCTTTGAAACTTGTGGGATAAGGATGTTCGTCATGATATTCTTTGAATAGCTCAGGATTATTACATATTATGACTGATTAAAGAATGTGAAGCCTACATGAAGATATAATATTGTGGTTGATGAAAACTGCTTGTTTGTTGATTCATTTCGAATATTGATCGAACGCATCTGTTTTGTAACTGGAATAACCTCACGACCTGCATCGAATTGCAACAAAAAAGTATACCATATTTCAAGTTAGACTGTACAAAAGCATGGTAATGCGTTCAAAGATGTTTTGTTGTCCTGATTGAGTCGGATAGAGTGGTGAGTGTAATTAGGTTTTCAGTTTCATTTGTAAATTTTATTAACATAGTTCATCTTTTTATAGTTATGTGAAAACCATGTGTCTAAGTTATTTATAGTATGCAATACTTTATCTTCAAGTATTCCATATTAGGAAAATTGTTGTTTTCTTCAAGACAACCAGGTAAGTCTTGATATACAAATTGTACAAAAGCGTTCCCAGAATTTACCCTGGGGAACTCCGCTTCATATTTTCATCCAATTGAAACTGCTTTTATTGCCACTTTGGGCTTGATTAATGACGTATCACACCTCGTCATACTGACTAGCTCATGAGAAGAGCAAAACAGCTGTCTGGGACTAAAAGATATGTGTTAATGTTCAACCTGGTGAACCAAAACTTTGTCTATCGAGTCCTAACAGAAAATGTGTTTGTAGTTAACTATTCATAGGTACGGGGCCGTCTCACCTGGCGGTAGTAAGTTTAAATAGTGTCCCGTTCCCGTATTGTGAATTGTATTCTCAGTGGGACATCTGGTGGACAGAGTGTTAATTATATCACTTTCGGAGATAGTTGATTAGTGACTTCACGTCTGCCTCGTCCCACTGACGAGCTCATGAGAAGAGCGAAACAGCTGCCTGGGACTAAAGCCAACACATAGTAATAAGGGCTCAAATGACACAATGAGAATTCTTTGGTAAATAGTTCTTTTTTTAAATATTTCATATGGTGGTATGGTGGAGTAGCAATTTGACGGTAATTTGAAATTAAATTTCTCGGTACATTTTTATGAATAGGAATAGTTTCTGCTATTTTTAAGCTATCAGGAAATACTCCTGCATTTAACAGTTATTTTACATAAATGTAATAGTAGGAGACATTTCTCTAGCAACATATTTGATTACATTTATAGGAATATTATCATGACATTATACTTATGACTTCTTCACTGCAAACTGCAAGTTGAGAAAACGTACATACCGGGATATCAAAAATTATCTTGGTCAAGGGTGGTTGTTGGAATCTAAAACGTGTTTCTACTTTACATTTAAAATAATTATGTCACTGTCACACTGACATCATCAATAACCTACAAATTGCATACCTATTTATTTCAGTTGTAAAACAATAATGAACTACAAATTATGAAATAATTATGTGAACTTTGAACCTTTTCAGAGGTCGTGATAGCCACAATCCGGGTCAAAAACTGTTTTGAAATAGTTAATTTTCAGTAAATCGAATGACGTTCACGTGAGAAGCCCGTAGCACGCGAGTTAGAAAAGTGCAAACTGGTTGTGCCTAATACGGCTTTACGACGACTTTTCGCGTGCCGTTTTCGCTCCATGTAGTTAGATTTAGTATCGGACCGTGCCCGACGGCCCTTCTTTTTTCGATAAATGTCCATTAAATAGGAAAATTTAATCAAAACAGTTTGAGCTATTCTCAGATCTCAGCTACACGCGTCTAACGTGCGACGTACTAAAGGGAATTTTCTCGCGACTGAAATATACACGAAGCGGGGAAAAGCTAGCGGCCCATAGCCAAAAACACTTTATTACAACTGGCGCCGGTCGCACGGGGCAAGAAACGGCCCCAAATTAACAAGACCGAGGTTAACTTACGCGCAGCGAGCTCCTCGAAGCATATGTCGAAATGATTTAGTTCGTAGCTGATTACAGAGGACGTCTGGCGTTCATGCAATTATGTTTTAAGATAATTCGAACCTTCTAATTTCGATAGGCCACGTGAAAATCCTGGAGTCCAAAGCGCTAAAGACTTCTGAGTGTTACAATATTCGTATAAAATTGCGAAATTACGCACTTTTAGAAACTTCAAATTAATTATTTCAAACGTAAAGTAAGACACACGTTTTAGATTCCCCAACCACCCTTGACCAAGATAACTTTTGATATCCCGGTACTTTCATTGATGATATTTATATTTGTTCATACCTACGTTCCCAAGAGCTATCTTTCATTATTTACTGACAATTTATATGGAAGCTTGGCCTGCGTTCCCTCCTCTGATGACCACAAAAGAAATGAAATCGAATAAAACTTCCGAGAACATGTATCGAAGTAAACCAGCCAAATTGAATTTCGTGAGAGAATTGGATAGCATAAATTGAAAGCTACATTGTTTATAGAACGTATTATGTTCATTTGATGATAAGTCAGTCAGTCATTTGTGTTCAATTTCATATTGATTTAATGTCATATAATTTGCATCGCCACACAGTGATAATTTGATGTCCATTATGTATAAATTAGAGACTAGCCTCCAGCGTTTGTCACCTCTATCCTATTTATGCCTCAAGGAGACGCTTCGGTACATCAGATATTGTATCCAGTCCAATGAAGCTGTAACGTAAATTAAACCTGACCTATCAGGTAAAAGTGAGTGAACTTGAATAAAATCTCGAATAACGAATAGAGCTGAAAAATCCATTATCCAATTCTGTACACATTCGTTTCCACACATACATTAACATAATTGACTATTAATATATAAATTATTATTTTCTCATCAAATATCAAAGAGTATCATCAAATTCTATATTCAAATTGCAATATCCTATTTCAGAGTAGTTATTACGATCAACTATTTTCGTGGACTTTTAGTGAACGGTCATTTGTTTCAAAGAAAAACAAGCTGCTGAGTCATATTGGAAAAGGGAAATGTATCAGTAGCACAAGTGCCGTATTCGTATAATAACAGTTGGAGATACCATTGATTACGTGAAGGGAGTTCACAACCATATTGCGCATTCAGCTAATATAGAAAGAAGCTTTGGAAATGCGAGGTGTTATTCGCAAACGTGCAAATAATAGTAAGGAAACACCCTAATATATAATATTAAAATTTAAAGACCAATAAGAAACATTAGGAACAACCAGCACCAGCTTTGCCTATGACCCGACAAGAATTGTATTTTCAGAGGAATACAAAGTACCTAGAGAAGGTGAACTGTTCTCACTGTTTGATTCAGGACCGATGGTAAATAGGAATACTAATATTTTACACTGCAAGAAACTACTAGCAAGCAAAACAGAGGTCACATTATGATCTGGGAGCCAGAGCGATATTGATGGTCTGAACAGTAACCCGTTGGCACTATGGTTTATCGTTAGATGACGGTTCAATGACCAATTCATCTCACAGACCAAATTTTCGCCGGTTGCTAGGTCTCGAGATACAGCCTCCGCAAATTGTTTATTTTTTGACTGGAGGTTAACCCTTTTCAAATTGCGGTTACTTGAAAATCATGCCATTCTTATACACTTCCACCATGTGCCATTATTTTTTATCGTGTCCGTTTATCAGACTGATCAGTTAAAATTGGACCTGGTGAAAAATGTTCACTGGTGTTGGCAATTGTTAAGATACCCTATGCCATTAAAAGTTATCGGTCCATTTCCGAGTAATTGACCATTATTTGGATAAAAATGTTTTTTTTTCTTATTTTGTGGCTAAACCTTGTGGATTACAAGGTAGCATGATGGCACCATGATAAATAACTTTATCGGAGGTCAAATGAAGACGTAAAATTATTGCCATCACTCCTCGCCTATTTCAACCCCCCAAAACCCCCTGACAGCACCCCACAAAAAAATATGAATAATATGGATAATATGACTAATTTTATGATAAATTAGTCAATTATTGAGATTCTGGCTGGGTTTAAAATCGAAACGACCGTTTTTTTGTTTTGGGGGTGGTTAACGGTATAATACGATATTATACTTTACGTATAATATTTTCTATTTCACTAAGAACAGGTTATGGGCTATTTTTGTCATGAAAAGATAACCAATAACCCATAATAACCAAAAAAGATATAACTAATAAAAATTGCCGCCTCCAAAAGGATTGAGCCCCGACGCTATAGCTCATTTAGCCCTGTGGTTGGATTGCCCTATCTGAACATACATTTTCTTATCCTGAAGCGTCAGGAAAATCTGCGAATACAATGTGTAAAATTCTTTGGAACAATCTTTGAAAAAGTCGTAAATAATAAAATGACCTCTTCTGTTTCATTCCATTCACAACGACAAAACCAATATCACGTTGTTGCGTCTATTCCGAAGTACAGAAACGTAAAATAGCGATCTCCGAAAAAATTTGCATAAGTTTACAAATAACGAGACGTGACGTAACTAGATTCTATACAACTTCAGTCAAACCTTGCTAGAGTGTAATCTGTACGAACTGTTATATTTGCGGTTTTACTCTATTCTCTCGAATACGCTCATTAGGGTTTATAATCTTTGCTGTTTTTGAATATTTACGTAAACACACTTTTTTCTTTCCTTTTATGAGAATGTCAAAAGGACGATAAAATGAGTGGTTGTGAGCTGAATAAAGATATGTCAAAAAGGTTCTAACATTATGATTATGGAAAATTCAGAATATGACCACTCAAGTACAATTGTCAGTATTGGGTGTCAACAATCGACTCTTAACTCTTTTTTTAGCATTTTCAATAATTTCAGCTCAAATGGACTCGATTTTGATTAATATCTTATCAACTAGTTATTGGATCTTGTTGAATCACTAAAAAGAACTGCAGGCATCATTCCACGACATTGATGATACAACTAATTGAAAAACATTTTCAATAAGTAAACTATTAATTTATTATTTCTTTGCGACTTTGAAACACTCTTTAGAATCCACATGCACTGAATAATTCAGATCGATGATAAACGAATAATCAAGTCGAAAGTTTATTGACAATATATTAGATACCTGATAATAGTGATTAATATATGTAGATCTCGCCAAAACTCGTGTACACTATTATTATGCGAATATCCTTCGGAAATATTAAATTATTAATTAATCTTTTCACATTACACATGTTTATATGTTCCCAGTGGAAATTAGATGTGTGGAATATTACATATCTTTGAATCTATGAAATATGCTAATGAGAGCCAGATTGACTAATATACCACGATTTCATATTTTATAATTGTTATTACAAACTTGATTTACGTGACATATTTGTGGCTAAGGTTACTATAGCTAATTCCAAAAGTATAACCTTTGATAAAGATAATGGTATGGACATGCAGTTAGGAGCACACAAAGAGTGATTCAGTAAAAGAAATCTTTCTACTCCGTATATTTTCTGATTATAAAAGTAGAAAAGTATGACAAAAATAAGGCACTGCAGGCAGAATCCCGATAGGCCAAAATGTTGAAATATAGCACCTCTTTGAACCTGAGACGCTTTCGGCAGAATCAAAAATTCACTAGACAGAAATTCACGAATGAAATTTCTTCAGTTGTAGATTGCAAGCGATTAGGCGGAAGCAGTATCCTGTAGAAGTTTACTTCAAGTCCGCCTCGAAATTTACTTTCTACTTTTGCACAAAATTTATCGCAAACTTGTCCTTTTTCGAGGGAACTTTTACAATTAGGAAGAAGCCTTCAACAGCATCGTTGGTGCTTTTTATGCACACATTTTCTTCGTGCTTCTCCCATTCAGAAGAAAAATCCTACCTTAAAACTTCTGTTATATCTGGATCAGAAGAATCTTCTTCGAAAATTGTGTATTTTCTTCAAATACTTTCTATTTGCGACCTTGGATTCTTTCTTTGCCATCACTATTCTCTCCTTCAGATTCTTCCTTTTCCGGTATGTCTGTATATCATACTTTCTCTAGCTTTCGGCCACCTTAGCCAAGTTCCTTTGTTTAGATTTTGGGTACGGATGCAATTGTTCTAGAGAAACAGAATTACCAAGGATACTATGGATATATCCATTGTATTCCCAAGTGATGTATGTATTCACATATTTCTGGCCGTGAAATATATCACTACTAGTCACCATTGCATGAGAATAGAACGCCAAATGCAAGATATTATTAAATCATGCTACTGACAAATTTTACGTTCTTACCTTTGAAAGTAAACAACGTTTGTAAAAGTCATATTTGGGTGCATGCATACGTTTTATTTTTACGCATATTATATTTTAATGGATGTACGCGTTGCTATTGGTGGTGGATGTCGTCAACTGTTTGGTTGAGTCTACTGTCATCTTAGGTGACTGCGTGTTTTCGGGTTTGTCATTGCTCTGAAAGAGCAAAACAATAGACATTATCGAAGTTAGTTGGAAGATTTAATGTGTACAATCATAGAGATAATTTAAGGCTCCCTCGGATAACTTAGCTATAATGATGTACTTTTGAAGCAAGATGGACGGTGTAATGTTGCCGAAATACGTGATATTAAAGCTAATAGATCAATTTTACTTGTTTATATTTTCCTGTTGTACGACGGACAATACAATCAATCTATTGAAATCAAATTTGGAAATTCATCTCCAGTGACCGAAAAAGTATTACATTTCTAAATGGAAGGTGTGATAATCATTTATTGACGTATTTTGTAGCCAATAAAGAAATGCTCTTCACAAATAATGAATCAAACTGGAAGTTTGGAGTTGAACATTTTTGATGCATTGCCCTGGGACATCCGAAATGGATCCCTTAATCAGCCAAATGAAACGTTTAATATAGTTTTCAGGAATATTAAATTATTAAAAAAAAATTATCTGTGTTAGATTTGGCCGATTATTAATTATTAAATTATTCAATGAATTAAGTCATTATTTCTTTATTACTACGTAAGCCTTTGGATATTTTTGCATTGATGAAATAGTCGTTTTCAAAGTATTTTGAGATAAAAATTGCATTTATAGCTCTTGGCATTATGTTTATGATATTTCTATTTATCAATAACAATTTTGCCTATCCCTAGTAAAAATACTAGTCTGTGTCGTTAGTTAGTGACATGCACCATATAAACCACGCCCATTTTGTTTCAGGTTGGGGATACATGCTATTCGCATCTGCGTCGATTCTTTATCGCACTTATTAACTTTCAGTACCCCGGTCGATCTGACTCAAGCTGTATAGTAAACAGAAAACGCATTAAATAAAATACTTATGTTAAAATGATGCTACAACTGTGTACATTTCGGCACAAAGCGCCATTTATATACCATGAAAGCTGGTAAACGTCAGAATCGTGAGCACAGGTCATGTAAATAGCAGTTACCAACATACAAGTGACGTCAGAACGCCGCAACTAGTTTGTCCGAATGTTCAAGCACGCAATTTGGAATCGAAGACTATGAAACCATTTCCTACCAAAAACATGATCAAATTTGGAAAAGATATACCCTACATACATCATACAATGTATATAAACATCCGTTACCAACAAACAAGTGACGTTAGAAAGCCGTAACTAAGTTTGCCGAATGTTTAAGAGCGCAATTTGAAAACGAAGACTAGTAGCCATTTCATACCAAAAACGTAATAGAATTTGGAAAAAATATACCCTACATACATCATGCAATGTATACGTGTATATTCAAACACTAAATTGAAAAATATACTCACACCCAATATTAGAGCGGCGGCCATATGCTTTTGCTGGCAAGTCCGAGTGTTGCAGTAGAATTCAAATTTGAGCGGGAATGTCGAACGTGTTCATTTTATCCCCGTAACTGTCCCCCGTCCACTAAGAATCCTATTTCAGATGACCAGAAACATAGTTCGACGAAGCCGATATAAAACTTGCTACTTGTTGCCTCCGTGCGGACGACGCTTCACAATTACTGACCTCTAGTAATCACTTCTTGATAAAATATATCGTCAGTGTTTGACATAAATACTCTATTCGAGTATACTTGGATTGCTGCGTCAAATGTCAATCAAATTTGGCTCTGCAATATGGCGACTCTCACCCGTAACCATTATTAGTTTCGAGCCCATAACGCTCCTTCCTTCATCTCTTTATTCAATCCGACAATCAATTACTTGAAGTCATCAAGACACCATACGGTTCGTGCAATGAAATAGTAGTAGTTTGTTTTATTGTAGAAGATATTGCTAAATACAAATGTGAAATTTTGTTTTCTAATCATAATTTCACATTAATTACTTGTGACGCCGTTGTTTATTAACTTAGCGACGTTTTTATTGTCTGCGTTCGGCCTCTTTGTCTCGTCTATCTTTTACCCGCTATCTTTTACCCGCTTCGGGTATATTTTAGTCTCGAGAAAATTCCCTTTGGTACGTCGCACGTTAGACGCGCGTAGCTGAGACCTGAGAGTACCCGTTTCTATTTTAATTAAATCTTAATATTTAAAGGACATTAGTTGGCCTCGCTAATAATCTAACGATATGGAGCGAAAACGGCACGCGAAAAGTCCTCGTAAAGACGTTCTATGTTTCGAAGATTGCACTTTTCTAACTCGCCAGTTACGCGCTCCTCACGTGAACGTCATTCGATTTACGAAAAATTAACTATTTCAAAACAGTTTTCGAAACGGATTGTGGCTATCACCACCTTGTAAAAGGTTCAAAGTTAACATTTCGACCATTCACCAGATTTACCCTTAGCACGAGATAAATCTGGATTTAATGAATTGCGTTTATGGTTCTACATTTCCATCCCTTCTAAATTACCTAAATATTTGTCCCTACTGTGTTTTAAAAGTGAGAAATGGTGTTACCTGTTTTTGAAATATTATTATTATTATTATTATTATTAATCAAAATAAGGAACAGAGTTTTTGTAGAAAAAACATTATATACACAAAATCATAGTAGATAAAAAAAGGTGAAAGTTAACAGTGATGGCTTGGGAGCCAAAAAATTGATGAATTATTAATTATTATATTATGCACTATTGATTCTTAGTTTGTCAATGCGGTGTTTGAAAGTGGACGACGTAAGTGCGTTGATGGCCTCTTCAGGTAAGGAATTCCAAGTAGCGAAGACCCGGTTGCAGAGGAAATTCTTTTGGAGGTTGGATTTGAATGGCTCCTTCTTTAACTTTAGCGAGTGATTTCTTAATCTATCTTTATTCAATACAAACAAGCTAGATATGTCAAGAGAGTAAGATTTTATGTGTCCTAATGATGGGACCTCCTCTTATACGTCGATCAACTAGTGTTGTCAAGATAAGCCTTTGTATGACATGTAGTAGATGCGGTTTACCGCTTTGGTAGCCGGTGTTGGACCCACTCCAGCATATCTCTATCTCCAATCAAGATTGGATGCCATATAATGTTGCAGTACTCCAAAAGAAGGAGGATATAGGATCTGAATACTGTTAAAAAAAAGCTGTACAGACAGTCTTTCGAAACTTGTCATAAGAAGGTAAAGTATTGCAAATTTTGGTAATATGTTGGCTCCGACTGAGCCAACTGTTTGTAATTACGAATCCAAGATCGTTTTGTGATTTGACCTGATTCAGTGGAGAATTGTTTATGGTATATTGCACGTGTGGATTGTCTTTCCCGAGGTGAAGAACAATACATTTGGATAAATTTAGGGGGATGCACCAAGTCTGACTCCAGAAGAATACGCACTGTATTAGAGCAGCTTCAGTTACTAGATTCCCTGAAATGTTGGAGTCATCCGCATAGGAAGAGAATACCGATTTAATTAGTCAACCGAATAAATCAAAAATAAAAAAGGACCAAAAACATTGCCTTGTGGTACACCTGAGATCACATCCAATGAAAATTGTTGACCAACACTTACGCGAAAGGTTCGTTTCGACAAGAATGACTTTATCCAGTCGAGCAATGTACCACGGATTCCAAAATGTTCCAACTTCATAAGGAGACGTCAGACATCAACTGGGTGGCCAGCTTCGAGCTGATGTATCCAACTGTTGAGGGAGATCAGGAGATTGATCATAGTAGATCGACCAGATAAGAAACCATGCTGTGAGTCGGGAATGACTTCGTTTGATACCAGAAACGGAATAACGTTAGCTATCAACCTCTCGATGATTTTGCAACAAATGCAGATAAGTTTTATCGGTCGGTAATTACCAGGGTCGAGTTTATCTCCTTTTTTAAAGACCGCTGTGACGTTTGCTTGGCGCCATTCAGTTGGGATTGTGCATTCTTTGAGTGATTTATTAAATTGCCGATTCAATGACATGCAAATGTATACGGCTGCCAATTTAAATGAAGTACTAGGCACATTATCCGGACCAGGCCAAAAGCTAGTGTTCAGTGCTAGGAGTGGGTTTGGATATGAGCTGTTGCAGATTGGAATTGTACAAAAGGTTAGAGTAAAGAGCGTAAGAATTATTAACTGTTGTACCTACAACGGTAGAAGTTGGGCAAATTCAGATCACCATATATTAATAAATTCTTACATCGCCAGCTGGCCTCCTGGACGACTGGAATGAATTGGCCGACAGAATTCAATGGGCAGCTCGGAGGTCTGTATATACACGCTAAGTTGAGTGAAAAATATGCAGATGTGGGCTAATCCATATGTTATCTATTTCTGGGACGTTAAAATTATGTTTTTCGATCTTGAACGAAGAAAACTAAGTTTGTTTGAGGTAAACACAGACACCTCCACCCCGTTTAGACATTCCGACGGATCTATAGATAGTGTATACAGGATGTGCGATGGAGTGGTCAGGTGCTGATTGGTTAAGCCAAGTCTCAGATAAGAGTATACAGTACGGTTGATAAGATATGTTAAATGCTGATTTTCCACTAGTATTCTTCTTTATATGGGCATAATGTTTTTTATAACGAGTTAAAATGTCCTTTCTAGTTTGAACAACAAAGCATTTCAAGACGACTCACAATTAAGTTTGCAAATTCCAGATTTGTCAAAATCTGGAACTTTATTAAAGGTATTGCATAAAAGGTTTTTTAGTTTGTACTTGCATCTATAAACGGGTTTTATTGTGAATTTAGAAAACAAATTACGGAATTTATTGATTACTGAAGAATGATAAGTGAAGCTTTTGAATTTTATTGAATTATTTGAAAGTAATGGTGGCTCTAATTTGGTTAGTTGATTGCGTTCCATGTTCCATTTTTGATTACAAATTAAGTTATTTATCAAAGATTTGTCGTAACCATTGTCCGTCGCTATTTGCTGCAGTTTCTCAACTTCTTTGTAATAATTTTCTCGCTCAAAGGAACGTTTTAATAATCTATGAACAAGACTATTGAACGGAGATATTTTAAATTTGTATACATCAATCCGCTGGAATATATTTATTCATTTGAATAGGTTTTCTGTATATTTAATGTCGAATCCTAAATGGTGTGACCATCTTTGATAATATCAATGTCAAGAAAAGTAAGCTGGTTGATGCTTTCTGATTCTACAGTGAATTTAATTGAATTAATTTTTACAGCCAATCTTGGTGGAAGTTACAAGCTAAATTCCTTCACTAAACATTTTGCTACGTGAGAGTTGTTGATTTTTAGAGAGATATACCAAGTCGGCATGAGTATTATCAAAACCATTAGGGGATCTTTTGAATCGTTAAGTATTAGTGAGTTATTTGCCTTATCAGTTGGAAAAATGTCCACATATCTCACACTAGGATCAATAAATATTGCTCTTACTATACTTATGAGTTCTCAAAACTACAATTCGCTATTTGTAATACCTACTTCCTGACACATTTACTATGCTTTCAAATGACAACACTCGCTGCATACTTGAATACGCTCACATGTAACAATATCGCGATTTTATGTTGCTGTGGGTATTCAACGATTCCCTTACAAGTGTGTCTTATCCGACCTTGTTTCGAATATTACAAATTGTTAGAGGAAACCATATCATTAATTACATAACCCAACCCCGGTTATTTAGAATTTCCTCAGTGTACCTTGGCAATCATATTTTCATTTAATTATATTTCGTCACTAACGACTGAAATGCGTGTTTCTCTTATAAGTTGGATGATAAAGGGGTGTCATCGCGTCAGATTTATTGTTGTTTGACAATAGATTAATTGCATAGTGAATACAAACATTTCGTGTATCCATTTGATGAACAAAGTTTTGGTTCTCTAGATTGAACAGTAACAACACGTCTTTCAGTTCAGCTGTTTCGCTCTCTCAAGAGCTGTTCAGTGGAATGAGGCAGAAGACAGACTTCATCTGGCTCTTTCCCCTGAAAAACTAATGAGAAAGCGAAACAGCTGCACGGAACTGAAAGAAGTGTTGTCACTGTTCAATCTGAAGACCCAAAACTTTGTCTATCGAATAGATTTATACCCGATAAGTATTCAAACATCCACACCTTGAGCTGTCCTTCAAATTTGTATAATCCATAATGAAGGCATCTTTCAACCCTACCGTACAAAAAAGAAATATTAAGCATCGTTTGACTCATAACTTTGGGTATAGCAGTCAAAAGATATACATCATAAAGCCTGTATATAAAAAATATCATAAAAAAACTGTGATACTGAAACAAATAACAAAAAAAAGTAGGAACCAAATAAATAAAATCACAACGGTCGGAAGAATGTATATAAAATTACTAAAAACCTTTTCTTATTGCTTTTGCCTCCACAACGGCGGCTATAAAATGTTCTTTGTCTATAAAGTAGCTTGTCCTGCTTGTATGGCAAGGAGTGCTGGAGAGCTTAACCCTATTTCTTCTGTACATGGTGCTTCTAATGTGGAGTAATGAATAATTTTCTTAATGAATAAGCTTTTGGATCATGTTGCCGCACTTTTTGCCCGTAAAGTTTAAAGGGCCAATCGCCTAATGTAAAATAAAGACAATTGATTGCGATTTTGTAGTTTTGGCGGCGAGGCCGATGCGGTGCCGACGACGCGTTAATATCAGTCTCTTGGCCCGGTACACACGTCGACACGTCCTACGATGCGGATTTATGTCTTTTAGAAAACACTGCACCACGTAAACAATTTAGTTCCGATTTAATATTTGGATTTTATTTTTTCTTTAAAATTTTGATTGATTGTCAAGGACTAGACTAATCACTGGCAGTTATTTTTTATTTTGGTGGTAGATTTATCTTACCGTATATGGGCCTCTAGGGATGAAGGTACCCTGCCTCGGGGCTCCGGGGTATAGTGCGGCGTGGCATTCAATATTATATGTGTTGAATTCTACTCATACCAATTTTCATTCTTCTTCATTTATTCGTTGGTTGATTAGCTAGTGATGTCCGCAAAAACCATAAAGCTATTTAAAAGCGATGTAACTAGATGGTTAATTACACTTCCAAGTTTGAATTCAATCTTGAATAATTGAGGATCTAAAATATTAAATTTTCAATATAGTTGAAAAAAGAAAAACAGAAACTGCTCTAAAATATTATTGGTGAATGGATGATTGAATTGTTTTTTGGTTTTTAATTGAATTTCTGTTTTAGAATAATTTCGGATTAATTTAAGTATCATTATTAAATTAAATTTTTTTGTAATTATTTATTCTATAATTTAAGCTATATTCATATACATACAAAATTTTTTGAGATCTTCGTGAATAGTCTTATAATTTATTTGTTCCTGAAGAACTATAATATAACTCGCACAGTATGTACGATGCATGTATTAATCAATAGACTATTGTGAACACAATGTATTATCAAAGCAAATAAATTTATTATTATTATTATTATTATGTGCCTTCCACATGAGTAACACGAATGTTTCTCATTTCACAATCATTACAGGATAAAGTACGAATTGAAAATGTACGAGGCCAAGGTGAAAAGTCCCTGAAAAAGTAAATAAGAAATAAATCTTTTTGGTCAAAATTCATTTAATTTCTCAACATGATCTCCTTGCAGCCCGATACACTTCGTCCAACATTTTTTTAATTCTTCGAACCCTTTCAGATAATACGATTTCGGCAATCCTCCACAATAGGCGTTTGTTTCAGCGATGAGCTCATCGTTGAAGCCGAGCCATTTCTTCAAGTTTGGAAATAGATAAAAGTCGCAGAACCAAATTTGGAGAATATGGTAGATGAATTCGTAGCGCAATTCATGCAATTTTGCCATTGCGACTGCGTACGTCTGCGCCGATGCGTTGTCCTGATGGAAGAGCACTTTTTTCTTTGCCAAATGCTGTCGCTTTCGCTTCAAATCGGCATCGAATCGATCCAACAGCTCTGCATAATATACGCCGGTGATCGTTTTGCACTTTTCAAGGTAATCGATGTGGACCATACCGTGTGTATCACAAAAAACTGTCGACATGACTGGGTTGGCCGATAAACCCACTTTGGTCTTTTTCGGCTTCTTTTCGCCAGGACAAGTTCACTGTTTAGACTGTTCTCTGGTGTGTTGTGATGGATTCATGTTTCGTCCACGATTACGAAACGGCGCAAAAAGTCCTTCTTATCGCGCTTTAACATCGCCAAACACTCGTTTGAAGTTGTCACACCGTCGCGCTTGTTGGCAACAGAGAGCAAAAATGTATGCAAAATGTGCTGTACCCGTTCGGTTGAGATGTCAATAGTCTCAGCAATCTCGTACACTTTAACTCGATGATAGTCCATTATCATACCATGGATTCCATAGACGATTTATGGCGTTGTAACCTCAATTGGACGACCAGAACGTTCGGCGTACTATGTGGTCACACTACTACAACGAAAATCAGTAAATCACTTGTGAATCGTTCCAATCGATGGCGAGGAGTCCCCATAATGTTTAATAAAATATCCTTCGGGTTGCATAATGTTTTGTCCACGCAAGAAATAATTTTGAATAGTAGACTTTCGCGGATAGCTAATCTTGAAAAATCTTGCCTTCAGGATGGATTCCGCGTCACAATAGCCTTGATGCCTGCCCTGAAGATGCCATCTGTAATGGTTGGCTACAGCTATAGCACGAATTGATGCCGACGTTTTGCCAACCATTACAGGTGGCATTTTCAGGGCAGGCATCAAATAGTGCTATTGTGACGCGGAATCCAACCGGAAGCTTCTTCTACAAGAAATAGTGTTTAATCAAGACGCGAAATTCACTATTTTCCAGATTTACAAAAATCTTCAAGGTAGCTTGCTTTCGATGGGTGTCAAAACAGACCTGAATGACATATCAGTCTGAACATTTTAATGCGTTCTAGTTAACGATCGGACATCACAAATGTCACATGGGATTTTCGATTGTGGCGCCATCTGTTTTATTTTCCAGGAACTTTTCACCTGGCCCTCGTATAAGAACGATATTCGTCGATTGAATCCTCTACTTAGTCTACTAAAAAAGTTCGGAGAATTTTTGTATCTAGTTCTAAATACCTTGATTATTCTTCAATACTCTTTAATTACTTTAACTACTAGTAGTCGGTTCAAATTAGACGAAAAAAGTATAAAAGCTGAGAAAATTTGCGGGCAACTCCGATCGACTCCGGGTTTTTTTCAAAATTTTCCTGAACGAATTTACAACATTCCCGAAAAAAAACTAATATGTGCTTTTCCATTTTTCAATTGTGATAGAGGAACATAGAGGAAAATGGCTAATTGTCATGAAAATGGCTAGAAAACTGTACTCGGAGGTTTTCGAGGTGACTGGTAAATCTTTTTAGATTGTTGGAAGATTTATATTCGATCTATGGAGTAACATTCAAATTACCGCGCATCAATTCTGAATATGATGAGACTATAATATATATAGAAATTTTAGAAAGGGGTGGGCCAAGAGTTCATCTAGTATCAATATATACGTCAAGATAATATGGTGGTGTGACCGTCTATATGACAGCTGTTCAAAAGGGGAAATGGGAAAGAAAGACTCATCGTAATGAAGAAGAGTAAGGAGGGATCACTTTCTATATTGGAATCATATCAAGATCATATCGGGGAGACGCAAACTTTCAAAACCGTTGATTGAGCACGTGGCTGTTGAATTTTATTGTGTTTATTGTGTAATTCTGTTTATTGTGTAAACGACATTTTTTAAACGTATTATTTTTTGGAATAATTAATTAATAATTAATTATTCATCCACAAATTAATTTTATTTTACATCCACTAATTACGAATTGTAAATATTTATATTCTATTCTATTGTTCCATATCAACACAGATATTTAAAAAACAAATTTTTTCTTAATTTTTTTTCATAGATTTTAATTTGCTTTTGGACAATATTACGAGTGGGCATTTCCAGCCATTGTTGGCATGATTTCGAAATTTTAGAAATTTCCTAATTTTTTGGCCATGAAAATTGGCCATTTTCCTCTATATTCTTCTATAACAATTAAAAAATGAAAAATCACATATTAGTTTTTTTTCGGGAATGTTGTAAATTCGTTCAGGAAAATTTTGAAAAAACCCGAAGTCGATCGGAGTTGCCAGCAAATTTTCCCAGCTTTTTTGCTAATTTGACTCGACTATAGAAAGTATTTTGATTCTCTACAAGTATTAAATATTTTAAATATGGTGTACACTTTTATGAGAGTTGTGTTTCCTCCTCGGTTAATGAGTAGGAATTCTCAGATGATGCTTGTATTCAGATTACAGATAATTATTATACTAATAGTTCAGTTTAAAGGGGTGTCAGGAGTTCGATAGAGAAAAGTACAGAGGGTAGGATAGTCGTTGCCAAACTCAACAATTTAAAAAGTTGGCGTTGTAGAGTCACTAAAAATTAGGGAAAAATATTTCCATGTACAATTTCGGCCAGGTACAACAGTAATGTTTAAAAGGAAATAATAGAATGTGCGATATGTTATCGTATATTCCGGTGAGTCTTTCGTTCATATTGACCGAATGAAATTCTTTATTTTAGTATTATCAGATACAATATTTCCATGACTTCATGAACGAAATCTGTCGGTTTGTTGATATGTTTGATCTGTTATCTGTATTTCACCTGTTTGACAATATAATAATAAATTGTACATTTGGCATCGATTTTCAGAGCTTATACGTCAAATACAGTTTAAATTACTGATGGCTAAAAAGTCTATTTTAAATCAAAATATCCATTCGTGAGTCGGATCGTATTTTTCAATTACGTTGATGTATGTGGAAATACTTGATATCCTATAAAGTCCAAAGTTCATGTCTATGCGCTGTTCTTCAGTTTCCAATATTCCCACAATTCCCAGTAGCAATCATACTAATCCGTCACTAAATCATACCGTTCCATCATTATGTAAGAAAAAGACTTCGATGTAAATTCTTTTATATAGAACTAATATGATCAGGATGATGAATTTGAAACTGAACATTTTATCATCTACGAAATAATGCGTATTCTACACCATTCTGAAAAAATAAAATGAGAACTCATCAAAAATAACCTAAAACTATGGAATACAAAATAAAACCGAGAAAGAGGATAAAAGTTTATTAATAGTCCAGTCATTATAGGAGATTTTCATCGAAATTTTTGGGTACAGCTCAATTTTTGTACCAAAGTGTAGGTTTTGGTATCTGAAAACATGTGGCACTGACGCGCCTGCGCGCGCATATTAGCATTCGTCAGAATAGATATATATATACGTTTTTTTGCCATTTTTTGCACAAAATGGAGAATATATCCAAATGTATGCATTTTATCGAAAAAATGAAGAGGAGTAAAGTTGTTCAGAATTGAATTTCCTATAAAAATGCATTATTTGATTTTCCGATTTTCTTCGCAGTTTTCCCGGGCGCGGGAAATTAATTTTCCCATGATTTTCAATGTCAGTTTCTCTTTTTATTTTCATTTTACCATTCAAACAATATTATGAAATTGTGAAACGTTTTTTTAGTATTTTATGTTATTTAAGAAAGACACGTGTGCTTGCATTTTTTGTTTCAGCCTCATGATGGAAAATTCGTGGAAAATTTTATCAACACAATAGTGCTTTTCTATGCAAAATCCTATTTTGAACAACTTTTGTTTGGATCATTTTTTCATATAACGCTCCGATTTTGAGAAAAATTGACTTTGTCGATACGTCTGTTTTTCATTTTGAAAATGACTGGAAAATCGGGAAATCGAATAGTGTGTACTTATAGGAAATTTAATTCTAAGCAACTTTTTTTCTATTGATTTTTTCGCTAAAATGCACTATATAAGCTCCAGAACTGTTTTTTAAATTTTTTGTTATATATAAAATACGACTTATACGTGTATTTTTTTGTTTAAGGCTTTGAAATGGGAAATTCGCGGAAAATTTTGGAATCAGAATAGAGCTTTCCTATGCAAAATGACATTCTGAACAACTTTTGTTTGAAACTTTTTTTGATAGAACGCTTCTGTTTCGAGAAAATTCGATTTTACTGAAAAATATATATATATGCATTTTATTTTCACGTGCCCGGGAAAACTGCGGAAAAAATCGGAAAATCAAATAATGCATTTTTATAGGAAATTTAATTCTGAACAACTTTACTCCTCTTCATTTTTTCGATAAAATGCATACATTTGGATATATTCTCCATTTTGTGCAAAAAATGGCAAAAAAACGTATATATATATCTATTCTGACGAATGCTAATATGCGCGCGCAGGCGCGTCAGTGACACATGTTTTCAGATACCAAAACCTACACTTTGGTACAAAAATTGAGCTGTACCCAAAAATTTCGATTATTTGCTCAAAGATCTCCTATAATGACTGGACTATAATGAAGATAATCAAGGAGGGTGAACAATTAGAATACTCATTACGATAAATTAGGTAATGATGTTTTCGGAATTTGTTGTTAGAATTTACTCGGAATTTATGTTATTTTTTTAACTTATATTATTATTTTATAAAATACAGCGTTTTTAAAGAGAAATTGATGTACAATCTATAGAAAAATCGAGTTAGATTTTATTGGTAAATTGGTAGACAAAATAGTTTGGGCTAATTATTTAACTCATTTCATGTCTTCAATATTCCAGAATGAAAACCCATTCACAGGGGAATGTATACTTTCAATAGAAATATCAGAAGTACAAAAAATTAATTTGTTACCCATTGTTACCAAAAACAAAGGTGAAATAGCATACTTTCAGATTATTTATGAAAAATAAATAAATATTTCTTTATTGCTATTATAAAAAATTTGACAAAACAACATTTATAGAGCAAACGTCAGAACTCGATGTTAAATTCAAGACATATAAAAGTAAAGACAAATAAATACTTGACTTGATGGCTAAATCATTGCGACAATTGTTTTGACATATAAATTTTCACTTATTAATTTGATCAGTTGCCATGATAAATTATCGGTATAATTTGCACAAGTGATATTCTCAATAATATTTGTTCCATTCATATTTAGGTATACCACCCTGTAAAGGTTTCCTTCAATAATTTTTGTCCATTCATATTTATGTATAGTTACAGACAGTTAAGATAAGCAGCGAAAAGGTAAGGATTTGTTACAGGAACTTGGTGATAAAAAAGGATCTACTAAAAAAAGTTAAGAAATTTTACAAAAAAATTATATATTTGGCAAAATATTACTAATTCATTATTAAAATATCTCATTATGAAATATCATTCTAACATACTGTGTCAGAATGTAAATACTATCACTGCTTTCGACCAATCAGAAACGTTTTAGCTGCTATCTAGTGAGAGAATATACATTCTGACAGTCTGTCTGAATGATATATGTAACCATCTAATCTTTACTCAAAGAATACTTTCTAAAAGCGTGTTGGAGAAAAGTTGTCCTTCTATTATAATAATAAATCATTGCTCGCCATTAATCTAAAAAACAGAGGTTCTTTTATACTACTAGAAATAAAAGTAATATTAGTTTTGACGTTTTGATCTTTTATTGATACCTTTATCAAGAACTAATTTGTTTATTACTGTTTCTATGTACTTTACAATATAATGGATGACTTTGATTAATAAAATGCGTCTGGAGACGACGTGTATGTTATACTCCAATAAAAACATCATAAACCTTTTGAGCGGTAGAATATGAAAGTGTATTATGACAAAATGTTAAGGTTTTATGAAGTATATATAGCCAACTATTAAATTGATGTTCAGAATAATGAAATAGATTAAATTTGATTTTCTATGTTCTATGTTTAGTTCAATTTCTCAGTGGAATTAAGAACATTCGAATATGTTTTCAACAATTAAATACCTAATACTCTATCTAGTATTACTTTTCTAGATAGCTGAAATAATTCTATAAATTTAACCTACAAGATCTGTTAGATAATATGTATGAGAATTTTTTTAAGGGTAAAATTTGGAGGTGATACTTCAAAATATTTGAATTTGGTTATGTTTGATTCTTTATCCAATTAGATTATGAAATTCAGAAAGTGTACAATCATTAATTTTTATCATTTATAAAGTAATTGTTCTTTTTGATTTGAATACTTTCTAATATCTTGATAGTAAATACGGTATCTTCTATTAGTTCTTTTTTAGCTCTAAGAAGGCTGTGGTTTTGTGTATAAACCTCTTGTTATCTATGTTGCACTCAGTGCTGATACTTCTATGATAGATTTATGTATTAAGCTTGAAATGCTACCTCCATGTTACACTAGTTCTATTTTGTTCCACTAACTGTCAAATGCGTTTGAATAATTACTTTGACTTTGCATATTCATTACCAAAACAATAAATTAAATACTCATACAGAACTGCGTACTCATTATACACTGCTTGCTCTATAATTGTTGTTTATTGAATAAGTACCATTTAGTTCTTCTATTGATTGATTGTTTATGAATGATTCCATTGATTATTCCATATTTATTAAACGGTTAAGTTTATATTTGTCATCGGTTCTTGAAATATTGTAACCTACTATCGATTATTGGCATTTCACTGACGTTTGATAATCATTTGCTTCAATTGAATTTAATGTCTTGGACACATTCGCAGGTTATAATTTGATTTTTAATTGACGCGGTTACTTTGTAGATTTTATACTGGCCAAAGACGCTTCTCTCAAATTATCCTCAAATACCCGATAACTACGTCACTGCGGTCTCCTTAAATTTTGACCAACTATATATTATTTTATCTTGTTTTCATGTATGCCTTGAATTGTACTAACATGCTTGAAGTTTCTATTATTCAACAGCAACATCTATGCAAAAGACGCCATTATTCATTCTCTGTTTAAATGATTAATTATTCACGTTTTTTAAGATTCTGAGTTTATTTATTTATCAATTTTCAAATTTCTTTCGGATTATTATTCATCACCATATCTTGTTATTTTGATATGAAGCTTGCCATGTTTACTAAAGGTTTTATGGCTTTTATTTAATTTGTCATCAAGACAATTAATTTAATATTTTAACTCTAATTCAATTGATAACGATGTTTAATCTATTGAATTATTCGCATCTGATATCCCTCTATCTTTTTACCCTTCTGCTTTTATGTTATACTTTGTGGTTTCATTTCTTAACCTTAATTTTGATATCATTTTGATACTTCCTTCTGCTGATTAGTACCTTTCCTAATCATAATGTGTTTTTCACCATTTTTACACTATTTCATTATTAAAAGTCTTATCTAAAATTTAGCATATCTTTGTTTTGTAAGGTTATTTTATTCACAGATCTTTACATAACAGTTAATTTACCCAATGTCTGGTTTGAAATTTCTATCAAAACTTTATGTGATCAATAGAATCATCATAACAATATATGTACATGAACTTTTAACATATAGTTCAGGCTGTGAACCGGGATTTTAGCTATAATAAAAAAAAGAATCTAAATTGGAATCAAACATTTTTTTTTGCATTAGCTTCAGGATCATTCATACACCTTAAAATCTCTTGGGAACCCCAACCCCACCCATTGGAAAATGGCCCAAAATCTCCAAGTCTTGAATTGTATTTTCTACAAAAAAAGTATTTTGGCATTTCGAGTGCACCTAGGAGGTTCTTTGGGTCGCTCAGATTTACTTGCAATCTATCGTAGGGGTGGTCAAATCGACAAAATTGGCCAATTTCGCACCCCTAATATGTTATTTTGCAACTTAAGTGTTTAAGGCATTTCGAATGCACCATGGGGTTTTTTTGAGTCGTTGATCACGAATCCGTACCCAGATTTACTTGCAATCCATAGTAGGGGTGGTCAAATCGAAAAAATTGGCCCATTTCGCACCCCTATATGTTATTTTGCAATTTTACGTGTTTTTGGCATTTCAAATGCACCAAGGAGGTTTTTTGGGTTGCTGATCACGAATCCGTAGCAACATTTACTTGCAATTCCTCGTAGGGGTGGTAAAATCGACGAAATTGGCCAATTTCGCACTCCTTTATGTTATTTTGCAATTTACGTGTTTTTGGCATTTCGAATGCACCAAGGCGGCTTTTTGGGTCGCTGAATACGATTACGAAGCCAGATTAACTCCGAAGTAATTTTCAGCGACCCAAAAAACCTTCTTGGTGCATTCGAAATGCCTAAAACACGTAAATTGCAAAATAACATATAGGGGTGTAAAATTGACCAATTTTGTCAATTTTACCACCCCTACGATGGTTCGCAAGTAAATCTGGCTACGGATTCGTGTTCAGCGACCCAAAAAACTCCCTAGGTGCACTCGAAATGCCAAAATACCTTTTTTTGTAGCAAATACAATTCAAGACTTGCGAGATTCCGGGCCATTTTCGTCCCCAATGGGTGGGGTTGGGGTTCTCAAGAGGTTTTAAGGTGTATGAATAATCCTGAGAACCTCCTTTTTTCCAGTTCATAGCCTGGACTAATAGGCATGTGTGCGTTACATTTTTGCCGCTCCTCATTTATTTATTTAATATTTAAAATGTTTATTTTGGCAGCAATTAAATAATTTTTCAATTATCAAAAGTTTGTTTTTGATAAAGATAAAAATATAACAATAAAATAAACAGTAGATGTTAACAAAACTGCAAACGAAAAATTAGAGAAAATTATAATAAAGGTCAAATATAAACGAAGAATATTGAAAAAATAAAATAGTAAAATTCCATAACAATATGTTCTATTCATTCAAATTTAAATTCGGATTTTAAAGCATTTTTGATAGCAAATCATGCCAAATTACAATTGAACATATGAATTTGAGAGTTTTGATTTTATTTGTTAATGATTGTGCAGTGGGTTTAGTATCCATATCTCTTATTATCTTCGATCAAATAATCTAAACCTTCACAAATTTTTTGTAATTGATATGTTAAAGGGCGAATGGATTTGATTCTACTTTCTCATCTTGCTTAACAACTTACTGATTTTAATAATAAATGCGGGATATTTTTTTCAAAACGTCCCACCTCTAAGGCGAAGCAGAAAAACAGCAACTCTTGAATGATGAAAAAACCAACAGTTGCATTTACGTAATTTCAGCATTTACACTAAAATTATAATATGTAGGACAAGGCACAAACATTGCCCCGGCGGTAACATTACGAATTTGAGTTTGAAGACCAATGTGTCTACCAGACAATTACCATTGTGTTATCCCTGAAGATTTATTCATAATGTTGGTAATATTTGTACAACTTTAAAACGAAATTCGCCTGTAGTACTAATTGCTTGAAAAAATATTAAAACGTTCTCTAATTTGAGGAGTATAAACAATCTAATGAAGAAAGTAAGCTGCAAAACATGGCTAGTATCGGGAGTTTCACCTAAAATGATGGAATAATATTTTGCAGAGTTTAGGCAATTTAAAATTCGCACCATGATGAATTTAATTTTTCGCCAGAATTGGGGACCCGTTTTGACGCCAGGAACGGGTCTACATATTGATAGAATTCATTCAAAATACCTCCTCTTAAAGTCATTTCCTCTGAAATAAAGTGTACGTGTTACAAAATAAAAATCATGGTACAAAGGTAGTGGCATAGATTTTTCAGCATGAAAGTATAAATATATGCGACGGTTGAATGGAGCGAAGCCCTTCAATCCTTTTAATGAGGTAGTGAATCTAAGGGATCGCAGCTTCTTTGTGATGCCTGACGTGTACTTTTCAGGTTTTCAGTCGCTCTGAAATCTCCGAGTTTCATTAGAAGAAAGCGTTGTGTATCATACTTACAGTCAAGTGAAACTTACTGTTATGGCCGAAGGCCTACAGGCATTTCCTTACAATGTTTCATTCCAACAAGATGAAGAGAAATTACTTAGTACGTTTTCGTTGTGAAACAAGAATATTTTACGTTTCATTTCATTCCCTGTTACAGCATTTTGTGTTCAATAATAAGTGTACAACAAATGAAGCTGAACCAACTGAAAAGTTTATTTCATCTTGGGAATATTTAATGTTTACTTTTCAGCAAAATTCGCATAAAACGAGAAATAATGTAATAATGTATATTACATTTTGACGTATTTACCTTCCATGAAGCACCCTACTTGAATTGAATTTTCTGAATAACAGAAATGCATAACTTCGAATATTTAATATGAAGTAATAAGACGAATAATCGAAAACATTGAACATTCAAACCAAAACTGTCAAGATAAAGCGTTAACAGTTACGCCAGTTTGGGCAATATCAAAATCTGATATTATCGCGTGTATGAAACTTTGACGTCGTCAAACTTACGTCTTCAGATGAAAATATTAGAAGAACTTCTAGGCTTCAATAAAATAACTATTAAAACTTCGATTTTCACTAGTTTAATAAATAAATATGCCAATAGTTTCGCAGTGTCGGATCTAAGGGAAGGGGGGAGGGGAACTGCCACGGGCGGCAAAATCAATGTTTTCGTTGCGCCATAAAAAAGAAATCCTATTGTTGGATTTTTTGTTACCAAATTGCTTGAAAATACAAGAAACAGGATTGATTGACGCTTCCCCAAATATGTGCTTGAGAATGTATATAGCACTCTCAACTACATCAGCAAGCTGTGAGAGGAGACAAACTGAAAATCTTGTAATACTCTCTTTTTCGAGGAAATATAGCCGTAAAAAAGCCAAAACCTTCAATTTTTTACTGGCAACCTGTATCGAGATGCGGTTTTCGCCATTTGCTTCAGAAACACAATAGAAAAAAATGTGTCATATTTGTTTTACGAGGAAAAGCTTGGTTGCACTTGTGCATGCAAAAAATGCATCTAAATAATGCGATTTGCGGAACTGTATTGTTGCTCACCAAATATTAACCAAAATTGGCCAAAATTTGTTACTCGGGAGTTTTTGGGGTCGCTGATTACAAATTTGATGTTTACAAAACGCCACGCTGCATTCTGGGCAGATTTCAGGGGCTTGGGGGGGATTTGCAGTATAAAGCGGAAATCCTCAAATTTTCTCAATCATTCTGTATTTTAGGATTTTTAAGCACAGACTAAGTGATGTTCGTTAACTCAAGTGCCCGGGGAAAAATGGGGCACTTGGGACTATTAGCGAATTTAAACCATCAAACCTAAAAATCCTGTTCCCTGGGGGTATTTGGGGTCGCTGATTAAAAATTTTATGATTACAAAACGCCCCGCTATACCCTGAGGCAGATTGGAGGGGCTTGGGTGGGAGGTATTTGCAGTATAAAGCGGAAATCCTCAAATTTTCTCAATCATTCTGTATTTTGGGATTTTTAAGCACAGACTAAGTGATGTTCGTTAACTCAAGTGCCCGGGGAAAAATGGGGCACTTGGGACTATTAGCGAATTTCAACCATCAAACCTAAAAATCCTGTTCCCTGGGGGTATTTGGGGTCGCTGATTAAAAATTTTATGATTACAAAACGCCCCGCTATACCCTGAGGCAGATTGGAGGGGCTTGGGTGGGAGGTATTTGCAGTATAAAGCGGAAATCCTCAAATTTTCTCAATTATTCTGTATTTTGGGATTTTTAAGCACAGACTAAGTGATGTTCGTTAACTCAAGTGCCCGGGGCAAAATGGGGCACTTGGGACTATTAGCGAATTTCAACCATCAAACCTAAAAATCCTGTTCCCTGGGGGTATTTGGGGTCGCTGATTAAAAATTTTATGATTACAAAACGCCCCGCTATACCCTGAGGCAGATTGGAGGGGCTTGGCTGGGAGGTATTTGCAGTATAAAGCGGAAATCCTCAAATTTTCTCAATCATTCTGTATTTTGGGATTTTTAAGCACAGACTAAGTGATGTTCGTTAACTCAAGTGCCCGGGGCAAAATGGGGCACTTGGGACTATTAGCGAATTTCAACCATCAAACCTAAAAATCCTGTTCCCTGGGGGTATTTGGGGTCGCTGATTAGAAATTTTATGATTACAAAACGCCCCGCTATACCCTGAGGCAGATTGGAGGGGCTTGGGTGGGAGGTATTTGCAGTATAAAGCGGAAATCCTCAAATTTTCTCAATCATTCTGTATTTTGGGATTTTTAAGCACAGACTAAGTGATGTTCGTTAACTCAAGTGCCCGGGGAAAAATGGGGCACTTGGGACTATTAGCGAATTTCAACCATCAAACCTAAAAATCCTGTTCCCTGGGGGTATTTGGGGTCGCTGATTAAAAATTTTATGATTACAAAACGCCCCGCTATACCCTGAGGCAGATTGGAGGGGCTTGGGTGGGAGGTATTTGCAGTATAAAGCGGAAATTCTCAAATTTTCTCAATCATTCTGTATTTTGGGATTTTTAAGCACAGACTAAGTGATGTTCGTTAACTCAAGTGCCCGGGGAAAAATGGGGCACTTGGGACTATTAGCGAATTTCAACCATCAAACCTAAAAATCCTGTTCCCTGGGGGTATTTGGGGTCGCTGATTAAAAATTTTATGATTACAAAACGCCCCGCTATACCCTGAGGCAGATTGGAGGGGCTTGGGTGGGAGGTATTTGCAGTATAAAGCGGAAATCCTCAAATTTTCTCAATCATTCTGTATTTTGGGATTTTTAAGCACAGACTAAGTGATGTTCGTTAACTCAAGTGCCCGGGGAAAAATGGGGCACTTGGGACTATTAGCGAATTTCAACCATCAAACCTAAAAATCCTGTTCCCTGGGGGTATTTGGGGTCGCTGATTAAAAATTTTATGATTACAAAACGCCCCGCTATACCCTGAGGCAGATTGGAGGGGCTTGGGTGGGAGGTATTTGCAGTATAAAGCGGAAATCCTCAAATTTTCTCAATCATTCTGTATTTTGGGATTTTTAAGCACAGACTAAGTGATGTTCGTTAACTCAAGTGCCCGGGGAAAAATGGGGCACTTGGGACTATTAGCGAATTTCAACCATCAAACCTAAAAATCCTGTTCCCTGGGGGTATTTGGGGTCGCTGATTAAAAATTTTATGATTACAAAACGCCCCGCTATACCCTGAGGCAGATTGGAGGGGCTTGGGTGGGAGGTATTTGCAGTATAAAGCGGAAATCCTCAAATTTTCTCAATCATTCTGTATTTTGGGATTTTTAAGCACAGACTAAGTGATGTTCGTTAACTCAAGTGCCCGGGGAAAAATGGGGCACTTGGGACTATTAGCGAATTTCAACCATCAAACCTAAAAATCCTGTTCCCTGGGGGTATTTGGGGTCGCTGATTAAAAATTTTATGATTACAAAACGCCCCGCTATACCCTGAGGCAGATTGGAGGGGCTTGGGTGGGAGGTATTTGCAGTATAAAGAGGAAATCCTCAAATTTTCTCAATCATTCTGTATTTTGGGATTTTTAAGCACAGACTAAGTGATGTTCGTTAACTCAAGTGCCCGGGGAAAAATGGGGCACTTGGGACTATTAGCGAATTTCAACCATCAAACCTAAAAATCCTGTTCCCTGGGGGTATTTGGGGTCGCTGATTAAAAATTTTATGATTACAAAACGCCCCGCTATACCCTGTGGCAGATTGGAGGGGCTTGGGTGGGAGGTATTTGCAGTATAAAGCGGAAATCCTCAAATTTTCTCAATCATTCTGTATTTTAGGATTTTTAAGCACAGACTAAGTGATGTTCGTTAACTCAAGTGCCCGGGGAAAAATGGGGCACTTGGGACTATTAGCGAATTTCAACCATCAAACCTAAAAATCCTGTTCCCTGGGGGTATTTGGGGTCGCTGATTAAAAATTTTATGATTACAAAACGCCCCGCTATACCCTGAGGCAGATTGGAGGGGCTTGGGTGGGAGGTATTTGCAGTATAAAGCGGAAATCCTCAAATTTTCTCAATTATTCTGTATTTTGGGATTTTTAAGCACATACTAAGTGATGTTCGTTAACTCAAGTGCCCGGGGCAAAGTACCCGACATTGCCCCACTTTGCCCCGGGCACTTGAGTTAACGAACATCACTTAGTCTGTGCTTAAACATCCCAAAATTGCCATATAATACAGAATAATTGAGAAAATTTGAGGATTTCCGCTTTATACTGCAAATTCCCCCCAAGCCCCTGAAATCTGCCCCAGAATGCAGCGTAGCGTTTTGTAAGCATCAAATTCGTAATCAGCGACCCCAAAAACCTTTGGGTAACAAATTTTGGCCAATTTTGGTTAATATTTGGTGAGCAACAATACAGTTTCGCAAATCGCATTATTTAGATGCATTTTTTGCATGCACAAGTGCAACTAAGTTTTTCCTGGTAAAACAAATATGGCACATTTTTTTCTATTGTGTTTCTGAAGCAAAAGGCGAAAACCGCATCTCGATACAGATTGCCTGTAAAAAATTGAAGGTATTTGGGCTATAATTCCTCGACTATCTGTAGAGAGCCAAGAAGCTAATTCAATAAATTATGAAGAAGGCGTTAACCCATTTTCTGAAAAAATATCGAGAAAATGAATTACGTTAAGATCTGCCCACAAGTTTTCTAATTCATATTGTTAAATTTACTTAAACATAAATAGAAAATATACATTATGCTTTTTTATATAACTGTATTATTGCTCGTCAAATTTTGAAATACAGGAATAGGGGCGGCATGGGTCTGAATTGCCCTCCTAAAAAATGCCTAGATAGTCACATTTATTTGTTAAACTAGTGAAAATCGAACTTTTAATAGTTATTTTATTTAAGTTTAGAATGGATTTTCCTCACGTAATGGCTGATTCTATTGAAGTACTTCTAGGATTTGCTATCACTTTAACAGCTCATCAAAAATTTCAATATTCATTTTAATAATCTTTACAAAATATAAATTACATATCTATACTCTTATCTGATTAATTAATGTTTACAAATAATTGTGGCCCATTAGGAAAAGAACATTATTGGATTAAATCTTCAAGCATATCTTCTTTTATTAGTTCCATTAAAGAATCAGGATGCTATCAGTAGCTGAACTACTGACTACAAACTCTAATAAGTTCCCATACAATCCTCATTTTAGAGATGACTGTGTATGCAAGTAGTTATCTGTGATGGCGAAGTCAATCCCAATAAACTTTGCGTAAATATAACCTTGACAGTGACCGTAGACTTAGGTAGCGACAATTTAGACTGGACAGCTGAGAAAGTGGGTTCCACGTAATTTCAACTGGTTCTATTTTTGGTTTCATTGCATAATAGTTACATGTTGTATACTCTAAGTCATCTCTATGATTTGATGAATGTAACCAAAATCTCAGATGTCATGATGCGAAATTGTTCCAATTCGAGTAATAATAATATACTTACTAACTTGTACTTAGATTATGTCACGTTCCTTTGAGCCAGAAAGATTATAACAACGAAGTTGAGAAACTTCAGCAAACAGCGACGGACAATGGATACGGCAAAACTTTGATAAATAAGTTAATTTCTAAACAAAAATGAACGCAATCAACTAACCAAATTAGAGTAATTACATTCAAATAATTCAATAAAATAATCAAATTTCATAATTTGTTTTCTAAATTTGCAATAAAACTCGTCTATAGACGCAAGAATAAGCTGAACAAACATTTAGGCAATACATTTGATAGAGTTCCCGATTTCGACAAATGTGGAATTTACATAATGTTTGTTGTGAGTCGTGTTCAAAATGCCATGTGGGTCAAACTAGAAGAAACATTTCAACTCATAAAGAATATTTTGCTCATATGAAAAAGAATAATAGAAAAAATCAGCATTAGCAATACATCACACCAGTTCTAAGAAAGTTTATAACTTTTAAAACATGGACAAATATCTCGGTTATTCAGAAGGGATGGAAATGTATAAGCGAAAAAAGAATTTATTTAATTATTATTTATCTCCAGCTGAGGGTAACTCCTTGTTTTCTAATCTAGTTTACTCTGATGATGGCTACTTGGTAGCTGAAAGGTCCCTCCTTTAGTGGATAAGGCTGATTATTTCATACTTATTAATGAAGGGTAGTCGGTATAATACTAATAATTGTAACGAAGGCTGAGTATACAGAATATGAAATTGAACATCGACAATTATCTATTCATGAGTTATCGATTACACTCTTATCTACATATATAAATGACCAACAGTTTCCTTCAGGCCCTACGATAATCCGTATAAATTACCGAAAAGCAGTGAAATATCGTATAATAACGGTTGGGTATGCTACTCATTGCCGGATTGTCACCAACATTTTTGTTGCCAGAAATTTAAGGTGAATTGGAAAAGCTCCAGCAAGATGGCACGATTAAATACATTAGTATTAGACCACACAGAAAGTATTACTTACTCTATGATTAGACCAACACCATAATATCTAATGAAAAACGCAATAAATTATCCCTCAATGTTTACAGCACAGACATGAAGCTATATCTAGAAAAAATAAAAATAATAATAATGACCAGGTATAAGAACTTCTGTGGTACTTAAATTTATACTCCATGGCATGGCCAAGAGGTCTTAAAATTCTTATTTAGTACTGTGTAGTTGCTAAGGTGCCAAGTTTGAATCCTGGACCAGGCGAATAGGCTCTAGTAATATGAATCTACATGTCAATGAGAGAACAACCAGCTTCAGGAATGGAACCTAAGGGCTCCGTAACAACTCGGCGCCAGACCAGAGTTTGATACCACATCGCCGAGAAATAATAGTTCTATCAACTTCAAGACGTGACATTGATCTAGCCTCAATATTCCATATTCATCCTGCTTCTAATATACAGCAGACGTGTATTTAGCTACCTTTTATGTAGATATATCCTTTTGCTGCGTTATTTCTATTATTTCGATAGATATGATATGCTTTCCTTCTATTTTAGCATTTCTATGTTCGGAAATTAATGTTCTTTGTTCATTTGCGAAATACTTGAAGCATACTCTATAAATAACCTTAGCTTATCAAACATGAACAGCTGAAAGAAACTGTCACTTGCAGAACTCTTCTTAGCACGTTCGAATACCTCATGGAGTTACGCCCACCACCATCTTTGGAATAGCGATCAGTTTACTTTAAAGAGAAAATACAGACTTTCACGAAATTCGCATTCAGCCCCTTTGAAACTTCCAGTCTCGAAATATAGTATGTTTTAGTGATGTCTTTGGATGATGATGTTACGATTATGATATGGGGTGTTACAAAGTTCGATGGATTAGTTATTTTGGTAACTCAATATTCATGGTTGAACGCAAACAAAGTTGCGCTTCAAAAAATGCCTATTCCGAAAATGCTGATGTAAAAACGGAAAAAATCAAATTTCGTTTTTATTTTTAACGACTTTATTACCGATTATGTTGAAAAACGAGTCACTTTTTTATGCTCTTCAAGAAAATAGTGTTATTTTTCAGACGCTACGTTTCGTTTTTTAAATACCTATATCAACTTTTTTTAATGTGGACCTAGATGTTTATATCGGTTTTGAGTAGATTTTGACTTTCCAAAACTAATGTCGCAAAATTTCACAGTAGGAGTTAGATGATGTTTTAAATTCAAAAGTAGGCATTGGCAAAACAAAGCCTTAATAGAGATGTAAATTTTTCATGTTGATATCCAAAAAGCGAAACCCCGAATCAGAAAAATCAAGATATTTTCTTGAAGAGCCTCTTAAAAGAATCTCTATCCACACGGTACATATGTTTTGTTTCAACGTCGAGGCCCATTCTTCATTAAAAAAAATAACTCCTATAGCAAACAATCTAGTAACAAATTAGTTCCAATTCTCCATTCCTTATAGTTATCTAGATAGGAATGCTAACAGTCGCAGCTCGTGAACTTTTTGAGAGAGGAGGCTGGACATAAAACGTTTTTGTAAAAATATACTCGATTCAGCCAATTAATTTAACCTTTGCGCAGCGACCGTACCAGCTACTTCAGTGACAAAATTAATTGTTGCCCAGCAAGAACCAACGTGGAGGTATAGAAATTCTCTTGGCAAACAATTTTTTTTGTTCGTTTTTTGTTTTTTTCTTTCAATTTTTAATATTTTTCATTTTTTTGGAATTTTTCATATTTCGTTTTTTTTTAAATTAATTTTATTAACTTTTTTTATATATTAACGGAATTCTACGGTCTTTAGTTTGTGAAAAATGATCAATAATATTATCATAAATGTATCATTTTGTTTTAAGTGTTTTACTAAATCTTTTTCAATAGATATTAAACTAACATTGTATGAACGATTTTGGCCCATTGTATTTCGCATGTAAGTTTTAATTTGTTTGAGAGTAGAAAATGATCTCGTCACCGATGCCAACGTTACAGGAATGGTGACTGTCAAACAAAGTAGTTTATAAAACTGAGGTAAAACTTGTTGCAAATCATTGTCTATCATATATTTTATCATATCGGCGTGACTGTCGTACTAGCCTAAAATATCTTTATCCGAGTATACAACGCATAATTCATTGTGCAGTGCTATTTTATCAAAAAATTTATATTTTAGAACTAAGTTATCTTAAGTGTAGGTATTGGGAAACTCTTTTGAAAAAGATTCGAAAAATCTTCTATTCGTCAAGTCGAAAAACTCCAATTCTTGTAAATCGGAAAATCGAATCTCAATTTGACCTTTAATAGTATCTAAAATTTCATAAAAAAGTTGTTTATAATGTAGTTTCTTGTCTACCAAATTATATGTTTTCCTCCTTTAACAATATTCGGTTTACCGGTTAATTTAAACTTAATACTCGATGTAATGTGTTCCTGCGATTTTTCATGTCTGTCTATACCACGAGCTAAATTTTTCAAATCATCATAACCCGAGTGCCCCCAACATGAAGTTGTATCAGATGTAAATAGCAAGCAAATTATATGATTAACTCCTTTTCGCAGGAGGAGTCTCATCAGTTGAAAAATTTTCAAATAAAATATTAAAATGAAATTCTGTTTTACGGAAACTTGAAATTTTATCAATGAGATGTTTCAAACGATCTATTGAATAAATTATATCAGTGAATTTATGTTGTAAAATTTGAAAAATAAGATCAGTTTGTTCAAATATTAATTTAAAACTTCGCGGTTATCTTTAACTGTATCGTTATGATTTTCTATTTCGCGTGTACGAGCAGAATCAACCACATTAACAATATTTTGTTCACCGGTTAATTTAAACTTAATACTCGATGTAATATGTTCCTGCGATTTTTCATGTCTGTCTAGACCACGAGCTAAATTTTTCAAATCGTTATAACCAAAGTGCCCCGAATTCTAATGCATCGAAATTGTGACATGTATAAGGGAAAATCTTTGGACTCGCTTCAAAAAGAGATGAAATACTGATGAAGATCGTAAATGAACAAAATCAGCTGCGCAGCATTGTTATGGGATCCTACGGCAGTATCTATGTTGGTTCGAGGCTAATATTGTACCGGGTTATCAAAAATTATCTTGGTCAAGGGTGGTTGTGGAATCTAAAACGTATGTCTTACTTTACGTTTGAAATAATTGTGTCACTGTCACACTGACATCATCAATAACCTACAAATTTCATACCTATTTATTTCAGTTGTAAAACAATAATGACAAATTATGAAATAATTATGTGAACTTTGAAACTTTTCAGATGTCGTGATAGCCACAATCTGGGTCAAAAACTGTTTTGAAATAGTTAATTTTCCGTAAATCGAATGACGTTCACGTGAGAAGCCCGTAGCACGCGAGTTAGAAAAGTGCAAACTGGTTGTACCTAATACGGCTTTACGACGACTTTTCGCGTACCGTTTTCGCTCCATGTAGTTAGATTTAGTTTCGGACCGTGCCCGACGGCCCTTCTTTTTTCGATAAATGTCCATTAAATAGGAAAATTTAATTAAAACAGTTTGAGCTATTCTCAGATCTCAGGTACTCGCTTCTAACGTGCGACGTACCAAAGGTTATTTTCTCGCGACTAAAATATACACGAAGCGGGTAAAAGCTAGCGGCCCATAGCCAAAAACACTTCATTTATTACAACTGGCGCCGGTCGCACGGGGCAAGAAACGGCCCCAAATTAACAAGACTAAACTCTAACTTACGCGCAGCGAGCTCCTCGAGGCATATGTCAAAATGATTTCGTTCGTAGCTAATTACATAGGACGTCTGGCGTTCATGCAATTATGTTTTCAGAAACTTCAAATTAATTATGACATAATCACCCTTGACCAAGATAATTTTTGATACCCCGGTATAAGAACCGAATATGAAGAATTGGAGATAGAACTAATGCTATTCTCTGAAGAAATTGGTCAGACAGGTATTAGAATGTATTGTTATCAATGGCAATGTTAGGAGAGCAATTATTATTGTTGCCAATGGAGAGCTTCTAAGTATCAGATATACTCTACCTTTACAGTTTATACTTGATTTCCAATCGAGACCCAAGGTATAGATTATTGCTGCCAGGAACTTCCTGTTGCCGTTATTCAGTTCTAATTCACTCTCCCATTAATAGACATGCGCCGTGTAATAATAATTAAATTTATCTCTAGCTCTTGTATTTAAAATACTCATGTAAATTTTCACTTCAACCTTATGTTCCTCACGACTAGTCATAACCCTTGACGTAAAATCAAGGATGAGCTAAGGATAGTCACTGTATATGCGTTGACAATAAATTTAAAAACATATTACGCTAAAATCCTCGATACGATTTGATCTTATATGTTAATGAATGTACCTTTTATGTACATCAGCTTCCGTTACCTGTCGCAGAACAACTGAATGCGTATTAAAATGTCACGGCTATCTGCGTCTCCACTTAAAATTAATAGAATATTATTTCAAAGCCTGCCAGTAGCCTATATTGAAAATCAAATTTCCTGTTCGAGAGTATAGAATTTCCGCTATTACATTTTATAGGATCGAACACTCGTTAGACGGACACGAAACTATTCTTGCTGCAGATTTGAAAATTTCAACAATCCTTTAGAAGTTTATGGTTTATAATACCCTGGAAGCTCGCTATAGGAGAACGTCATAACAATAAATTTTGACGTTGATTGTTGAGGTCAGTTACACTTACATTCTCGTGTGACTTTAAGTACGTCTAGTAAACCTCAGAGAATATAGAGTTGTTTGTTTTCATTTTAGGTTCAATAAATACATTTGTTGGTCTTCAATGTATTAAAAACGGGTATGACCCAATAGGACACTATATGAATTCGGCTGGTGTCTGAAGTACATTCGATTGATTCATTTCACTTGAAGTGTTTGTGGCAAGCAAAATAGTGTTCTGAAATTACTAATTATATACATATATAATTATTCGTGTTAATGTTCGTTTCGGCGACGTGGGCATTTTTAATTGAAATTAATGCGATAAGGGGACTTTGTGCGTGAAATAATTAGTTTTAAGAATTCCCGTATTTCTGATGATGGCCGTGATACAGAAACGTACGTAAAGACGAAAATAATAAGCATAGGTGTTAGTGTGACCTATTTCCCGAGAATTTATATTAGTTCTGATATTACTGTAAGACATAACCGTTACCAACCTAACTTTTTACCCTGAACTCCCATCTGTAAAATTGTTTTTTTTTTAGGATCGCCAACAATTTACATCACAAATGGCGGCAAATTCAAATTTTGCGTTAATTTTGGGACACGCTTTATAAGATTAGTTCAGAGCGTCTGGCAAGCTCCAATTCACAACACTCTAGCATATAGCAATTCATGAAACACAAGCAGTATATTAAATATCAAGACAAATAATTTCAGATGGAAAGGGTAATTTTGTTTTTAGTTCCAGATTTTGAAAAGACTGTCTTCGTCCGTATCCCGTAAAAGTAAATCAAATAACTGATTTGCCAAAGATTTGTTAGGGGATTTTGTTGTGTAATTTTGAATTTGTACGTGGTAATTTCACTTTTTCATCGTTTCCCAGATATTAATTGACCTTATTGAGCTGCGATCAAATGATAGGAACGAACAATAAATGATTTTATAGGAGATTCCATCTGAAATTTCCAAATAATTGGAATATTAACATGATATTTCACTATTTAAAAGCAATAATCGAAGAACTAATTAATTGATATGGATTGAATCCTTCATCTCAATACCAATAATATTTTGGGGATTGCAACTTTTGTGGACATATTGCATTATTTGCTTGGGAAATCTTGCTCAATGTTGCTTGGGAAATTTATGACATCAAATTCCAATTGGATTATCCCACAATCGAAACCAAATTAGATTGACCAAAATATATGATAAATAATAAATGAAATTGACCAAAATATATAATAAGGTTGATTATTGACAGTTTGACAATTCATACTCGAAGTTAAATAAGAAATCACTTTAGTTTCTCCAAGAATGCACATCCATTGTAATAGTTTGGATCACGTTTTGAATTACATAAACTTGAACGGTTTACTATTTTAACCTCAAATACCGGACGAATAAAGAAAGGAGTAATGAAATATGCGAATATTTTATAGTAGCCAGCTTGTTCCGAGAAAATACCTTGTCATTTTCAAACATTATTGCAATGTATGGAGCATATTATTGTTTTCTCTCAATAAATATGAAAATACATGATAACCTTTTCTCTAAGCCAAAATGAATAACCAGAAAGTATGAAAACTTTCAGAGTTACTTGCAACTTTCAATTTAAGCTACTCTATAATAATCCTAATCATGAACTTACTGAAATCCAAGATATTAATAAGCCACTAGCAGCATACTTACCTGAAACGAAAAATAACAAATATAGATAATCTGAACCAATAAAATGAAAAAATCACTACAATCATTTCGGTACAAACTAAAATGAGGGTTTAGTACAGGCCATTTCCAATATTCAAAACAAAACCATTTTTAGAATATTGAAATTTCATGTAAAATTAAAACATCTAAAAGCAAAGAACATCTAGGGGTTGCCAGATGTTGCCACACGTTTTCTGTTTAATATCAACAACAATATATATTGAAATAATATGTACATTCAAATCAGTTAGTAATGTTTAGAAAAGGACAGATAGGTTTAGATATCCCCACCGAAAACATTCTGAACTAGAGACCTCAAGAGAGGAATCTTACTGCTTATTGGATAAACAATTCGGGGATCCTTTTCCTAATTGTAGATTGGTTCTGGAGAAAAACGACGCATTACAAATACCAGGGGCAATGCTCAAAACCTTCAGTTATATTTTCTAACTTATTCTCTTGAGAAATCACGTGAGATTTAGTCAATTTCAATTAATTTAACTTATTAGTTTCTTTAAAGTGTTTTTGGTAAGAAGGGAGGATTTCGCTATATCACAGTTATTTCAGATTTTCAATCAAAGTTTGTTGTTCTCAGTTTCTTATTCAAGTTCAAGTTCAATAATACTTTCAAATCATTTCATTTAGTTTCGATCCCCTTAGTTCATCCTGGTTGGGTATCAATTTAATAATCTTAGTTTTATTTCTGTCTTTTAGTTAATTTAGATTATCTAGATTTGTTTTATTTTAGTTTAGATTTTTATGTTATTTTTTTATTATTATTAGTAATAAAGTTAATTATAATATTCTCTTTTATTATCTTTAATTATCATAGACATTCTTTTTTTATTTAATCGTTATTTTTATTATTAAATTGTATTAACTTGTTGAGTACGAGTTTATCTGATTAATATTAGCATTTACCCTTCCCCTTACCTTCCAGTGTGTTAAATCTTAATTGTCTTGTGAAGTAAAAGTCAATAATATTTTTCACATTTGTTCTGCTAATCAGTGGCGGATCCAGCGAGGGGCAATGAGGGCAATTGCCAGGACTGAGAATTTTTAAATTTTTTAAATTATTTAGAAAATAATTAATATAAATATATGCATTTATACAATATAACATAAATAGTACATGATGGTCATCATGTATTTGCTTTATGCTATTTGAATTACTTAGTATTGTTTTATATAAAAAAATCTTTGTTTTTTCTTATGTAGCAGTCACTGCAATTTTATTTTTCAATAAGACTTTATTTAAAAGTGTAATTTAATATTAGAGGATAAAGAGAGTTAAGGTTTATTTTGAGGTATCTACTTGTTTTACACGTGACCTTGAAATTTTGAAAAAATTTCGCGCTACTTTGGGCTCGGTACGCTCGCAATGGGCATCTTGCTAAACCTATGTTTATCTTAGTTACAACACTGATTGCCCTTAATGAAAATCGATTCTGGATCCGCCTCTGCTGCTAATCAATTAACAAATAGATTCAGTATTATGAGTAATATGAATTCTTTAAGTAAAGATTTATAGAGTTTCATCAAGAGAGAACCATATTACAATGTTACTTTGTTGAAAATACATGTGTCTTGGGGACAAGTTAAATAAACACTATAAAACCTTTATTAAACATAGCAAGCCTAATAGTATCAAAATAACAAGAATTTTTGAAGAAAGCTTGATGAAGAAATAAACTCAGAATTATTATTATTCGCTGAATAATGGCGTCAAATATGTTAGTTCATGTCAGGGCACACATGATAACAAGGTAAAAAAAGATAAATTGAAGAAATTTCAGTTTCAGTATAAGGTTCCACGAACATTAAAGAAGTAACAGGCTCATGAAAGAGAATTCTAATTACGCGAATCAGCTATCGGAACATATCACAATTTCACCCATAATCTCGAAATTTTACGTATTCAAGAAGGACATAAACTCAATATTCTAGAATCCATAGAAATTTTAAAACATATAAAAAGCAATAGTAACATAATATAATATAGCCATGTTAAAAACAAGAATCTCACTGAGTTTGGGCAAACACGTGACGATATTTCAGGCAGAAGTTGCTGCGATACATCACTGTGCGGAAGAACTATTAAGGCAAGAGTTTCAGGGAAAAACTCCGACAGCCAAGCGACTAGCATTCAGTTCCTTACCGGCCAATTCCAAATTTGTCTGAGACTGCTCAAAAGCCCTACAAGACTTGGGTAGTCACTGTATTTAGCCTGGATATTAGCACGTAGGGCTCTAATTGGTCCAGAACATTTTTGTGGTATAGCGAAAGTGCTGCGCAAATCATATAACAGTACTTGGTTGGAAAATCAATCCCGAGAATGGTAGAACAAGGCGCCTGGAATGAGACAGAGACATTAATGAACCATCGCCAAAATTCAAGGACTACCTACCTAGCCAGAATAGAAGATCAACTAGAATCATGGTTGGGCTCCTGACAGCGCATTGTAGACTCAACAAGCACATGAACAACATAGGACTGGCAGATACAACCCTATGCAAGTTCTGCCAAGAAGACGAGAAGACCTCACTACAAATAATGTGCTATTGCGAAGGCCTAACAAGCGTTTCTCAACGACAGGAAAGGAAAAACCACAACCCTCCCATTACATGGAGGTACTGAGGTCTGGCCTATGGAGTATAGTAATAAAGACGGGTCTAGACAGGGAACTCTAACATAACAAGAGGGCATACACAATAGATTTGCAAAGGTCGCGATGGTGAGGCTCCTAGCCCATAAGCCCCATACAAATCTAATCTAAACATAATATTAAATGCCAAATTCAGACCTATACTTCACCACTTGTCAAAAATTATGTAAGTAAACTCCCATCCAAACCATTGTCTATCGTAGTGATACCCGAAGTGGTCTATATGGATCCCCAGGGGTCAACGATGACCTCCAAGGGGTCCAAGTAAGAGAAAAAAAAATTCTGGCTCTATGAGATGAATGGGGGTTCACGATAGTAGATCTCATATAAGCAATGAATGCAATAATCCACATACACAGATAGATTTGTTGATAAGTTTTTACGAGAAAACGTAACCAACAGACCAACAGTACACTGGGGTCTTGTATACAAACTTATTTTCGCAATTATAATATCAGTAGCGAAGTAGGAATTTTATAATGCACTATTTTATTCTATTCAATTATACATTGATTAAATTTAATTTAAATACGTAGTATTAATTTAGAATATTTCATAAAATTGTGTATTAGTTAGGAGTTAGGCTATTCGCTTTGTGGTTACTTTGATCTTGTAAAAACTTACATATAATGATACAAATATCAAGTTACCGGTTAACCGCATGCGCGCAGTATAAATTCTTGTCCATTCTTGAATGAATTAAGCTAATGAAGCAGACACAGACAAACTGCCAGGGAGATGACGTTTCAACATACGTTCAACATTTAAATGCCCTCTATTCAAATTTAAAAATTAGGTTTGATGATGTTTTAACTCTGGTAATACGACAGTGGATAATGAACCCATATGGTGACATTGAAGAAACATATGTTACATTACAAGAGGAACTGATCGGAATAAAGCACTAACGAAGAACTCAATTCTTTCACTTAAGAAACGGATATCAAAAAGATATATCTGTTACTTATCCCGTATTATGGAATATCACGAGAAAGTTTTTAATTGCTTTTCCATCCTCATATCTAGTGGAAAGGGGTTTCAGCGCTGTTGCCAATCTCCTAACAAAAAAAAAGAAATAGAATGAACATCACTAACAGAGGAGATTTGAGATTAAACCTAACTAAATTTATGCCAAATGGTGAACATTTATTATTAAAGCATCAGGTTCATCCCTCCCGCTAAAAGTATTTGTTTCTTGCTTAGCCATTTTATGTAACAGATACTAAATTTTAATTTGGTTCGTTTTAATTAGAATTTTATTAATAAATGTAGAAAACAAGTGTTTTTTTTAAGTTTTCCACACTATACTTCACTACAGTTAGAAATTTAAATCTTTAAAAGTGAGTAGCACTATACCAGGTTTCAAAAACACATTTGAACTTGATGAATTGCATAAATTCTATATTAGGAAAAACCGAAAAACATGGCAAGTAGGCTACGAAACTAAAAAGTTTGGGGACCTCTGGTCTACCACATATAGATTGATTTCTAATTTCTAAGAACTTAGATTTAGATTTAGCCTATAACTCCTAGCTTTGAGAACGCCACCACAGTAGGGTGAACTAATTGTTCAGCATTAATTCTAAATTAAATGTTACAGTTTTCGCGTACATTTGAGTTTGATTGTCCAACTTTCGAAAATAAAAATGATTTTACACTACGTAAACGCCGAAACCATAGTTATAAAAATAGTAGTGATTATCGGAAACGTACTAAGAAATATTCAAACTTTTTAGTATAGTGCACAATTTCAATCATCCGTCAGAGATGAAATTTAAACACTTGATAACTCTAAAAAAATAATGAAAAAACTTCGTTCACATTTGGTATACCTGGCAAAAACTCGATGGGGCGTTGAAAGTTTGATTGAGTCAAGGATTCGTGCAGATGTGCCTGTACGATAATTTACATTGAAATATAATGCCGCTATTGTATATTTTTTTCATACCAGCAATCACTGCTTCAAAAATGTAGCCCATTATCATTATGGTAATTTTACATCAATGCAGATCAAATTTCGAAATAATTCTTCAAATATTACTTCATAAGGTCAAAAGTCGAACAATGGCATATAATGTTAATTTATCACAAACCGAAATTGAATGTAGTTTCGAAAATGCTTGACATTTTAATTATATCTTTTTCAAACATGGCGAAGTTGAAATCATCAATCTCGAAGGCAGCCCATTTGATATATTCGTGCAAAAAAAAGCCTCTGCAAATTGTTCATCATCAAGTGAAATCGCTAAACTAGAAGTTGTTGGCCTTGAACGAAGCTGCCAGAATGTGGGTTGGTTTCTTACGTAACAATAATTATAATCAGATTTTGGTTGGATCACGGTAGTCTCTGTACTAACCTCGGCAAACAATGGAACATCACATTCCAGCAATTTGTTTATTTTAATGAGATTTTGAATTGAAGAATGTTGAATGAATGAGAACAATAGATACTTCGCAATTCAATGCACTATTAAAGTGAAGTATTCGGAATCTAATGAATCTAATAAATTTCTAACCGAAAAGATATGTAATTCTTATTAGGCTCATTACTATATTCTACACGCAAGATTATGAAATGTGAATAATTATGTTGAAGTATCAGAACAAAATTTACACAATTGTCAATATAACTTTAATTTGAAATGTATTCTACAATTGCGAATATACCTAATAATCTAAATATGTACTCCATTTTCAGTAGATCTAAAATAGCAAAAAGAGAATAGTAGTTTGATGTCTTATGGATATGCTTATCACCAGTCTAGCAGCAATTAACAATAGCAAATGATAGTGGTATCATTGATTCAAGGTTCGATTTGCGAAAGTAATTCGATGAAATGTTTCGAAATGATTATGATGATTGCCTTGAATTAAGGGTAAATAAAACATCATCAGTCTAGCCATACCAAAGGTGAAGGTATTTTCTAGTCAGGGTGAGATCAATATCATTCATCACGTTTCTAATGAAAATTTTGTATTATGACGATAATTGCCTTTAAAGAATGTTAAATTAAACTTCATCAACCGGCATATAGCAAAAGTGAAAGAATATTCTAGTCAGTGTGATATTCTGTATCACCTATCACATTTCTACAGTAAATTTTATACATGACGATGATTGCCTTCGAAGAACTTATCAGTATCAAAACTGAACATAATTTCTAAAATTAAATAGAATCAGCCATTACGTGATGAAAATCCACTATTAACTTTAAGTAAAACAACTATTACAAGTTCACAAACTTGTGAAAATCGAACTTGTAATAGTTGTTTTATTTGAAGTTGAAAATATTTTCTAGTCAGAGTGACATCAGTATCACTCATCCTGTTTCCAAAAAGTAAATTTTATCATGGTGATGAATGCCTTCGACAAAAGTTAGATCAAACTTCATCACCTACCCATACCAAAAGTGAAAAATTTCGTAGTCGGGAAGAGATTCACTCATCATGCTTCTAAAGTAAATTTCATATTATAACGATAATTGCTTTCAAAGAATGTTTAATCAACCTGACTATACCAAAAGTGAAATAATATTCCGTCAGAATGAGATTCAGTAACACTCATCATGTTTCTATAGTAAATTTTATACATGACGATGATTGCCTTCGAAGAACTCATCAGTATCAAAAGTGAAAATAATTTCTAGTCAGAGTGACATCAGTATCACTCATTCTGTTTCCAAAATGTAAATTTCATCATGGTGATAGTTGCCTTCGAAAAAGTTAGATCAAACTTCATCACCCACCCATATCAAAAGTGAAAGAATTTTGTAGTCAGGAAGAGATTTAATATCATTCATCATGTTTCTAAAGTAAATTTTACATTATGACGATAATTGCCTTTAAAGCATGTTAAATCAAACTTCAACAACCTGCATATACCAAAAGTGAAAGAATATTCTAGTCAAGGTGATATTCAGTATCACTCATCACGTTTCTACAGTAAATTTTATTCATGAAGATGAAGTACTTATCAGTGTCAAAAGTGAAAATAATTTCTAGTCAAAGTGACACTCATCCTGTTTCCAAAAAGTAAATTTTATCATGGTGATAATTTTCTTCGACAAAAGTTAGATCAAACTTCATCACCCATATGACAATTGAAAGAATTTTGTACGCGGGAAAAGATTCAATATCACTCATCATGTTTCTAAAGTAAATTTTATATTATGATGATAATTGTTTTTAAAGAATGTTAAATCAAACTTCATCAACATGACTATACCTGGTGGTCACACGCGGAAAAAATGTCGCTAACAGATTCGCGAATAATCTCGTTGTTTCGAGAAAGTTCTGGTGTATTCCACTCACTTCTAGATGTGTTGATTATTCGAGGAGTAGATAAAAGTTATGAAGAACTTCTTGATATCGATAGTATTCACGGCACGACTACTGAGGAAGATATGTTTAAGGGAGTTGAAAATGCCATCATTAAAAAGAAGCTTCGATGGAAAAACTTGAAATCTATTACTACTGATGAAGACAGAAACATGTGTGGTAAAAATAAAGGAGTGGTTGCTCTTGTGTCAAAGGCGGTAGAAAATGATAGTTGTTGAAAACCATTAGTTTTGCAAGATATTTTATACTTTGTCTATAACAATGATCTCTACAAATAAAGAGACAAAAAAATCAGGTTTTTTAAAAGTGAAATAATTCCGCCCACTTAAGAAGGTCAGGTAATGAAACTAGAGGGTTACGAATTTTAGTTGGACTAGTAAGAGTAGAAGATCGAAAAAAATGGACGTGAGTAGATTATGTTCCTCAAATCAAATCGTTTTATCCAAATTTGAATTTCAATCAATCAAATAGTAGTTTTGACACATACTTTTTGGAGGTCGATAACTTGGCAAGGAGATAATTGAGAATCGAGTTATCCATTGGACAAATGAATATATGTTTTCACTACTCTGTTGTTCGGAGGAGTTCCGCTCGCCCAACGACAACCACTTCTGCATATTTATTTACTTCACTTTGTTTCGTACTTATTAGTGTAATAATGTATCCACTATTGTGAACACTTTCAGTGTATTACATTCCCTATTGATAGATGTGACATTTCGAAAATCCTTAATGCTTAATGTTTGTTTAACTAGTTTATATAGATGTTTGTTTAGTAGATGTGGGTAGAAGATCAAAGAATTCTTAGTGAAAGGGTATACAAATTTTAGCGTTAAAAATGTTGAGTTTAAATTGGTGTTCTATTCTTAGGGCACCTGTCAAACGTCTAGCTGGAACATATTCATGTTGCATACGAATAATTTCCAAGTGATTTTATGGTAAGCATAAAATAATTATCTGAAGATGGTGTTAGAACTAGAATTGAATTGAAGTTGGTACTGCAAATTTATTTCATTATTCATAGAACAGATTCAGGAGTCATTAATAGTTCTCAAATCAATGTATAACCATGCTTCTATCGCCAGTTACTACGTGAGTAAAGTGGGAGGCAAGTTTTTTCCAAAAATTAAGGCATTTAGTACAAATAATAGGTTACAATCTATATAGTATTGAGTGATTGGTGAAAGGATGGTTGGTAGACTCCCGCCTATATAGAACAAGCAGCTATACTCCAATATGTTGTGCAGTGGCGTCAAAGCCTTCTGCAAGCGCTGACAAAGTTAATGTCATTGTCTCAGCATTATAGAGGATGTCCGGAACTTAGTTTTTTGTTTACGGTGCCGATCGACGAAAATAAAGCCCTACCAAGTACCTGCAAAACAATTCCGCTTTATTTTCAATCAGTTTTTCATTTCAACAATTTTTATAATTTTTATGAATTTGCTCCAAAAAGGTATTCCTGTAAAATTTTGACAGACGAACCGAGAAGAACCGATTTGAAAATAGTCGTGCAATCTCTTATTTCAACGAATAAATCAATTAACTAAACAAAATAAAACAGTCAAAGGAAGTTTTGAAACTTCAGGGTTACAATTGAATGTTCCCGTTAGTACCTGTCATGTGACTTAAATTTCAGTTTTGCCATAGCTTTATTTGCAAAATTTACTGATTCCGATCATAGGCATTCAAATTTTTCCTCTTACATTATGGAAAAGTACTCATTTTCTGAAATGGTATGATATGCATTCATTTCATGTACGACAAAGCAAATGGTTGTAGTCGTGAAGTTTTCAGCCTACCAAGAAGCATTTCCGAATCCTGCAGAAATTTATTTGCTCGATTACATCAAAGCTGAAGCGAAAATCACACATTTTTGTCAAAAAGAACGGATTGTGACAGAAAGCATACCGCTTTTGAATATTTATTTACTTCACTTTGAATGTCATCCCAAGGAACGGCCTTGAGAAAACAACTGAATTATATCCAAAGGAATAAACTTAATTTTCCAAAGTGTATTAGTAAACGAACATCTCATGAATGAAAATTTCGCTACTGGTTGGTCGGCGTAGTTGCGTTTTATTGCTGAATTATGTTGAGTACAATATTTATGGCTACTTATCTATGTAACCCGATCTTGTTATATGGCGCGAGAGTGTTCTTTGCATTTATACAAAATAAACAAATAAGAAAAATGCCACATCTACAGATTATTAATTGCGTACGAACTATGTTCGTTATGCATTCAACATTTCAACGCTTGATGAAGTCCACGTGTGAAGTAACAATTTCCGTAAAACAGACATCGGATGGATATGACCTTCCCAATAGTCAGTACCGGTATTACGTTAAAGCACACAGTATGCCGCTATCAATCCTGCACATACGCTTCGCAATAATAATATAATCACTTCCCGGTGTCAGTAACGTAAAACGTCTTGATAAAAGTGTCACATGCTAATCAAGCTATAAATGTTTACAAATTGTTCTGAAACATTTAAATAGATACGTAATTGTTATCGTGCATTTTGTAGCACTATTCCGGTTCCATTTCAAGAAACATGATAACAATGAATTTCTAAACAGTTCTAACTTTGTTGTCCAGAACTCGACATTATTACTTCCCGCAGTCTTATCTGAATAATGCTAAATGCACTTCAGTCACTCATTCGGCTTGAAATGTGTTGTAATCCATGCCCCATTTTGTCTTCATCACGTTATAAAAAAGTACCCTCATAGCTGAATGAGGTCAACGTCGATTTCAATACCTAAATAAAGTGATATTGGGACAATAGTAGTCAACCTGTCCAAAAATTTTGGGAGTAATAATCAAAAGGAGGTTAATCCGTTTACCACATATTCCTTGAGCACTTCCCTCACTGTAGGTACGTAGTATACCGGGTGGGCCAATTAAAACGAAACACGGCCGATATCTCATATACCGTTCGTTTAAAAAAAAATCGCTCGGACCCGTCGATTTTCATTTCCCGGGGGAAAGATTTTGCCCATATCATCAACCTTGTCACTTTCAACCCCTCGCGGGGATGAGCTTTAGTTTAGCCCCAAAATCTTAAATGGGAATAGGGGTCGAGTCGTACCTTATTTAAAAGATAATCGAATTCTCTGTTCAACGAATTTTAGTTTTACAAATTTGATGCAGCTGTTTTTGAGAAAATAAGGGTACAACAGTGAAAACAGAACGATTTCTCAATAATTATTGCACGATGGAAGCATGTTGAAACTTCTTGATTTTTATCTCGGAGAAGAAGTCTTTTGTGCATAATTTTCAACTCTGTCACTTCAACCCTTAAATTAAAATGGGATTAAAATTCGTGTGATACCATATATTAATGGTCATTAAATTCTCTTTTCAGCAAATCCAACATAATTTATTCTCTTTATTATTGATTTTAATAAGGAAATGTTTTCTACATTCCTCAATCCATTTACCGCTGACAAAAGGTAATGTAATTCTAATTTTATCGTTCCAAGAAAAAAGTACTTCATTTTATCTGCTGTGGAATTCTGTTTTTGTAAAGAATTTATGAATTTTGCAGTTCCTTAGAAGTTTCAAGTATTTACATTTAATTCATTTCAATTTAGTACCCCGGTTATTCAATGATATGAATCCAGATAAACATGTTCACCGAAAATACATGATTGAGCTGGTAGCAAAATTTTGGGAGACAGGATCTGTGACAAACCGAAAACCAATTGCTCCAAATCGAAGTATAGTGGGAAACGAAGCAGTGGAAGTTGCTGTTTTGGGCCACGTCAATATGGACCCTACATTCAGCACCAGGCAACTACCTGTAGTGTGTGGCATATCTCGTACGAGTATTCGCAGAAGTTTAAAGACTTTAAATTGTTAGGCCGTGAAAAGACATTTTGATGAACTTTGCATAAATTGGCAGAATTGTAATTTTTTTGCATATTTTAACCGAAATTGCATATTATAGCATACATTTCATTTATTCTTGCATTTCTCTAATTTCATATATATGATATACTTCTTAATTTATTTACAAACGAACATCTGACCGAGTATTTTCGATTACACCATTCACACATTCTGAGAAAGGTCTAAAATGGGTCGAACAAGTACCGATTTACGAGTAGCATATTCTTGGAAGGGCTGATTGGGAAAATCCCAGGGTAGGTTACAATTGTGTTGACAACTGTTAATCGGTACATATTATTGTTTGATACTATAAAGAGTGTACTGTAGTTGGGTATTCTAGAATTGTCGTTTTGTGCATGGTTTGAGGGACACCAAAACTAAATATCACCAACTTTTTACTATTATTTATGCGGAATATTTTGACAATTTAAAAGAAACTATTTTAGACATTGTTGATAGTTCCCAATGTGTTTCAAGATATCAGGAATTATTTAGAAATAATGCAGTTGTTAACAATTAGTTTTTATAAGATCTAATTATAGTTTTATTCCAAACTCAATACTAGTTCTAGAAAAAAGTCTAGATTACTTGTCGAATCCGTAGAAATTATAAAAGACTTTTCAGAGAAATATGAAAATGTGCAAGGAACTAGGGGAAGTAGAGTTCTCGGAAAACTAGAGAACGCGATACAAAAAATGCAGGCTATATATAGATTTATAGATATTTCTAACAAATATTTCTCTAATATTTCTAGGTGAAATAATATCAGACGATTTTGATCAGCATGTGGAATACAAAATGTTGCACAAATTAAAATATTGTCCCATACGATCTGTTGATGTAGAACGTAGTTTTTCGCTGTATAAAAATATTTCAACTGATAAAAGACATTACTTTTTAAGTGGAAATTTTGGAAAACTAATGATAATAAATTCCTTCTACAGTGTGACGAAATAAGTTTCAATTTTTAATTTTATATCTTAAATTCTAGGTTAAATTGGAGATTGTATTTTATTGTATGCAATTTGATGTAATATAAAAATGTGTTATTAAAAATGTCGTTTCATTTATATTTTATACGTATCAGTTTTCAATTTTCCGTATTCGATCATTTTTCTAGGGTGAAACGATTTTGCATAATTCAACAAGAAAAATGAGGGCGTATTCACATCACATTTTTCTATTATGTTTGCATATGTTCAAAAAATATGTGCATATTTCGAGCATTTTTAAGAAAATATGTGCATATTTTCAATAAAGGCTAGCATAAATATGCGCATATATTTAACATTTTTTCTTGCATATATTCCGCGGTTTAGTCATCACCAATTTCTGTATAGGGCGTGCAGTGCTGGATTATAGCATAAGCTCGACTAAGCTACAGCTTAGGGCCCCAACATTTTGGGGGCCCCGCGGAAATTGTAAAAATTAAAAATTTAAAAACTAATAATGACAATTTTTCTGGGAAAAAATAACGAAGTAAAAAAATTACTGGAATATAAAAGATTGCGTATGCCTAACGACTGGTAATATCTGAAAGTAGTCAAGAGTTAGTTGATTTTGTATTAAAGGCGAATAATTCGCGCTTATAACTACTCTTCATCTTGAAAGTGCAGTGCAGTGGCAAGTTAAAACGCATTAAAAACCCTGTGAGGACAAATATGCGACAGGATAGGTTAGACTCGCTTGCACTACTGTGCATCGAAGCTGATGTATTGCGTCGAATCAGCTTTGATGACCTGATAAAAGATTTTGCGGCTAGAAAGTGCAGGAAAGGATTGTTCTAAGTCAGTTAGATATTAGCGAATCATTCAGCGGATAAGTTTCCAAAAGTGCAATTGTAAAAGTGATTAATGTAGTTACGCATTGTATATTATGTCAAATTAAGAAGACGTACTAATAGTGTAAATATTCGTTTATGTACTTATTTTCCTGGTAATAACCTTCTCCACGATTTAGAGCATTATATTACTCTACAAATTATTTTATTCTATGAATAAAGAGTAATTAAAAAAAAGGGGGGGAGGGGCACTCAAAATCTGTTGTGCTTGGGGCCCCTCATAGTGTTAATCCGGCCCCGAGGGCGTGGAAGTTTAGAAATAAAACAGTTTCTTTTGTTCAACTTGAACATTTAATGAGGTATTATTTTCAAATTTGGTACAGTGCTTCGAAGTTGAAAGTTACGTTTTTGAGAAAAACAAAACGAAAATCAATTGTCAAATAATTCAAATAGAGGGTCTATCTTTTTTGAGATAACCATTTTCTAATCGACGTGTTCAAGTCATTTAAATAAAATAACATTCGTTTATTCTTTCCGTATATGATTATGTGTGTTTCATTACTTCTTGTCTACAGTATAATATACTCACAAACACAACATGATTATGAAGAGTACAATAGCAAACCTGCATGTTTTCATTGAAAGGAATGATTTTACGGCAGTTATCTATGAATACGTCTGAATAATTTGTATTGCTAATACTGATATAACATGCAATTACAGTTTTAGTTATTTCATAACAATGGTAGGTGCTATCTGCCAAAACATTAACAATCACGGTGCGAAACTTGAAACAGAAATTAGTTTGATAATCGCCTTGTTATAACTTACGCTCATAATAATGTGGCTTTTGAAATAAGATTTATGACAAGAAATATTCACAATGGGGGTCTGATTAGCTATTCGAAGCTGATAAGTCGAATATCGTTAACTTACTCACTAACTAACATTGCCAAATCTCACCTGAGCAATAACGACCATAAAATATCATCAAAGATAAGTCATGTTAAGCCGCCTCCAAGGAATTACTAAGGTTAATTATTATACCAAAGGTGAAATACTCCATTCAGACTTCCACTATAATTTTCCATAAATAGAAACTTACACTCGAATATCCATCATTTATTACCAATTGTTCTGAACTGAACAGTGAGACTCAGAATGAATTATGAAATGAATACAACATCAATCTCGTATAAATAAGAAATAATCACCCTTATCTACTAAAAATACTGTTTACTCCGGAATTTTCAAAATCGATTCTAAGTCGTGTCCAAAATACTAAGTGGGCCACTAGAAGAAACATTCTAACTCGATATAAAGAAAATTTTTGCCATATAAAGAAAAATAATGGTGAAAAATTAACAATTCCGGAACATATTTAAAATACAGGTTACATCGTTTGTCAAGAAACTTCATCACTCTACACAGTAATGATAATGGCAAATATCTAGGTAATTTAGAAAGGATGGAAATGTATACACCATAAAAGCAATTTAATGAATTCAGGTTTATCTCCAGCTGAAGGTAACCGCTTGTTTGCATCATTAATCACAAACAGTATTCAAACAAAAGCCAAAAGGTCCTTCAGCAGTATTTCTACTGAAGGGGGATTGTTTCTTATTTATAGTGTTATTAATGTATACTTCACTAACATGTAATTAGTTTCTTCCAAATAAATTCCATAATATAAGTACGAAATACCACTTATCCACTAAAATACTAAAAGAACTTTTCATATACCAAGTAGTCAACATCAGAGTAAACAAAATGTACCTGTTAGGCATGATTCAGATGGAAAAATAGAAACTTCGTGATTTGCTAAAGAAGTTTGGTCTTCATTTCAATTCAGTTACACCAACAAGCTATATAAAAAAGTGTTATAAACAGTCTTACAGATTGCCCTGTTGACCCATCCAGAGGACCGTCCCAAAAATTTGAAATGAATGGCTACCCAAAAACATTTTTCAACCCCATCCTTAAAGAAAGAATAAACAAAACTATAATGGAACGTAATATATATATAAATAACATAAACGGTAATATAGATAATTTTATAACATTACCATACATTCCGGAGACCTTGAAAATTAATAAATGTTTAAAAAAGTATGATACAAATGTTGCGTATAAGCCTACTAACTGAAGATGACTTAGATAATCTAACATAGGATTATGAAGATGAATAAACGAACCATAGGCGGGATTCGAACCCACATTTCTGGATGTCTAGTTCAGGGTGTTCACCATAGACCTATTATCCTAAGGAGACAGAATTGCTTACATTCTTCGGGTCACTCAGACCGCTGTATATTACAAGTATGGCCGTATGAAATGTGCTGTTGCCGGATTAGTTGTTCTGTGTGCGGGATTGAGATTTGTGATTATTATAAGAACGTCCATAGTATTATTATTCGTTATATTAGTAGCAATACTGTTGAAATGTCGTTTTCTCTGAAAAATATTCCATAATTTATGATAACCTGGAATATACAGTCGAATTATAGAATATTCAAATTTTCAAATAAAGAACTATTCCATCCCATTGCATCATTTGTTCAGAAAGCGACAACGCCGAGCACCTTTTATGAATGGGGACTTGGTACTGTACTACGCAATTTGACAGCTTCCGTATTTCTTGTAGCTATTTCGAAGCGGTGTTGCCTCACAAGTGGTGCCAAGTTTTCAATCATAGTTACAGCGTTGCCAATAAGGAGTAATTATGACTCGGTGACAAAGAAGTCCGTTGATTTTCATTGTCATACTTCATGTTATCATTGCGACAAGTCAAATGGAGTTTTATGAATCAGATGTTGTCTCCTTAGGATAATAGGTCTTTGGTGTTTACCAATTACACCACTTTGGTCCCGTCACATTCTTATATTTTTGTAAATAAAAACCTCCGAAAGGATAGTAAATCATTGATGAACACAATGCGATTGGATGCTCTGCTACATATCAACTACTCACTCACATTCATCTAAAGTTAATCGTTTTGAAGTGAGTAATGTAGGTTAGAATACTACTTTGGTTGTAATTAATCTCACAGTACCCATTCAATGACAGCATCCCGGTTCTTATATATTTCAGTAAAACTGACTGAGAAATGTTCTGGGTAATTATAAACAAGTTTAAAGTTTCTCTGGCTAATTGGTCACAATTTCGTGTGTGTACAATGAGACATATAGAATCAAATTTTCTGATTATAAAGATAGTTTAGATAATTTAACACTTATTCATCTTTATAATCCTATGTTAAATTATCTAAGTTATCTTCATATTTTCCGACATTGGAGGAATTTTTGAAGTGAAAACTTCTTTAGGCGCGTTGAGCTATTTCAGATGGGGGGTAGAACCATGAGTCCGTCACGTGCCGTCACGCTGTAGCTATATATATTAGGTATACTGCCACGTGCGCAACTACTCGGGTCAGGCGTCAGTCATTCTCTCTATACGCTTACACACGTGTGCATATCTGAGTCGGATACTCGACGTTATTCATTTACTCACGAGGACCGAGGACCTCGTGCAGACGAAAGTTATATTGTTATTGAATTTATTAATTGTACATTGTGTACTTAGTATCGTATCTACGTGCAAGGTTTTAAATATTGTGAATATAATTCTTGTCATAAGAATATAACATTAGTGATGTGTATAAGTGAGAACTTTTGCATGTGTACTACACATTGATGAAGTTGTGTTATATCTAGTTTATTATTTTCATTGTTCGAATGTTGGATCACAGCATCAAATATAATAGTGAGTATCGTTTTGATGTTTTTTTTTAATACTACTAATACGAAAGTACAAAATTTTATTTCGAATAATTATTTGTGGTGTAGTTTACGATCATACTGACATTTGACGGAAATGTTTATATGTTTACATTTTGCGTTTCTTTTTAGATTATTTGTTCATTGGTCCGAATTGAAGATGTTTTCTTTTACCACCATCCGTAGACATCTTCAATTCGGACCGATGCTGTTTAACATTACTTTCATTTACATCGATGTAAATATCAATAAATAATATGTTTTGAAAATAAAATAATGTGTATTTATCATAATGACTATCGGGTTACATTCATACTCTTTACAGAGATTGTACCGCCCATTATACGTTTTTCATTATTAAATATAAAAATGTATATAATTGTTGATTGAAATGCTGACAGTTGTGAATACTAAAGAAAAACTAATTATAGTAATTTTCATTTAAAAATAATAAAATTGTAATTTCGGATGCTACGAGTACAGCAACTCTATACTAAACTCCACAGACATCATAATGCTGAGCAACAAAATTTCGTCAGGCAGAAGTTGCATAAAATGAGAACCGATGATACGGATGGATTACCATACCAGTTAATTTTTGTTCTTAACCGACCATACATGATAACTAATAACATAGATGTTGAGGATGGATTGTCCAATGACACTGTCGGAAAATTGTGTCATGTAGAAAGAGATGATACTGGTGGAATCATACGAATTTGAATGAAATTCCCAAAATAAATTGGTTACTTCATAATGTCAGTTTTCACTTCTGTCTAAAGAAAAACTAATTATGTTAATTTTCATTTAAAAATAATAAAATTGTAATTTCGGATGCTACAACGAGTACAGCAACTCTATACTAAACTCCACACACAATAGTATCTGTGGCATCATAAGGCTGAGTAACAAAATTTCGTCAGGCGGAAGTTGCATAAAATGAGAACCGATGATACGGATGGATTACCATACCAGTTAATTTTTGTTTTTAACCGACCATACATGATAACTAATAACATAGATGTTGAGGATGGATTGTCCAATGACACTGTCGGAAAATTGTGTAGACAGAGATGATACTGGTGGAATCATACGAATTTGAATGAAATTCCCAAAATAAATTGGTTACGTCATAATGTCAGTTTTCACTTCTGTCTAAAGAAAAACTAATTATGTTAATTTTCATTTAAAAATAATAAAATTGTAATTTCGGATGCTACAACGAGTACAGCAACTCTATACTAAACTCCACACACAATAGTATCTGTGGCATCATAAGGCTGAGTAACAAAATTTCGTCAGGCGGAAGTTGCATAAAATGAGAACCGATGATACGGATGGATTACCATACCAGTTAATTTTTGTTTTTAACCGACCATACATGATAACTAATAACATAGATGTTGAGGATGGATTGTCCAATGACACTGTCGGAAAATTGTGTAGAAAGAGATGATACTGGTGGAATCATACGAATTTGAATGAAATTCCCAAAATAAATTGGTTACTTCATAATGTCAGTTTTCAATTCTGTCAGCAGTGCTCGTATTTTCAACTATTTCTTCCTGAAAGTATATATTATTCCCCACCTCTCTATACACTTATCTCAATTTCAATTTCCAAAAACTGTCCTACTTTCCGTAAAATGCCTGCACTATTTACTCTAAAGATTTGTCTAATTCATTATCATTTTCAGGAGAAGCATAATTTTAGTCAAATTAACTGGAATATTTTTGATAATATTTAAAATTGTAAATATTGATTTCTATCAAAAACTGGACATTCCGATATGGTGAAGACCAAATTGTTACGTCGCGAAAGAGAATCCCAAAATTCGAAAGACAAATTACCGGCTTCTGCGAGAATTTACTATAGATTATAAAAATTATTTGGCGGTGCCACCGTTAAACGAAAACGAAGTACGTGCGATTTCCGCAGATCACTATAGCGAATCGCTCTATTTCCGACATCTGTTGCTATAGTACCGTACACGTACAGTTTTAATGTTGGAACAGGGCTCAACATTAATCGAGTTGAGTGAGTAGCTATAATTCCCTGCATGACCAATAACGGACGCTCTTTTGCGCCATACATTGCACATAGCAACAGCTCTGCTGCCAACCGGCCCGCTCGATTACGATTCAATTCATGATATTCCACTTGATAGTGAACAGCTGGCATTGTTAACAGTGCAGGGACTGAGGGGACAGTGAATTTCAGCAATAAAATATTTATATAGCCGGGCATAATCAAACTGCATATCAGAACACCTAGTTTAATGATAAAAATGTTAATAAGTATACTACTGATTATGGAATATTGAATAAGTATCAATTCTTATCTCATTGAGAAAACTGCAATGCAGAGAGCATTCGCATTTATGCTGAGCTGAGCATTATTTCCAATTGAGCTTCAGATATCGCACAAGAATCTCTTTCAATCACTGTTTGAATGGATGCCATTTGCAAACAAAATGTGAAATGCTTTTCTACAAAGGGACATGCGGACATGTTTCAAACATTATCTCAATCGTTTAGATCCACAACCACAAACCACTGTACAAACACGACGAATCTACATAGAAACCGCTTGGACTAATTAACATGAAAACGATAGGTTCTTGGTTAGTAAAGTAAATCACAAATCGTGTATTTGATCAGTTGTATTACAAGAGTCCTGTTTGATTGAATCGAACCAGACTTGGTGATGCCTGGTCTAATGAATAAATACATAATCCGGATATAACACAGGGAATATTACTGGCATTAATAAATTATTAAAATCTAAACTCGGGATGATGTCTTTTGCCTACACATATTTTTTGTGTGATGTGATGGGATAACCAGACGATTTTAATGACCTTTGATAATCGATCACTAACTTTCGTCACTTTTGTTGCTCTCCTTACTTACAATGTCCTAAGCGTTAAATTGTTTAAACCTGAAATAAATAATCGAGCTTTTACAAAATGTATAACGCAGTCCTTATTTTACGTTTTATTGGTATGTTGGTTCTTTAATACTACTAGAAATAAAATAACGAACGTACGAAGATATCTTCATTTTCGCCTGAAGATGACACGTTTAGTGTTGTATAGTAACGACTATATTAAATATCAGTGATACCGGGATATCAAAAATTATCTTGGTCAAGGGTGGTTGTGGAATCTAAAATGTGTGTCTGACTTTACGTTATCAAAACTTGTGTCAAATTAAATAATTTGAAGTTTCTAAAAGTGAGAAATTTCGCAATTTTATACGAATGTTATAATACTCAGAAGTCTCTAGCGCTTTAAACTCCGGGATTTTCACGTGGCCTATCGAAATCAGAAGGTTCGAATTGTATAAAAACACAATTGCATGAATGCCAGACGTCCTATGTAATTAGCTACGAACGTAATCATTTTGACATATGCCTCGAGGAGCTCGCTACGCGTCAGTTTGAGTTTATACTTTTTACCTCGATCTTGTTAATTCGGGGCCGTTTTATGCCCCGTGCGGCCGGCGCCAGTTGTAATAAAGTGTTTTCGGCTATAGCCCGCTAGCTTTTAACCGCTTTTGGGTATATTTTAGTAGCTAGAAAATTCCCTTTAGTACGTCGCACGTTAGACGCGCGTAGCTGAGACCTGAGAGTACTTGTTTCCATTTTAATTAAATTTTCCTATTTAATCGACATTTTGGAGCCCGAGACTATGCTATTTAGTTGGCCCCGTTCAAAAACTAACCTTATGAAGCGGAAACCGCATGCGAAAAGTCCTCGTAAAGACGTTCTATGTTCCGAAGATTTGCACTTTTCTAACTCGCAAGCTACGCGCTCCTCACGTGAACGTCATTCGATTTATCGAAAATTAACCAATTTAAAACAGTTTTCGACCCCGTTTGTGGCTATTGCGACCTTGTAAAAGGTTCAAAGTTAATATTTCGTTTTACATTCCACAACCACCCTTGACCAAGATAATTTTTAATTTGTAGTTCATTATTGTTTTACAACTGAAATAAATAGGTATGAAATTTGTAGGTCATTGATGATGTCAGTGTGACAGTGACATAATTATTTCAAACGTAAAGTAAGACACACGTTTTAGATTCCACAACCACCCTTGATCAAGATAATTTTTGATATCCCGGTAGTATAACAAAGTAGTTTTATTCATTATTTCGTTAAAATGATGAAGTATCACAAAGTAACGGCTTCCACAATTGAATTTTATTCATATCTTTATCAAAAATTGTTATGTTAATAAAAGTTTCCATGTAATTTAGAAAAGAATAGATAAATGCGTCTACAGCCAACTTGTGTTTTTTAAAATCCAATTAAAATTGCAGAAAACATTGGATAGGTTGTGTGTGAAAGAGTAATGTATGTCTAATTATCAAATTGATTTACTTGAAATGGATTGAACCTATCTAATTAAATACATAAGTTATTATTCGATGATTTATAAATCCAAATACAACTATGATTATATTATGAATTACTTATTCTATGATTTACATTTTATTTCTATTACTCTAATAACTAATCATGTTTAATATAGCTCAATGGAATTTTTATTCCAAAACTGTCATTGCCATAAATGTAGTAATGTCAGATAATACATAATCTTTTTAGGTTGAATTAAATAGACAAAAGAAAGTGTTAATTTGAAATATCCGAATTTGGTTGAGTTTGAATCAGATTATTATACAGTTTTGAAAGATTAGAATCAATTTTATTATTAACACAATTGTTTCGTTTAATTTGGATACTTTCTAATATTAAACGTTTGTCACTATTTCTCTCAACATTCAACATTTTATTAAATGATAGTAAGGTGACCAAATATTTTTTTGACTTTTTGAGAAATTTGAAAAAATATCAGATGAGACTTTTTTACTTAGTTACTCATAGACAATTAACAAGTTTTACATTTTTAAGTTGTTTATTCAAATTTTATGTCCTCAAAATTGAATAGAATTCTTAAGCTTAAAAATCATTTCTGTTTTTACAATTAAATGTGCCTTAGGCTTACATTTAATCTAAAGATGTTTGAAGATTAGTTTCTAAAAAAGCCATTTTTTCCCAAAAATTGATACGATTAGCTTCCTTTCTAAAGATAAGCCCCTACATTATACCTTGCCAAGGTTTTGATATTACCCCCAATACCCAGAGCACTTAAAAAATTCTGGGATTTAAAATCGTCTGAAAAGGAATTTTTGTAATATAATGTATTTCTGTACAACTGTCAAATGATTAGGATTATATAGTACTAATGATGTACTCATTGATGTTTTATTATTACGTGAACATGCATTGAAACGAAGTTATTTTGTGAAATATTAGATTCATTGAATGATTGATTAATCGATTATTTTGTGATGATTTAATCAGCCAATAATTACAACAGTTCAATTATTCAAATGATCGATTATTCGATTAATCCATATTTATTGCATCTCCATGAAAATGAAGTACACGGCATGAAAAAAAGAAAGCTACTTTGGCAAAGAAAGTCCAGGCATCTGACAAACCTAGTTCTCTTAACGATAGCCCGTACATTGTATAGGGGGCTCCGGGACGTGTACAATCGGTAAAATCGGCCATATAGTCTATTAAATAAGCCGGGCTACGTCTAACAGGATTTTCATGACAAAATGACTCTATCCGGTCCGCAATTTTGAATTTACCAAATTAGACTCCAGATTCGTAATCTCTGCGACCTCGAAAACTCACAAGTACCCATTTTCAACCAAAAAACTAAAAAAATAAGATTCATGAGAAAATTATTCTACTTCCGGTCCGCTATTTTGAATTTACCTAAAAAGTGTGACATAATTATTTCAAACGTAAAGTAAGACAAACGTTTTAGATTCCACAACCACCCTTGACCAAGATAATTTTTGATATCCCGGTACAAAACTTTTAGTTTGAATAAATATATTTATTTTTTGAAGTCTTCGTTTTGCACGTATGAAAATATGAAAAAGTTTTGAGAATACCTATAGGTATTTCTTTATTACAAGCGTGTACATTGTTATGGACTCAGAACTTCAAATTAAACTTAAACTCAGAAAATAACAGAAATTCGAAAAGTTAGATTTTTCATAAGCTTGTGAACCGAGAGCGAGAATTATACCGAGACTTCTGCTTGAAATTCTCGCTCTCAACATAAGAACTCTCGGACTTGTTCTCACTAAAACTGGTATACTCTCGTCTTGGGTTTCGCTCTCGGCATGAGGACAAGAGCGAGACCGAGAAATTCTCGCTTTCATGCGAAGCACTTACTATGGTCACTGTGATGGCGTGAGGTTACTGAAGACTGTGATTTGGATAATATTTCAGAGACCTAGATTATTGGATAATTGGTAAATTATAATTTTCCATTCACCAACGAGGCTCAAACGATCGTACAGTTCTAATTAAGAGGAAGTTAATCTTGCAAGGAAACAACGATTACCAAAATTATCAGTAAACTTGAATTCAAACGTTAGTGTTTGTCCACGTGCGTTTTATAATGAGTATGCCATACAACCGATGTGTATTCTAATTAAAAACAAACAAACGAATTAAATAACACCATAAACGCGTCACTGTTGGCAAATAGTTAAACAGTTGTGATCAATGGAGAATGTAGAATGAACAAATTAGCGTAACAGTCAAATGTTCTCTTTCTTTCATGTAAGCGACACGGCAAAAAATTGTCTTATTACCTACTCTAGACTCGGTATTGGCGATAAGATGAGTATAGAATCCGCCTCATTTTCCGCTGAATTTTAATTTTTTTTACTCAAAGTTAGAAAACCTTATTTTAGGGGGATTTCTGCCTCACCTGTCGATTGTATTGAATTTTAAATAAAATTTCCGGCATTTTTCCCAGGAACTAATAAAAACCTGGTAATTGAACCAATAAATGGGCAAAGTTCAATGAATAAGAACTTACCATTTGTTCTAGAGTGTAAAATGAATACCAGAAGAGCAATTTAGTACTTGTAGAACAAATTCAGATTCCAATTATCAGAAGAATAATCAGTATCGATCTGTGAAAGCATAAAGTGTTCTACACTAAACGTCAAAAGTCTTGGCCCCCCCATTCAGTCTTTTTACTGAAATGTTTTGTTAGAAAAACAAAAGATATCTATCAAAGTATATTGTTTGTTCAATCTATTTCTTGTGGAAGGATTATTCTACACAAACTGGGATACTCAGAAAATTAAAAAGTAAGAAATGTGTGAATTTGTTGAAAAAAATTATTGAATAAAAAAAGTAATGAAACATGTTGTACACTGACTAATAGTCAGTATGACCTCCTCCACGTTGGAATAACATGTTGGCACGTCTGTGCATTGAAATAATCAAGCGGTTTATAGTGTCTTGTGGAATATTGTTCCATTCCTCTACCGCCGCGACGACTAACTCATCTGCAGTCTGAGGTGGGTTAATTCGATTGTGAATGGCTCTACTTATGTAATCCCACATGCTTTCAATCAGATTCATACCCGGCGAGTTGGCTGGCCGATCCAATCTATTGATATGTCCTGCTTGAAGTGTATCCTGCACCCTTCTTGCGCGATGTGGTCGGGCATTGTCGTCCATAAACACAAAATTTTCGCCTAATCCGTTACGTATGGGATAGATAATGGGCGTAATAACCTGTTCGACGTAAATTTGGCTGGTCATATTCTGTGGAATGTGAATTAATGGGGTGCGACGGTTAAACATTATTCCTCCCCAAAACATTACAGTACCCCCTTGATAGGGAGCAACTTCCCGGGGAAAATTAGGTCGCTGTTGACGAACTGGTTCTCTCCAGATTCTTTGCCGATTGTCAACACTCGTCTAGTGTTATAAAATTATATAGAGAGTCGTTATGCAGGCAACTGGGGATAATGATAGTTCATTGATTTCCAGAAAATTTACAATTTGTTCAAGATAATGTGAACAACAATAACCATGCTGATAACCAGATTGAATTAGGTGCAGACAAAAAAAATTTCAGCTACACTGGAAACGAATACTCATTTCGCTTGACAAGATAATACAAAAAACAAAAAATGAATACTATAAAAGAAAAATTAATGAAAATAGAAATAATGCTGCTAACCTGTGGAGAAACATAAATGAAATGTTTCGTGGAGATCAGAAAAAAATTGAAATAAACTCGATAAAAAATGAAAATGGAAACATGGTTAATGACATAAATGGAATTGTAAACATTTTTAATAGTATCTATATCAACACAGGAAAAGATCTTGCAAAAAAAATCAAGAGAACATCAAACCATAAATTCACTGAATACATGAACGAAAAGTCTATATTTTAGAGTCCTACAAGCCCAACAGAAGTTTCAAACGTTATAAAAAGACTTGAAAATCACAAAGCTCCTGGAATAGACAATTTAAAGAGTGAAACATTAAAACTAGTAGCAGAGTTCATCGCTGAACCGATAACACACATTTTCAACCAGGCTGTGGAAACAGGACACTTTCCATCATGTTTAAAAGTAGCGATAGTAACTCCAATATATAAAAGTGGGAGTAGAGATGAAGTGGGTAATTATAGGCCAGTTTCATTAATAACAAACCTCAGCAAAATCTTAGAAAAGTTAATCAAAATTAGACTAAATTCATTCATTCAAAAACACGAAATATTATCCAAATCACAATTTGGTTTCCAAGAAGGAAAATGCACCCAAAATGCACTATTGCAGTTAACTAATAGCATATACAAAGCACTCGATAGAAGTAAACCGTCAATAGGAGTTTTCATTGACTTATCGAAAGCATTTGACACAGTTAACCACTCTATTCTATTAACCACTCTAGAGAACATTGGAATAACAGGGAACGCATTCAACTTATTACAGTCATATCTAACAGACCGGAAACAAATTGTAAGAACTAAAAATACTGAGAGTACTGAAGGGAAAATTGAATGTGGAGTACCACAAGGAACGGTTTTAGTTCCAGTACTATTCTGTATATATGTGAACCAATTATTTTCTATAGGATCGTCCGGAGAAATAACTAGTTTTGCAGATGACACTGTGGCTTTCTATTCTGGTGAAAACTGGCTTGAGGTCAAAGAACAAGCAGAAAAGGATCTGGAAATGATTAAGGATTGGTTTGATTACAAACAACTTTCTTTGAATTTCAACAAAACTTTTTTCTTACCTTTCTGTAATTATAAATCTTCCTTGCCACACTACGAATTTATAACTATTCAAAGTGCGTTCAAAATATCTTCAACAACAAATATAAAATATTTAGGAGTTATAATAGATTCTCATTTGAGATGGGACTTCCATATAAACTATTTAGTGAAAAAATTAAGAAGCATTCTAATATTCTATATAAGTTCCGCCAACTCAAGAACAGATTGGACTTGAAGCAAAACAAAATAGTTTATTATAGTCTCGTATAAAGTCATTTAACATACTGCCTAACAGGATGGGGAGGGGTATCCAAAACTCACCTGCGTCCATTAAACGTGATACAGAGAAAATTCTTAAAACTAATGTTACACAAACCTCTCCGCTATAATAGTGACACGTTATATGAAGAATCTGGCATGCTCGACCTGAGACAATTATTTTATAAGATACTTGTGCTGAACCAATTCAAGGAGAAGGGAAAACTCAGTCGGTCGAGCCATGAGCATATCACACGCCATAAAAATAAATATATGATACCACATGCTTCCAAGAATGTAGGTCAGAGGTCCTATAATTTTCTGGGACCAACTGTACTCAAATCCCTACCAGATAGCATACATTCCCTAAAATCACTATCACAACTGAAAAAAGCCGTAGATAAATTGACTAGAAGTCAACCACGTGGAAGAATTGCTCAAATATTTGATAATGCCATTTAAAAACTAAAAGTTCGTGTGATTGTTCAACAGTAATCCTGATTCATTTTATTTGCACCAAGAGTGATTAATTTGATATCCCCAATTTGTTTGATTGTTCTGTATGTATTTATTGTAGAATTTTGAATCTTTTACTTTTAGATGTTGTTTTTTTTTCGCTACATAGATTTATATTCTAAAATTGTTTATTTTCAGTATTTTAATTATGTTAATTATTATTAATTATTTACATGTCTTCCCCACGTACAAGCAACACCTGTTGCTTCTGTGGGTTTCCCAATGTTTATTTACACAATGGATAGTGTTACTATTATTATTTGATCAATAAACATATATTTCATTTGATTTGATTTCATCTAGAGTCTAGACTGTAGACTGAAGTATATGGGATAAGATACTAATTGTTCTATTTTACGACGATACGACAAATACAGAATTTATGATATGATTAATGCATTAAAAGATATAGTGAAGGTCTCCTCTGTCCAAGGCAATCCCACTTTTCTCCTATCTGCAATTATACCTAATATTGAATATCGAGAGATCAAACAGTATAGCTTTCGTAGCCACTTAGCCTTAGATAACCATTAATCGATGCATGTTTTCTATCTTATTCAAATTTATAAAAAAAATTGTTTCATTGAAACTTTATGTTATGTTATAATGTAGGTAGAGCTGTGAATATCAGTTTTATTACACAATAGCAAAGCAATAAGTCTCTATGAAATTGGATAACATGGTAGTTTATTGAATTTCTTTGTATGTGCCTAGCAACGAATTCTAAACCGAGAGCCAATACGAGAGCGAGTATATTCTCGCACTCGCGGAGCACTAACTAAAGTAGAACATGAGATTTTTTTTTAATCCAATTTTTCCAGTGATTATAAGTTGATCACAATGATTTTCAACATTTATGAGAATAAAACCATTAGGCGCTCTTGAAATGTTACCATTATTATTATGTTACAACAATATACTATTCATGATTATGTAAACGTAAATCACAATGATTGAACAAAACAATATCCAATTTATAATTAATTTCTGAATGCCACTGGAATGAAGACGGGACCAATTGGAGAAGATAGAACCCAGCAGATAAGAATTTATTGAATTCAATCTACTACTACTAGACTTCTAAAAGGACACGGACATCTAGAAAATACATCCGTCAATTTTGTTTGAAGAAGTAGAAGTAGTAACCTCAGATGGCAATCCAAATTGTGACGACACACTATTCCGAAAAACCATTCCCACCGGTTTAGGATGCAAATCGAAGTGGAACCTCATGGAGGAATAATTTCATGAGCAACTATTGGATTTGATCACAGAATTGATGACCCCTTGTAACCTGTAAATTCCACTTAACGGCTTAGAAATGGCCGCTATAGTACAATTGGTTAACTCCTGTGACGTCAGCTATGCTGAACCGTATATTCTAAGAGTCATGGACCGTATATTCTAAGAGTCATAGACCGTATATTCTAAGGGTCACGGTGTCAGATCCGTTTCTATTTCGAGGGTGTTCTGTGAGACAACGAGAAAGCCGGAAAGGCGAGAAAATGGCGACACTTCTGGTCAATCGTTCAAGCGGGACGTGCGTTTGCTAGGTTATTCCAACAGGGATGTGGTACCAAGTTTGTATTTGGAACCAAATTCTGGGAATATTCTTCCGTTGAAAACAAGGACATCAATTACTACTTTGGATTGGAATAATTGAGATTAATTGAGTTATTAATGTACCTTCGGGGATCTAAACCTAGTTTCGACGATGCTGGTTGTGAACGGAAGTAAAGGATGTCTCATTGGAAGGAAAAAACCCTATCGTGATAGAGGGTTCTTCTCCTTCTCCCTCTTCCTTTTTTTGTCTATGTTGTGGAAAATTCAACAAGAAGTGTATTGAGGATTGTTTGAGTCTGCTGTGGGAAGATTACTTAGGAGTCGCTGATTTACTTGTGGTACAATCGTGGAAACGGTATTACAATTGTGGCAGGGACCCCTACATGAATTAAAAGTAATAATTCATAACCAAGCAAGTACAACATCCATCTCTCACCAGGTCAGATTATCGATTGTGGTTTTATGTAACAATTTGAATAATCATTGAGTATTGTATATTATGTAAATTCAACTGTTCACTTGTTTAAATGATTTAAGTAACTAATTTCATCCATATTTTCAATTCATTCGCTTCATATCTCATTAATATAAGTGCTGTCATAAATTATATCAATATTAGTATTTCAAAGTAAATTTCAATCATTCTGGATACAGGTCTTCTATTTTCTTTTCTTTCAGGGTAATTCAACCTGGGGACTTGAGTATTTGTATCCCCTAGTTATATTCATAATTCATTGGTTGGTTAAAATTATAACCCACGACCATCTTCACTGTAGCTGTCGGCAACCAAGTGATAAAATAGAGTTTTCAGTTTATCCTTTAGTAAGAGTAAATTGTTACCCTTACACCCTGGTTCAGCAATGTATATGCACAATAAGCCAAAGACCTCAAAAAACCACCCAATTATAACTATAAAACAAGAAATTATTTATTTGGTCAAAACTTACTTCACTTCTCAAAATAATCTCCTTGTAGCCCGATACACTCCGTTCAACGTTTTTCTAATTTTTCGATCCCTTCCAAAAATACGATTTCGGCAATTCTTCAAAATAGGCGTTTGTTTCAGCGATCACCTTCATCGTTAGAGCCAAATCTCTTTCCGCCGGGCCATTTTTTCGTCAAGTTTGGAAATAGATAAAAATTGCAGGGAGTCAAATCTGGAGAATATGGTAGATGACGAACCAATTCGTAGCGCAATTGCGAACAATTTTGTCATTGCGACTGAGGACCTATGCGCCGGTGCGTTGTCCTAGTGAAAGAACACTTTTTTATTTGCCATGTGCGTCCGTTTTCGCTTCAAATCGTCATCGAATCGATCCAATAGCTATGCATAATATACGCTGGTGATCGTTTTGCCATTTCCAAGGTAATCGATATGGACGATACCGTGTGCATCCCAAAAAACTGTCGCATTACTTTGTTGATCGATAAACCCACTTTGCCCTTTTTCGGCTTCGATTCGTCAGGAAAAGTCCACTGTTTCGACTGTTCTTTGGTCTCTGGTATGTTGTGATGGATCCATGTTTCGTCCACGGTTACGAAAGTACGCAAAAACTCCTTATCGCGCTTGAACATGGTCAAACACTCCTTTGAAGTTGTCACACGGTCGCGCTTGTTGTCAACAGAGAACAAATGCGGCACCCATCTGGCAGATAGCTTCCTCATATTCAACAATTTATGCATCATGTTCCGTACCTGTTGGGTTGAGATACCCATAGCCTCAGCAATCTCATTCACTTGAACTACCCGATCCAATTTCATACCATGGATTTTATCGACGATTTCTAGCGTTGTAACCGAATTGGACTACCAGAACGTTCGGAGTACTTTATGGTCATATTACCACAACGAATGATGATTTTTGCGTAATGTTTTTTCCACGCCAGAAGTAATGTTTTATCAAGACGCTCACTTTTTTCCATGTTTGCAAAAATCATCAAGGTTGGTTGCTTTCGATGGGTATCAAAACAGAACTGAATGACATATCAGTCTGAAAATTTTATTGCGGTCTAGTTAAGGATGGTACATCACAAATGTCACATGGGATTTTCGATTGTGGCGCCATCTGTTTTCTTTTTCAGGAACTTTTCACCTTGACTCGTGTAATGAGTTCATCCATTTGGAAGTAAGTATAGTATGACAATGAATAAAGGTTACCGAAAACGCAAAGATTTAATATCAAATGATCAAACCAGAATTGAATATTCCAACTCAAAGATTTCATCAATGTTTATGGTTAGAAGATTATCGTCAAACCAGTTTTTTATAATAAAATATGGGTTTCAGCTTATTGTTTAAGTTGTTCCCACGTGGCTGCTCGAAAAAAATATACTGTATCAGTGACAGCTATTTATGTCGTATAATCTGCTCCAATGTGATGGATGCGTGAATAAATTTTGTAGGTAAGCCCATTCTACGCGATTTGTTACATTAACTGTTGTTTCTTGTCAGCGTCAACATCTGTATATTATTTATAGGACCATACATTTCGCGCGTCTTACGTTCGTGATGTTTTGCAGAAGGTGCCAGAACTAGGTAATAATAAAATACGAGATAATGAATAAATAGGACGATGGGAGTTCGAGAACGCGATGTTCTATAGGTAGGGACCAGTGAAAAAGCGGTAGTACATTCTAATTTTAGCATTCTCAAATGGATAAATCCTGATAAATGTACGTCTGTTGAAGCATTCCCCATTAATTCCTTTGATAAATTGCAGCATTTGTGATCTCTGCGAATAGACAAAAACCAAACAAAAGCTGAAAAATGAACACCATCCGTCTAAAATATGCTAATGCATCACATCGTTCAGTCAGACACTTCGGCCGTTTAACATTTCATGATTTGAAAGAAAAATTCTTGAAATCTCATAGCTTTGGTATTCACTACGAGGTGTTAATCCGTTGCTAATGAAATAGTAAACTGCGCTAAGACAAAATAACAATTATTGTTTCACCACAAAGTGGCATCATCAAGATCATGAGATATTAACTGAATACAAGAGGATATAAATGGCTTGATTATACGAGGACAAGGTGGAAAGACCCTGAAATATAAAACAGATGGCGCCACAATCGAAAATCCCATGTGACATTTGTGATGTACCATCTTTAACTAAAACGCATTAAAATGTTCAGACTGATATGTCATTCAGTTCTGTTTTGACACCATTGAAAGCAAGCAACCTTGAAGATTTTTATAAACATGGAAGCAAGTCTTGATTAAACATTACCTCTCGCCTGGAAAAACCAAAGCTGCGCTTGTTAAACATGACGTATATTATGCAGAGCTGCTGGATCGATTCGAGGCCGATTTGAAACGAAAGCGGCCGCATTTGGCAAAGAAAAAAGTGCTCCTCCACCAGGACAACGCCCAGGCGCCCAAGTCCGAAGTCGCAGTGACAAAATTCCATGAATTGCGCTACGGATTGATTCGTCATCCACCATATTCTCCAGATTTGACCCCTTGCAATTTCTATTTAATTCCAGACTTGAAGAAATGGCTCGGCGGAAAGAGATTTGGCTCCAACGATGAGGTCAACGCCTATTTTGAAGGATCGCCGAAATCGTATTATTTAGAAGGCATCGGCAAATTAGAAAAACGTTAGACAAAGTGTATCGGGCTGCAAGGGGATTAGTCGTGATATAAAATAAGTTTTGACCAAATAAATCATTTCTTGTTTTATTTTTCAGGGACTTTTCACCTTGCCCTCGTATGCACCGAGTGAGTAGGCGAGAACAGTAAAATATTACTAGGCCAAGAGGGCAACGTGAACGAGTTTAGTAGTAGGCCAGTCATTTAAAACATCGTAGGTCGCAAAAAAATTGCACACTTCTGATTTTTTGGGATGTTGTTAGGATAGATACCAATAGTGTAAAACCAAGTTTGCAGCTCCTAAAGACCTGTGCTAACTGCGTGGTTCTCGAAAAACCTCGAAATCTTCAGTCATTTTTCTGTTTTTGGCTTATAACTTCTAAAAGGTGCATCTTACAGAAAATGTCGCCCTGCACTGTAAACTTTAAAAGTAGACGAAATTTACTATAAATTGAGGGCAACGGATTTTCCTGATTTTTCGCTTTTTCCTGATAACAAAGGAACTTAATTTCCCATGACTTTCCTCGTAGGATGAGTATTTTAGCCGAAAATCACAAAGAAAACTTGTAGATACTTATTTCATCGAATTAAAAGTATGAATTAATCTTTTACATGTTACAATGTGAATGAACACATAACACTGCCCTTAAATTCCAGCTTAGGGGAGTATCTATCGAGGAATTATAGCAATAGCATATGACATCCTGTTGATTATTCTGTAAGCAGAGGATGGTAAAACTCCGATAAAACCTGTAATGACAATTTGAATGTTTCCACTAGCTTCATATTAATTGTACAGTTGAAGACAGTTGAAATAAAGGTGGAACGCAACCTCCTTTCAAAGCAATCGGATGTTGTTAATATATCTCATTCAGTCAGATTGACAGCGATTTTAAAACTGCAACAATATACTTTCCATATTTTTATTCTCCTCACTATACCACAGTACAGAGAGTGTGATTATAAGTAGTATATAGTGTATGGGAAGTATTGTGAAGTCACCATCTATTTTATGCGATTACTCTGTGGCAAATTTTGTTAGTACATGTGATAGCAAGTATCAGTATAAAACAGGTTACATTATAGTGTGAATAATTTCATAATTCAACCTGGCAGCAGGTATCAGTATAAAACATAGAGTCATACTATACATTAGGTAGATCAGTTGGATAAAATTTCAATGTGACATAGCGTATTTCATTAGCGGTTTCCAAATTATTTCCAATACATTTTCTATTCATTTATATTTGATATTTTGCATAACAAAATTGAAGGAAGTCACGTGATCAATTGATCACAGTTCACTTTAAAGCATAAAATCAGGCAACGTCCTCGTCCCCCGAGTCAAAGTTGGAATTCTGCATAATTTGATTGGGTTTTGAGTTTATGCAATTATTTCTTATACATTTGTCAACCAAAAAGAATAGATACAATAAAATTATCACGTTATTTTCATTTTTATCTAAAAAATTAAATTGATTTTGAGCGTATATAAGGAACTATCGGACCGGTTAAATATAAATTAGAAACTGTCATTTTAGTTGTTGGATGAGGTAAAATTAATACATTTGAACTTCTTAAAAACTTATATGCCTGTGAACTGATTCTAAGTAAAAGTGAGGATAACATTATAGAATATATGAACATTTCCTTGCAAATCATTTCTAGTGTAATCTGTTCCGATAGGAAATGAAATTCAAAATTTTCATCAACAACATAAACTTAGGAAGGCATTTTGCAACGCACTTTATTCAGTCATAACACTTTTATACACGATTATTTACAACAAAAACACTTTCCAATAGTACAAGGACACCTAAGGAACAGGTGCAACATATAATTTCCCACAAGAAACCGATAAGAATCTTTTGTTAAATTCTAATATTTAACGTCTCTACTCCAAGCGTTTGGCTGATGACGTCACACTCATGTTTGTAGTCAGCACTCGGGCCTTGTGAATAAAGAGGGTATCGGCCTGCTCCGAAGATGCCATCTGTTGAGCTTCTGAGAATTTTTTTTAACGAAAGCCACACAGAATCATCGTGTACCATTTGATATCCACATTATGTGATGGTGCTTTTCAAATTAACAACTGCCACTGTCGTCGACAGTGCTCTTCGTTTCGAAAACAAACAGTTAATAACTTTAGTCTACATTAAGAATTAAGCTTCAGCAAATTAGTAAAACTTAAATTGAATTTGAACAGTCGACCTCAGCAGAATTTTCAATTAAACTTGATTTAGGAGAGTAGTTGTATTTGGCAATCGTAGCGGTACGCCTATGCTGTGCTCGAGCTAACCTTGGCATTGACCGTCGATGGGCAGCTTCCAGGGATGTTTACCCTTCATAGTGATGATGTAATAGGGCTTGCGCAAACGATTCGTTCGATGTAACATGTAATGAAATATACAAGGTAATGGCGGCTAATTAATTTATAATTGAATTCCTTATTTACATCACAGTCAAATTGCCCCTTTTATTAATCGGCACGGTAATTCGTACTGTTTCTTGAATGTTGCCATATTAACAGTTACGAATGATCTGATGAAGTCTTAGACCGATTGAGCTGATTACCAATTAGAGAAACAGTTAAGTCATGTATTGAATTAGATGCTTTGCAGGCATCGTTTACAATGGTCTTACTATATATCAGTTTAGTTTAAGGGTATTAGGAAAGCTATTATTTATCTGTTTAGACAATGGCTTGCCTATATTAGTATGAAAATGTTAAATTGTCTGTCTGTGCATGTAAAACATATCAATTGTCATCAGCATTTCTGTAGCGGAAAAAAGTTAGCATTCATCATCGTAGCCGGAATTGTTCACTCGATTGATGAGTAGAAATTGATTCTCGTTAACCTAATACTTAAATCAACAGAAAATTGCATACATTGCATTTTTTTGAAAATTCTTGGTTTCCGGACGGATTCCGCATCACAATAGAACAACTTGATGCCGACGTTTCGCCAACCGTCACAGGTGAAATCTTTAGAACAGGCTTGAGGCTAGAACTGAAACTGTTTCAGTCGTCAGATCTGGAATTCCAAGACGCCGAGGTTTGGGTATTTTGAAGACATACAGATGCAAGCCTTATACAATGAAGAAACAACATCACCTGCAACCAACTGATTTCCCACGAGGATTTGAGTTCCGTCAAAAATGCCAACAAGATCTATTTATTATTCTATAAAAATGTGATTTCGACAGATGAAGCCTACATTAACAGTGTTGCATAACGGGCACTATTGATCTGATATGAACCTTCACTGTACCGTCAACGTTTGATCTCAGGGACGCTTTGGTTTTAGTGTTTGGTGTGCTCTACGGGGCAATCGTGTTTTAACATCACATATCACATATGTCAAGAAAGTCTTAATGGCCAACGGTACTACGAAATTTTAAACCAGAAAATTAATGAGGAATTTATGGACAACCTGCCCTTAATTGACGCAAGAAATCAGCTCTTCCAACAAGATGGTGCACCACCTCATATCAGGACCATTTCAGAATTATTAAATACCTAAATAACTTGATGGGAAGTAACGGCCACCACGATCATCTGACTTAACGCTACAGAATTTTTTTTAGGGTTACGTTAAAGAGAAATTATACAAGAAAACCAGTAACGACATAAATGAACTCGGAAATTTTTTTATAGAGGGTGCGAATTCCGTTTCAAATCTTCATGTTTATTATGAAGATCAGTTCGTTGAATGATCAGTTGTAATTTATGTGTCGAACATAACGGACATCAGTTTGGACATTTACTTTAATTTGTAAGCTTTCTGTATAGTGATTAAAATATATTTCAGATGCAGAAACACAATTGTTATTACTTTGAATAAAGTAAATAAAACATACTACATTTCTCGTAATTTTCGTACTTTTACGATTAAATGAGTTAACAATTGTTACTATGACGGAAACAAAATCGTTATAATATGCAATTTACTGACAAACGGATAAACACTGTCATAGATGACACCCGTCTACTTGAAGTAAATATAAAATATATTATTTTCGCTGATAAAGTACATATCAAAATCGACTTAACATATGATACATATTTGGAAATAGAAAACAAATGCGTTTTAACTATACCATAGCCAACTATGATTCCCATTTGGAAAAATACAACTTTAAATAACTCTAAATTGAATCTTCTTTCAAATTTTCCCGATGCAACTGGATTATACAGAAAAAAGTGCCTCAAGAATGTAAAAAATAATAAACTATAAAATAGTTCACACTGTGGATATATTATAACATTATTGATAAGAAATAATCACTCTTATCCACTGAAAATACTATTACTGAGGACCTTTCGGCTACCAAGTGACCATCATCAGAGTAAACTAAATTCTTCCTTTCCTTGATATTAACATTATAAAAGATGGTAATCACTTGGATTTCGACATATACAGAAAACCCAGTTAAACAAATAGGTATACCCCAGCGGATTGACCTACATCATTTCGATACAAAATAGCTCCGTTTGATAGTCTAGTTCATAGACTATTGAACCTCCCTTTGAGTAGCAAAATTATAACAACGAAGTTGAGAAACTTCAGCAAATTGCGTTGGACAATGGTTACCACAAATCTTCGATCAATAATTTAATTTCTAAGCAAAAAAGGAAATTGGAACGTAGCGAACTAATCAAATTGGAGCCATTACCAAATACTTCAATAAAATTGAAAAGTTTCACTTTCATTCTTCAGTAATTAATAAATTCCATAGTTTGTTTTCTAAATTTGCTAAACAACCAGTTTATAGATGTTAGAACAAGTTAAAACACCGTTTAGGCAACACCTTTGATAAAGTTTCCGATTTCGACAAATCCGGGATTTACAAAATCAATTGTGAGTCGTGTTCAAAATGCTATGTGGGTCAAACTAGAAGGAACATTTTAACTCGTTATAGGGAACATTTTGCCCATATAAAAAATAAAAATAGTGAAAAATCAGCGGTAGCCGAACATATTTTGAATACAGTTCCCACTATTTCTCAAGCAAATTTAACACTTTTGAAACACAGTACCCACAAATATCTGGTATATATCGGCCCCGCGCGCTACACGTTCGAAAATGGGATTTATTTTGTTGCCTTCGCCCTAGACGTATACGGCCCTCTATCTTATCTAGGTTCTATCCGCATTGAACAATTGAGGATATTTTCTCAAATTATCATTACCAATAGGATGAAAAGTTCTATCCACACCGTAGGTTGGACGTGTATACAACAGCTGTACCCACATTTAATTAGTGCGTTAATAACCCTGTAATTACGATAGGATAGAAGATTGGGTAATTATTCTGTTTAATTGGCGTAGTTAATTCGGCAAACACATATTTTCAGATATGTTGCACCAGCGAATCGGATGCCGCTAGGGAATGGAATACTCATCGGAACCTAGAACGTAATGCCTTAATACAATATCGAGAATCTGGACCAGTTTTTTCAGCGGATTAAACCGAATTTAACAAACATAATTAAATTTCATTTCACTGGCGTCGAATGATTTTAAAACGGAGCGACTTCCACCCTCGCTCTGTCTCTCTCCCTCTCTGGCCTTGTTGTATGCTTACTCAAATACCAGACCTTAATTTGATTTTATTCCTAGATTTGAAGGGAAATAGAATTCCGATGAGAAATCCGTCGACTATTTCGGGAGGTAGGTATATCTCCGCAAGAAGTTATTTGCCATAAGTTCATTCTTGATATTTTTCATTATTTGCTATCTAACAAACATGAAAAATTCTGTTCTATGGATGTTCACCTATTTTATAGCTACAAATTGCGTACAAGTTGAACAGGATAATGAGTTTATACACGATGTCTGTAAATTATGAGCAACCAGTTATTAATGTTCCAGAAATAACGGGCTTCGATGATGGTTATTTAATAATTTTTTTCGCCGTGTTACCGATTTTCTTCAAATTTAGCTCACTTGTACTGATGTCATCAAAATGTTTACAAAAGAATCGGGCAAAATCATTCTTTGAAGGTCCTACGATGTTGGGAGATTTACGTGAAATTTGGGCAAACAATAAAGTAGTAACAGACTAACAAATTTGAAGAGAATCTGTGTATTCGCTAAATGTTAAAAAAAATTATTTAAAGACACCTACTTTGAAGTCCTATAACCCCGTTTTTGTTTTCGGGAAAATGTTATAGGGATTAATTTTTCAACAGAAAAATGTTATCTGAATTTTGATAGCAATTTTATCCAAAAATTTTTCAAAATCAGCAGAATAATTTCGAAAATACTTTCTACAAAATCAAAGCTATTCAACCAAGGAAGATAAATAGTTTGATGAAGTGCGTAACTAATGAAAAACAAAATATCAATGAACTATGGTCAAAAAACCGAACAGACACAAAAATTCCGGATGGGATGCAGCACACGTTGAGCTTAGGCCCTAAATTTGCATTGCCTGATAATAAAAAAAATTGCCTATCGACAATATAATTACTATTATCGTGCGGAATTAGAAATAATATTTGTAACAACTTGACAAATAAAAAGAATAAATGGAAAGCAGAAATAGGCATAGCAAAAAATCGTTTCAACTATTACACAAACAAGACAAAAGAATTCTTAGGTGCTAACCTTCAAAATTTAGTTTTGAACGCGGGTAAATGTAATAAAACTGTCATAATGCATAGATAACTACGAAAACAAAATAGAAAATCTATTGAATGATGAAACAAACTTATAAAAAATTAAAATCTGATCGTATATTATCAATACAAAATGACATGAATAAATTAATGAATAAATGGTGCAAAAATAAGATAATCCCTAATGTTTTAAAAATAAATTAATTTGCCCTAATGCGCAAGCACTTTATACCTATGGGCTTCCGGATCTACATACAAGTGTTATACCTTTAAGACCTTGTAAGTAATATTGGAGCGCCTACCTACAATTTATCAATTTTTTTATCAAAATCTATCAACAAAATAATTTTATGTGAAAGACTCATGGCATTTAACGAGTTTATAAAAAAACAATCCGTACCCGTTGATCATCTATTAATTTCCTTGGACGTTGTTTCTTTATTTACAAATATACTAGTCATTTGGGCATTGAGTAGTATGAAAAAACATTGGGAATAGATTAAAAACCAAACACCTCTAGATCAATCTGAATTTGTAAATGCAGTAAATTTTTGTTTGGAATGCACTTATTTTCAATACGGTGAGCAATATTCGGCACAGCAATGTGATTACCTATTTCAACAACTATTGCTAACCTAGTTATGGAATGCCTAGAAGAATCTGTAATAAATTCATTAGATTTTCAACCCGTATTCTTTAAACGGTATCTAGATGTGTGCTCTCAAAGATGAAATTCAGTACGTAATTAATAAGTTTAACAATTTCCACCAAAAACATTAATTTCCTAGATCTGTACACCAGGCATGAAACTTCGTGGTTTACTAAAGAAGTTTGGTCTCAACGATATCTTCTCTTCAATTAATTGGTCAACAAGTTATAACAAAAAGTGTTATAAACAGCCTTACATTGTCCCACCCAGAGGACCTTCCCAAAAATTTAAAATTGTTCGTAATACACTGGAAATGAATGGCTACCCAAAAACATTTTTCAACCTCATCATTAAAGAAAGAGAAAATTAAGAAATGTTTAAAAAAGTATGATACATATAAATATTGCGCATAAACCTACTAACTGTGTTAATAAATATGTTTCAAATCTAAAACCTTTAATACTCGTACATTTAATAACAAATGTCGGGTTTACAAGATGACATGTGGGTCTTACCCTAAGATATACATTGGGCAGACAAGAAGGATCTTCGAAAACTAATCAGAGGATATAGGCGTAGTTTCATTAATGAAAAATCTGCTTCAACCTTTGCAGAAAATTCAATTATGGAAAATCATAACTTTAATGATAATTTTAAGATTTTACAAATTCAGAAAAAAAGTAATAAGCTAAATTTGATAGAGATTAATAAATATAAGGAGTCCGATATCTATTAAACGATCAATAAATACCTTGTTACATTTGTATAATTAGATGGTTGTTAACAATTTATTGTTTAATCCTTCGATGGGTTAAATCCAATTAGGTAAAATTCCAATAACTATATATCCTAAGATTATCAGTAAAATTATATATTAGCTCTTTTGTAGTTGTACTTTGTAATATTTGTTTGAAAAAGCTACGGTGTTAGCGAAACTATAATTTCATTTTTTTATCAATATCTATTTGACTATTTGAAACTACGTTTCTATTCTGTTACAAATGATCGAATAATTACTTATTATTCACCAATAATCAAAACCCTGGGGTCATACAAAACAGAGCACCATTGATTTCGCAACTTCTCGAAAAATGTAAATGAAAGAATACTAATTCTACCATCGACAATATAGTTTTTTATACATATTCTTTGACTACACGGTAGGCATTTGAAGTTTCTTTACAATTTTTGAGGTAATAGGCATCAGCGGGGACATCAGGGAAATACCTCACTAGGCAAAAAGTTCCATAACTTTGTCGTTCGATTGACAAATGAAGCAGGGAGAAATTGTGCAGCTCACGAGCCTGACAGTAAAGGGGCGTGTGATCTGGCAGTGAAGAGGTACTATAGACGTTAAAATCACAACTATCCAACACCTGACTAAACGTGAATAGCATAAAATGAAATTTGAAGTGGAATATTTTAGGTGAGATACGACCGAGGATAAAACCTTTCAAGTTGTGTGCAATAGGAAATGCAGGCCTTGAAGGAGGTTATTCGCTTGCACTTTTTATGACTATCATGTATGTAACCATTGTCAGGAAATCCTGGTGATATTAGAAAAGTGTTATCTTATCACTGCACTTTATTTACTAACCAGTTGAACAGCTTTATAATCTGTATCTATTTGTGGAATATCGCAATGTTTGAACTAATGAGAGTTCCGATGAGACAGAAAAAATTCTTTAAATTTTGAAAAATCTCAACTGAAATGTAATTCAAACAGTTTGTAGTTAAGAAAAGTTGAAATATCGTAAAGCTACTAGATTTTGACCTTTTTCAATGAATGAATAATATTATATTGATTCTATTTATTTCTATGTTGGTTATGTTTGGTTACAAAAGAGAGACCACGGGTTTCTAGAGTTCTGGCGAGACTTAGTTGGTCGAACCATCTGCCTAGTCTTTGCAGCTTTGTTCGCAACCTTTCGTGATTTGCGTTCCACTCCATAAGATATAATATTTTCCACCATTCATGGATTTATTTATATAATATGGATATTTATTTACCTCGCATGATAAATGTAAAGGTACATACCCATACCTGACATAAGATAATAATATAGGTTTTTCAGGGTTTCACTTATTTGGAAATAAAACCCAAAAAGTTTCAGCACGTAGAATGCGTTTTTTCTGTTTTGTTTCAGCATCCAACTGGTTGGTTGTCGACCGAATTACCTATGATCAAGCCGATCAAATTCGTACTCTCAATTCCAAACGTCATATTCGAAAATTCAATAAACTTCTTGCCTCCCAACGCCCTCAGCACCAACCTTCCAGACCAACCCCTCTTGTAAATACTGTGGTTAATTTATCTTCACATACCCTTACTGAAGCCGAACAATCAGTTCTATCTAAAGGTCCTAATTTCGTTTTCTCTCCCAAAAATATTCCTATGACATCCATTATTTCTGCTGTAGAAGCATCCCTACATAAAGTTCCCCATCTCGCAGCAAATGAAATTCGTTTCGGAACTGCAAAAATTCGGCATTCAAACATTCCTAAATCAAATTGCCCTAAACCTTTGATTCAAGCTCTCAATTTACTCGAATCAAATCCTGATTTAGTTATTTTGAAAGCTGATGAAGGAAATTCCACTGTTGTCATGAATCGTTCGGAATATGATAACAAAATTCTGCAACATCTGCAAACTAATTCCTATAAGCTCATACCAAAAGATCCCACCCCCTCTATAGAACGTTCAATTTCACAAATTATCCGTCATTCTTCCCTTCCTGATTCAGATAAGAAATTTCTTAGCCCCCATTGTTCAAAATGTTCCCGTTTATATGGTTTGCCTAAAATTCACAAACCCTCAGTTCCCCTGAGACCAATTGTCAGCACTATCGGATCCCCTACTTATAAACTCTCTGGATATCTGTCATCTATTCTCAAAACAATTGTAGGTAATTCCGAAAGTCTTATCTTAAATTCCATTCATTTCGTTGAAAAACTTCGATCGCTAAAAGTTGACCCAGGCGATTTGCTCGTCAGCTTCGACGTCGAATCACTGTTTACCAATGTTCCAATTCCAGACACCATTTCCATTATTTCCCAATTGTTACCTGCCAAAAACATTTCAATGGACTTGCTACCGTTAATCGATTTTTGTCTATCCTTCACATATGTTCTATTTGATGGCAAGTTTTACGACCAGTCCTCGGGAGCTGCCATGGGTTCCCCACTTACTGACGGTACTTTAGGACATTCTGTGTATCGAAAACCCACTCATACCGACAGATACCTCAATGGTGTATCCCACCACCACCCTGCCTAAAAGCAATCTGTCATAAACTCCTTGGTCCACAGAGCTGTCAACTTATCTCAACCTCAATCCTTAAAATCAGAATTAAAACATATTTCATATGCTTTATTATCAAACAATTTCTCCCATTACATCATTCAAAAAGTCATAAAGAAATACACTTCGCCTAAAATTTCAAATCGACCTGAGCCACAAAATTATTTATTTCATTATCTTTACACAAATGCGAAGAGTATCTTATAGAATGTGAAACAATAATAAAAAAATCAGTAACCAAATCAAAAGATTTGCGAAGAGTACCTTTCATCTATTCTCCAAGTGGCAATACTAGTTTAGTTGTAATTTATTTCATTATCTTACAGAAATGCGAAGTGTATCTTAAAGAATTATATAAAAATCAGTAATCAAATCAAATGATTACATTCCCATGCACACTCTTTATCTATTCTTCAAGTGGCAACACTAGTTTATTCTTGAAGGTTATTGAATGTAGGGAGTTCGAATTTTCTGGGAGTATTAAGATCTATACTATAATTGTCTACAATTCTAATTCTCAAATAGCTCATTTCATCTCCTTAAAACATTGAATTTCTACCCTCCTATTCTCACTTCTCCCTCTTTTTCATTTTGCCTTTTTCGCTTGAGAGACTTTCCAACTATCGCTTGTTTCTCCGGTGACTAAATGAAACTAAATTTGTATTCTGATATAGAAACTCATGTGCATTGCGAAATATAACCGTAAATTCTGCAAGGCTCATTTTCTCACGCATGTGGATTGGAAAATGAGCCCCACGGAAATCAGTATTCAACTATTACAAATACTATTACCAATAAGGCTAGACGCCCACTAGCTATTTGTAGTAGCGCGACACTTATGTCGTAATAATGAAACTAATGTTTTTCTCGAACATTCTTTTAGAAATTATCTACGAGGGCAAGGTTGAAAAGTCCGTGAAAAATAAAACAGATGACGCCATATCAAAAATTCATTGTGAAATTTGTAAAATTTTCGGATTGATATGTTCAGTTCTGTTTTGACATTCATCGGAAGAAAGCAGTCTTGAAGATGTTTGTAATGATGGATAAAAGTGCCTTGATTAAACATTATTTCTTGCGTGGAAAAAACCTCACGCGTACCAAAGCATCGTTTGGTGAACGTTCTGGTCGTCCAATTGAGGTTACAGCGCTAGAAAACGTCGATGAAATCCATGGTATTATTTCGAATGTATGTGTTTCTTGCCACAGAACAGGCTTACTTTGAACTTGATATTAAAATTTCTTTAGCACATGATGCCATGTTGGCGTGGTGACGACGGCACGACTTAACTAAATATCGCTTACAAATCAAACATACTTGAAGCTTACTGGTTAAGCGATAGGTCGCTCATGTCTTGAGTTAGTATGGCCGATTAAATTTTTAACTCGTTTGAATTAATTTTTTGTCGCTCTGTCGTCCACGATATCCCGCTAGCCAGTCGCGCATCTACAAATCGCTAGTGCGCCTGGCCTAAATCGTACAATACTTTGGAGTAATAAAAGTTGAAGCAACATACCGTTGGAAATTGATAGAAAATTCATCAATTTTCAGCCCCTTTTTATCGCTGATTACACGTAAAGCAATACGTTTGTGTCATTTCATTGAAGCTGTATTTTTGTTTCAGCAAATACATTGCAGGAGCTAATCGAGTACAAGAAGACCAGACTTCTTGATCTAGTATTTCCAACGAAATTGACATATGGAGACGTCGCGGTAACGAAATATCTTGTTCGAACGGGGGAAGTAAAAAAACTGCAACAGCTAGTCTTGTTTTCGAACGAGTATAACGTATCTCATTTGTGCTCCCTGGTGTGACGTTACTTCCGTCTCGGTCGACTTTCCTGTGCTGACTGTCCATTCCGAGGCCTGCACCTGCGTGCGTTAGACACGTCGTTTCAAAAAAGCTAATATATATGGACGAACATATTGAAGCTTTCTTACAATAGTAACTAAAAAAATAGAAACGTCACTTTTTGCGCTGATCAATAATTATAAAATACCTTGTTATTAATGCGGTCTATTCGCATTTTATTATTACAATTTTTCTAATGAATTCACAAGTAGTAGTAACTGCCGAAACTTTCTGAATATATTTGTGATTGATTGCGGTATTAGTTGGGGTCGTAGAGTTATTCACAGTATTGGGAAGTTTGTGGAATCTGACCGAGGGAATGTAAGTTAGAATTTAAACAATATGTTCATCTTGTATCCAAACTCTGGTCGCTATGGTAAATTGAAATTAGCAATGAGAAGCAAGAACAAGTGGTCTTGTGAGAATGATGATTTAAAATTCCAGTTCATCTAAATTTATTTAAGCTTTCTAATATTACATGAACATCCCATTATACGTTCGAAAGCCCGTATAATTCTCTTCAAAACGATACCACGCATGTATAAATTACGAGACTTGTTCATGTGCAGGCTTGATAATAGGCGGGTGTAACAAAAGACTAATACGAACATGGCGAAATCACAGTACGATATTAAAATAAAGCGAGAGGAAATGCCGAATTACAAACATTGTTTTAATTTATATTTATGTTATATTTAGAGATACGTCAAGTAGATAGAGTGTCATCGTTTTGACTAATGATGAAGACATTGCTGAATAACATCCAGGTCTTAGTTTCTGGCCTTATCGTTCTGACATATAAAAATTCAATTCCAATCTGGGTCGGAGGATAATATTTCTTTTGATGAAAAGGAACAGTATATTAATTTTATATTTTGACTCCAGTACACATCTGCATTGGTTAAAAGATCTGTAATTATTCTATATACGAGGACAAGGTCTGACGTTTTTCTAATTCCTAATAATACGATTTTGGCAATCCTTCAAAATAGGCGACTGTTTCAGTGAGCCATTTCTTCAAGTTTGGAAATAGATAAAATCGCGAAACCAAATCTGGAGAATTTGGTGGATGACGAACTGATTCGTAGCGCAATTCATGCAATTTTGCCAATGTGACTGTGGACCTGTGCGCCGGTGCGTTGTTCTGGTGGAAGAGCACTTTCTTCATTGCTAAATGCGGCCGCTTTCGCTTCAAATCGATTCAACAGCTCTGCATTATATACTGTTTTATTTTTCAGGGACTTTACACCTTGCCCTCGTACTACCATCTTCTAAATACTACTCATGCAATTTGAGATATTATTGAGTATGATTCTACAGTTCCATAAAACTTAAATTATGAATAACTTGAGAATAACGCAACATAAAAGTGATTACAGGATCAAAACTAAAACATGCGCCTCAACATGACACTGTAGAGGAAAAACATAATTTTGAAGATACATACATTATAAGATAAGGAAAATAACTGTAAAAAAAATTATTTTTAGAAATGTATCACATATTCAAAAAATCTGATATAGACAATTTGAATCCTATAATACATAAAAGATAAATAGCACTGACTCGCTCATTATGAGCGAGTCAGTGCTATTTATCCCAAACTATGAAGCCGACCGATTTGAAATTTGGCAGGTTCCTAGACGACTTAGACACCCGCTACGATTTTTTGAAATTCAAACCCCAAAAAGGGAAAAACCGAGTAGTGAACTGTTCAAAATTCATAGTACCACTTCTAACTGGAGGAATGAGCAATATGTATTCCAATATAATAAACTGTTTAAATTTTATTAAAAGTTCTTGTGGCAATAATATCCATCCGTGAAATTGGAAAAATGAGTAGTTGACTATATGTTGTACCAGTAGTTGACCACGTGCAAAAAGGAGAGTTTAAGGTGTAAATAAGCATAAAAACTCAGAAAATTATTCGAATTTTTTGTATTTGAATGTATGAAAATAGAATAAAATGCACGTACGTAATTCAAAAGGAAAAAGGTACAACTTTTCATTAAAACTGCATTAGGAAAATAAGTACTTACTTTAGTTTTCACTTTCACACAAACATAAGCATGAAAATAGTTTTTCTCACCTTTTCATTTGCAAATTGGTCGATGACTGTCCAAATTAAATTCACGAGCTATTATTCGTTCAACGGATATATTGGCCAAAGAGCTAAGACGGTGTTGCGACATACTTCCTCTTAAGAATATGGTTTGATTGCTTAGTTTTGAAAAACTACTTTCTGCTATGGCTGTCGCCACTGGTGAATTAAAAAAAAATGAGGCATGCTACAATAATGTCGAAAAAGCTACTTGATGCTGGTGTATGTATTAAAAGTAGTTCAGGAACTTCGCGTACGGAAGTAATTTCTTCTAATTGAGCATAAAACTCATTATAAATCAAAGGGGTTGAGGTCCAAAGGATGTGACGAATGTAACAGTTCTGATCCTTCCAAAATATTTTTATCAGATGATGCGACGAGATGCGCAGGTCGCAAGCATTTATAAACTGAATACAATTATCGAACGGATTCAAATCGAATAGTTAATTAATTAATCATTATATCCATTAGTTTATAAAACACTTCAACATTGAAACATCGTTCACATTAATGCGGTCATCTACTTGTAATTAATTAACGAATTGTTTCACAGTGCGCAATATTTTATTGGGAGAATAGATTCCAAGTGTTGTATTTTGAACTATTGTTACGCTCATTCCTTGCGACCGTGTTAAACTTCAGCGTACAGCGTAGTGTACGTGTGGTTGCGAATTTTGTTACGGAGTGCTAACAAATATTTTTTGAGAGTATTCTATAGTGGCTACGAGATAAAACGAAATTCTGGAGCGTGGAGGCTACCCCAACTGCTCCACGGTAACTACGCCACTGATGGCATAGATAGATAGAATTTATTATCTTAAGAGTATAATACCACAAAGAATCGTCAGGTTTAAAATCCATTAAAACTGTTAATATAATAAATACATGAAAATAGAAATAATACTTAAAAAATAAAAGACATACAAAATTTCACATCTCAGTTATAAGTTCTTTCTCACATCAAAGAAGAAATTCATGTACTATCTAGCTTATTTAGAAGGGATGGAAATGTATAAATGAAAAAGAAATTTAATGAATTCAGTTGCATCTTCATCTGAATGTGATCCCGTACTTACGCTACTAATTACAAATAGTATTTAAGCCCACACTGGTCTATATCGACCCCAAGGATCGACGACGACCTGGAAGGGGTCCATGTCAGCCAACAAAAAATTAGGGGTCTATGAGATGAATGGGGGTTCACGATAGTAGATCTCATTTAAGAAATGAATGCAATAATCCACATACACAGATAGATTTGTTGGTTAGTTTTTACGTGAAAACGTAACAAACAGACCGACAATAGACTACGGTCTTGTATATAAACTTATTTTCGCAATTCTAATATCAGTTGCGAAGTTGAAATTTTATAATGCACTATTTTATTCTATTCAATTATGCATCAATTGAATTTAATTTAATAACGTAGTATTTAATTTAGTTTAGTTTTAGTTTATTTTCTTGCTCAGATACAATATAAATACAGAAAATTAATGGAAGAATACCTCAAAGAGGTGTAGAACACGTCAAGTTAAAATTTTATATAAATATGAATTACAATACATTTGTCATCGTAAATAAAAATAACAGTGGGTAAACAGATTAAAATGGGTATAGGTCCAGTACATTAAAATGGAAACGATACATAAAGATATGACTAAAGTGACTTAGAATACTTAGTAAATAGGAATAGCTCAAATATCTTTGTCCGTAAAATATTCATTCAGTGAGTAGTAGGTTCGTTTTACAAGTAGAGATTTCAAATTGTTCTTGAGATGATTTAATGATAATTTTTTCAATGATTGGGGAATTTTATTATACATTTTTATTATGCTATATTGTACATTTTTCTGGAGATATGTATAATTAAGTTTATTGTAGATGTAGTTATTTTTTGTTCTTGTATTATGATCATGATTGTTTGCCTGTTCCTGAAATACATGCTGGTTTTGATGAGTGAAGATAACTGCTTCATAAATGTATAGACTTGACAAAGTAAATATATTATTTCCTATAAATATTTCTTTGCAACTTGTTCTTTGAGACATGTTGAATATGCCTCTAAGCCATCTTTTTTGGGTGCAGAACACTCGCTCTACATCACTAGAATTACCCCAAAAAATTATCCCATATCTCAGTGTTGACTGCACAAAGCATGATGAGCTGTTAACACTGCCTCAGTGTTCACTAAGACTGAAATCCTTTTTAGAGCAAAACAATATCTTGATAGCGTTCTCACTACTTTATTTACTTGTTCATACCAATCTAATCGTGAATCAATAATTATACCTAAAAAAGTGGTATGGTTCACACACGCCAAATCAGTAACGGTATCAGTCAAAGTGCTCTCAAAGGTCGATGTATATCCAAATTTGAGGACCTGAGTTTAATCTTTATTTATTCTTAAGTTATTTTTGTGAAACCAGTCATCAGCAGTATCAATAATTTGAAGTATATTCTTTTCTAAAATAGCATCCTCTGTTGATACCGTTATTGAGTTGTCATCAGCAAACTGTTGTAAGTATTGTTAGATTGAGGCACTCACAATCACTTTTTGAATACTTTATTAATGATACAGTAATAGAATTATATGGATTATATTATTTAGTAATTAACTATTGAGGATCGCTCAGTACTTCCCCGGCTATAGCTCGAGAAGCGATGATGTACCCACAGGCATGCGTATGTCCCTTCCCACATGCGTATATATCTCGATAACAGAGAGCACGATGGGCTTGGACTGCTTCGGGAGGTGTCGGTAGCCCGTCGGTACGGATGGTTTATAACACTCGGCCATCTTGACCACCATTCGCCCTCGAATCGGTCTGAAGGAAAAAAACAGAGAAAAAGTGGAATTAACTCAGCATGTTCAGCAATTTGGAAGTTACCACTGCAGTAGTTGTGAGTATTAGTATATCTTTGTTCAGCAATTTGGAACATACCACTACAGTAATTGTAATTATTAGTATTTCTTTGTTCAGCAATGTGGAACATACATCTGCAGTAATTGTATTAGTATATCATTGTTCAGCAATTTGGAACATACCACTAGTAATTGTAAGTATTAGTATTTCTTTGTTCAGCAATGTGGAACATACATCTGCAGTAATTGTATTAGTATATCATTGTTCAGCAATGTGGAACATACCTCTGCAGTAATTGTATTAGTATATCATTGTTCAGCAATGTGGAACATACCTCTGCAGTAATTGTATTAGTATATCATTGTTCAGCAATGTGGAACATACCTCTGCAGTGTAAGTAATATTATATCTTTGTTCAGCAATGTGGAACATACCTATTGCTTAAATACCTCAAAAGGTTTCATATTCTAGAAGCAGACTACAGCGTCATAAGGAATTTGTGATCTTGTAGTGTGTATATCTTCCTTAACCCTGTATCTGTCATTGGAGAGCACCTCCACAACCTTGAAAGGACCTCTAAACTTAGGAAGTAACTTCTTACTTTCATTATTTGCAGGATGGCTATTTATTTTTGTCAAAACAAGGTCTCCTACAGAAAATGTGCCTGCACTACATCGTTTCTTGTTGAAGTATTCATTTTGTTTTATACGATTTTCTTCCAAACTTCGAGAGGCCTCAGCTCGAATTCGGGTTACATCGACAAGATGTTCTTCAATATCATCATCTTCAACCTCACTATCTTTTATATCAGCGTTCGTTCTTAATTTCACGCCGAACATAATCTCTGCCGGGGTTTGTTTAGTAGTTTTGTGTATGGTACTATTCAACCCTTGTTGAATTTTAATCAATTCCTCGTCCCAACAATTTGAACTTTTATTTAAATTGCAAGATGACAGGGAACTTATAATAGTTCTATTAGCTCTTTCAACTTGGCCGTTGCTGCGAGCCATGCCTACTGCTGCTATGAATAATCTGATATATCTTTTATTACAAAAGTTGTTAAATTCGTTCGACTTGAACGCTTTACCTGCATCAGAGATTATTCGGTGCGGATTTCCGAATGTGGAAAATATGTCTTGCAATACTTTGACAGCACTAGTAGCTTTTGTATCGGGTACAGCTCGAACAAAAGTAAACTTTGTAAAAGCATCGACAATATTTAATAAGTACGAATTTCCGTTTGTTGTTTTTGTAAACGGTCCTAGGTGGTCAATATGTAGGGTATGGAAAGGTTTCGCGTATTTAGGTATTGAATATGAAAACCCTGGCTTTCTACCAGATGGATTCTTGTGATATAAACATGGTAGGCAACATTTAACATACTTCTGTACAAATCTACGCATTTTTGGAAACCAATACTTTTCCCGAATGCGATATAGGGTCTTTTCAAGAGCAAAGTGACCAACATCATCATGATTGATCTTAACAATTTGCCAGCGGCAGTTCTTAGGAACAAGCCACCTTCTACCGTATTCTGTTAACTTAAAAACTCTATTACCCCTCAGATCATATTTATTAAATATTTCTTTATTATTATCAGAATCGCCCGATAAAAGAATTTCTTTAATTTCTTTAATTTTATTATCCTGATCTTGTGCATGAAGTAGCCAGTCACTCTCGGAAATCAAGCACACGTTTTCAACAAGTTCGCTTTCATTTGGGAAATTGCGACTTAAAGCATCAACGTGTTTCATACTACTACCTGGACGATGTTTGGTTTCGAATTGAAAATCTTGCAGCGCTAGAATCCACCGTGCTACTCTTGGTACGGTTGTCTGATTGGACAAAGAACTCTTTACTGCGTTGCAGTCAGTTACCACCACAAAGTGTTTCCCAATGAGATAATGTCGAAACCGCATCAGGGTGTACACCACAGCTAATAATTCCAGTTCAAAAGAATGGTAATTTTTCTGTTCTTTGGTTGTGCTTTTGCTGTAATAAGCTATCGGTTTTTCACCTTCATTCGTAACTTGTGTCAGTATACCAGCCACACCATCTCTACTCGCATCAGTGTAAATTATGCATTGCAGTGCAGGATTGAATATAGATAGAACAGGGCTAGACGTTATCACGGTTTTAAGGTACTCAACAACTTTAGTGTGTTCTTCCCTCCACATCCAAGGTTGGTCTCTTTTGAAAAGTGCAGTTAGGGGTGCAGTTTTTCTAGAAAAATTGGGGATAAATTTTCGGAAATAACCTACTAAGCCTATAAATTGTCGTAGCTGATGGACTGATTTTGGTAGCGGAAAATTTTTGACAGCATCCGTTTTTAATTCGTTGGGAGAAATGCAATTCTTAAAAATTTTGTAGCCCAAATAGGTTATTTCAGTACGCAAGAAGGAGCATTTAGAAATTTTCAATGTTAGACCATATTCTTGCAATACTGACAATACCAGTTCAAGTTTATGGAACCCTTCTTCTATTGATTTAGAAGGAATTAAAATGTCATCCAAATATATGAGGATTCCAAGATGTCGGAGATGTTCGAAAATGAGAGTCATCATTCTTTGAAATTCAGAGGGGGCGTTTGTTAAACCGAAGGGAGTCCTAAGAAATTCAAAGACTCCGTCAGGAGTGACAATCGCAGTTTTTTCTATTGAATTCGGATGAACAGGTATTTGATAGTAGCTAGAAGCCAAATCGAGAGAAGTGAAATAGGTGTAATCAGAAAGTTGATCTATCAGATCTTCTATCAGGGGCATTGGAAATTTATTTTTGACTGTTATCTTATTGAGTGCAATATAATTCACGACCATCCTTTTCTCACCACCCTTCTTATTAACCAATATTACGGGACTTGCATATGGCGATTTACTCCTTCTAATTATGTTCGCTTCTAGTAGCTCTTTAATCATACCCCTCAAGACTTCCTTTTCTTTTTCTGCCACCCTGTAAGGCCTACATGCTATTGGTTTGTCATTTGTTAGCTCAATTTGTAAAGAAACTGTCGAAACTTTTCCTAGATCCGTAAGCTTTCGATAAATACACAATTTGAATTTATTAATTAATTCGTACAAGGTGGCTTGTTGATCAGTTGTTAACGTCCCGTGATCAATCGTAAAATCAAGCACATTATCAATGTGCTTTTGTTTAAATTTCAACTGATCGTCCACTTTATAATAGATAACCGAAGTGTTCTCTGAAAAGTTTCGACCAATAAGAACGTCGTGTGAAAAGGCGAAGTCGTCAATAACGTACAATTTGCAAGGTACTTCGGCATCATCTACTTTGACAATAGTTTCTATATAGTCATACACTGAAGTTCCGAAACCCAAGAAACCTGATAAACTGATTTTACTTTCTAGCGGTAATATTTTCATACCAAGAGATAGCGCTGTACTTTTCTGTATAATAGAGCAGTCGCTCCCAAATCAACAAATGCTTTGATAGGTTTACCTTTAACAAAAATGTTTTTGTAAAACTTATTATTATTTTCGGAGTTAACTAAATTCACCTGGTTATTTGATTGAGAATTTGTTTTTTTTGCACAAACAGCCTGTATATGGCCAGCTTTATTACAGTATCGACATACTTTCAGTCTACTAGGACAGTCTCTGCGAAAATGATCAGCACTACCACAAGAAAAACAGAGTTTATGATCTTTGGAGGTATTCGGAATATTGTCATTGCGGCCTTGTGTCTTTGTTGTATTAAAAATTGTAGGATTACGTCCTTGAACAGTTTTTTGAAACGTTGGAATATATTTATTTTGACCTGTTTTATGAACACCGAAATTTCCTGTATTATTATTTTGAATTGTTTTACGAGCAACAAAATTACTTTGAGCGCGAACCTGCGTATTGTTGTATATTTTATTTCTTAGAAAACCAGACAAAACATTTAGATCGGTTATATTTGCCGCTTCCACAGCTGAAGCGATATTTGAGTCGTCTATTGCGCCAACGATAATAGAAATTTTATCGTTATTAGTAAAGTTTAAGCCGAGGTTAGCAATTTTACATAAATGTTTGAAATAAAACTCATATAAGTTGTCTCCGACTGTAGGCTTATGACATAGTAAGTCATTTAGTAAATCAAACATGTTTCGTTTATTGACGAACGTGCTTTTTAGCAAAACCTTCCATTGATCCCATGAATATTGTGACCAACCTATTTCGTTTTTAACAATGTTATTATACCAAATCTGAGCTGTACCACGTAATTTATTTAGTGCTTGAAATATTACAGATCTTTCATTCCACTTGTAAGTTACATATAAATGGTCAATTATTTCTAACCATTTATAAACATCGTCGATAAGTGGATCAAATTCTGGGACTACGGATGCATTTGATACGAAATTTGTATTAGAATCACATAACTCACTTACCCCGGCTGAACTATTTGTTTTGAATATAGGAGGTGTATACGAACGTTTTTTGCGTCTTCCATTTGAATTATGTACATATCGAGAATTATCATCGCTAGAAAATGATGACGAAGTACTTGAATTTGAACTAGGAGACCTGTTCCTCTTCCTATGTCTTTTCTTTGATGATGATGATGTACGTGGCATTGTAGGTTCTTAACCACTTCTGATGTTAGATTGAGGCACTCACAATCACTTTTTGAATACTTTATTAATGATACAGTAATAGAATTATATGGATTATATTATTTAGTAATTAACTATTGAGGATCGCTCAGTACTTCCCCGGCTATAGCTCGAGAAGCGATGATGTACCCACAGGCATGCGTATGTCCCTTCCCACATGCGTATATATCTCGATAACAGAGAGCACGATGGGCTTGGACTGCTTCGGGAGGTGTCGGTAGCCCGTCGGTACGGATGGTTTATAACAGTATTCTTTATATTTCATAAAATTGTGTATTAGTTAGGTGTTAGGCTAATCGCTTTGTGGCTACATTGAACTCGTTAAAACTTGCACATAATGATACAAATATCATCAAGTTACCGGGTTACCGCATACGCGCAGTAGAAATTCTTGTCCATTCTTGAATGAATTAAGCTAATGAAGCAAAACATTGGGCGGCGCGTATTTTCCCAGTTTCTCAATTTGTCACAGACAAACTGTCAGGAAAATGACGTTTCAACCTACTTTCAACGTTTAAATGCCCTCTATTCAGATTTTAAAACTAGCTTTGATGTTTTGACTCTGGTAATACCACAGTAGATGATGAACCCATATGGTGACATTGAAGAAACGGATGTTGCATTACAAGAGGAACTGATCGGAATAAGCACTAACGAAGAGATTAAGGTTTACAGTTTATAAACTGATATGAGCAATTCTGGCGTCAAAAAGACATACCTGTATCCCGTATTATGGAATATCGCGAGAAAGTTTTCAGTTGCTTTTCCATCATCATATCTAGTGGAAAAGGGTTTCAGAGCGGTTGCCAACAAAAAAAAACAGAATGGACATCACTAACCGAGGAGATTTGAGATTAACTAAATTGATGCCAAATGTTGAAAATTTATTATCAAAGCATCAGGTTCATCTCTCCCACTATAAGTATTTATTCTTTGCTCAGCTATTTTATGTAACAGATATTCAATTTTAATTTGGTTCGTTTTAATTAATAAATGTATAAAACTTAACATGTGTTCTTTCCAAGTTTTTCACTCTACACTTCATTAGAGTTATAAATTTAAATCTTTAAAAGTGAGTAGCAGTATACCAGCTGTCAAAAAACACATTTGAACTTGATGAATTTGCATAAATTCAATAATCGGTAAGCAGGGCGTCTACCCAAAACCGAAAACATGGCTAGTTGTCTATGAAACAAAAGAGTTTGAAGACCTCTGGTTTAGAGACATTTTGATATCTAATTCAGTTTACTCTCATGGTGGCTACTTGGTAGCTGAAAGCTCCTCAGTACTTTAACACTATTGTTAGTTGATAAGGGTGATTGGTTCTTATTCATAGTTTTATTGTGTATCCAATAGTTAGATTAGAAAGTATAAACTCACAACCAGCGAACCTTGTGTTACGCTCTATACTATAGGTAATATTTAATGTTTCATCTAAAATTAAAATGAACCATCAGCTGTCTAGACGTAATTAAAATTTTAGAGAAGTATAAAATTTATGATAAATTTTAATTAATGAACTTCCCAAAGAAAACTTATGCTCTTCATAAACATGTTACTGCTGTTATTTTTCTCTTCTCTCCGGAATAAAATTACGCTAGACTTGAAACAAGATCGTCGTTCCTGAGGCCATACATTTTCAGCATTAAATTGAGTACTAGCTTCTCGTAATTATTCGATATAAGCTTTTCCGGCTGAATAATACTGTTTCATTTAGTTTCAGAAGTATGCAAATTGTATGTATATTTTATGAGCCGTATAATGTTATAAAATTAATAAAATATTAGTTAACGGCAAAGTTGATTAGTCAAGTCAACCAATGCTAAGATACAGGTTTTGGTTCCAGTAAATGATGTTCCGTTTATGTGAGCTTTATCGTAGATAAGCCTCCAGATATGCAAATGAAATGCAAATATTACTATACAGACGATAATGGAAAGTTGGGATTGGTGTACACATTTATCAAAATGTAACTGATATGAATGAATTAATCCACGATATACGAAAGTGTTATCCCCCCTTTCTAGAGAAGCAGAAAATTCACTATACTGCTGTAAAAAGCTGTGATCAATTGAGCACGTGAATTCCCTCACTCGTTAATGCTAGTTAAGTTGGATTTGGTTAATAATAGTGGAGTCAATCTACGACAATTTCAATTTTTATTGTAGAAACTTAGTGCAACTCCCTTTTTTTGCAAAAAATGTTTTTTTTCACCCTTTTTAGAGATAGTTTTTGAGTTTTTATATAGACCACTTGCACGGATATCTAAGGTACAGAAAGCTGAATTTAACCAAATTGAATGTAGGTCGTATAGTCTACAAATTGCTGTCAAAATGTCAGCTGAATATATCAGACAGTTTGGATGTTAATTCCATTTTTGGACAAATTTTACGAAATTTTCAAACTGCTATAGCTTTTGCCCAATTGATCTTATGGCAATTTTCATTGGGCCAAAATGCAGATTTTTGTATGTACTTTTGGGGTATATTACTCACAAAATTGATAACTTTTATGACATATATGTAGATCATAAGATTTATTGCTTAATTCTTCAGAAAGACCATTAATATATGGTAGTGATATGTAGTGTTTTTCTTTTGATCTATCATTACTAGAGGAGTTATAAAATGTATGAATTTTGTCTTCAGTTATAGAATTGACTGAATTAATGAAAATCATTCTTTATTCAAGTTTCTTTTGTTTTTTCAATAGATATAGTTCTTAGTTTAGGAGAACTAACAGTTCTATCTATCAGCTTTATAATAACATTCTCCTTTTATTTTTTTAGGTATATTAGAATTGAATTTGGTAGGTTTGGTGTACCATTTAGTTAGAATTTTGTTATCGTTTTGTTTTCGTACGTTAAATCTAAAAAAAATATTTCATTATTATTTTCAATTGTGCATTGTAATTTATGGTGAAAAGAATTGAAAGAACTCATAAATTCATCACATTGGGATGGCAGCGATACAATCAATATATCGTTTGAAGAAGATTATATTATAATTTAATCGAGGCATTACTTTTTCTCCAAGGAATTCCATGACTATCTGGGCTATGATACTTGATATTTGAGAAATCATTGCCCAACCATCTGATTGTTTATAACAATCATCTTTATGTTGTAAAAAATAGACTGTGAATGTATATTCTATAGCTGCTAAGAATTCCTTCATAGGTTAATTTGTATATAGTTTTATTTCATCCCATTTATTTTGAATTATTTGTGTAGCTGATTCTAGAGGGATATTTGTATATAAAGACATCTAATGATACTAAGATACAGTTTTTTAGTATTCTAATTTGGTCAATGAATTCTTTTTGAAAAATCTTGTCTTCCGGATGGATTCCGCGTCACAATAGCTCGACTTGATGCCGACGTTTCGCCAACCATTACAGGTGGCATCTTCAGGGCAGGCTTGAGGCTTGAACTGAAACTGGTTCTACTGGTTTCTGTAGCCGTATTTATTGTAGGAAAAATCCTTCACGCTACATAGTTCACTGCCTTTGTTCCGGTGGTTAACTTCGTTCCGGCACCTGACCCTGCCGTTGTGCGATCATGTGCGAAGTGGAATTTTCGAGGATGGGTTTCCAAATGTTGGGAAGGTAATATCCTGAGTCACGGTTCAGATTGTTCGGATGTTTTTGGATTTCTATAGCTTCAAGAATTTTTCGCTGATAGAAGTTTGGGGCTCGGACTAGGATTTTAGTATCTTCAAAAAGGATTTGATGATTTGTGTTAAACTTGTGTTCCGCAAGTGCAGATCTACTAGTGTCACGAAGTCTTGTACATCGCTCATGTTCTTTCACACGAGTAGCTACTGTACGACCTGTTTCACCAATGTAGACTTTACCGCAAGAACAGGGAATACTATAAACACCTTCTGAGTGGAGAGGAGGAAGGGGATCTTTAATAGGTTTGTAAAACTGAGATAATTTTGGAAGTGTGGAAAAACGGGTAGAAATATTATGTTTTTTGAGGATTTTGGAAATTCGATCTGTTATATTTTGAATATATGGAAGATAGGCCGTGGATAAAGCAGGTGGGAGGGTTTCTGGCTCAGGTCCATTTGGAATTTTAGGTGAAGTGTATTTCTTTATGGCTTTTTGAATGTTGTAATGGGAGAAATTATTTGATAATAAGGCAGATGATAGATGTTTTAATTCTGAGTTTAAAGATTGAGGCTGAGATAGGTTGACAGCTCTGTGAACCAGGGAGTTTATGACAGATTGCTTTTGGGCAGGGTGGTGGTGGGAAAGACCATTGAGGTATCTATCGGTATGGGTGGGTTTCCGATACACAGAATGTCCTAAAGTACCGTCAGTCTGTCGACTAACCAATACATCCAGGAACGGGAGTGAACCTTGCGATTCGACTTCCATGGTGAAACGGATATTGGGATGTAATGAATTTAAATGATTGAGGAAGGGAACAAGCTTTTCGCGACCATGTTGCCAAATAACGAAAGTATCGTCTACATATCTAAACCAACATTTCGGCTTGAGAACAGATGAGTCAATGGCATCTTGTTCAAAAGCTTCCATGAAGATATTAGCTATGATCGGGGAAAGTGGGGAACCCATGGCAGCTCCCGAGGACTGCTCGTAGAACTTGCCATTGTATAGAAAATATGTGGAGGATAGACAAAAATCAATTAACGGTAGCAAGTCGGTTGAAATGTTTTTGGCAGGTAACAATTGAGAAATTATGGAAAGGGTGTCTGGAATGGGAACATTGGTAAACAGTGATTCGACGTCGAAGCTGACGAGCAAATCGCATGGGTCAACTTTCAACGTTTGAAGTTTTTCAACGAAATGAAAGGAATTCAGGATAAAACTATTGGAATCACCTACAAGGGGTTTGAGAATAGATGACAGGTATCGGGAGAGTTTATAAGTAGGAGATCCGATAGTGCTGACAATTGGTCTCAGGGGAACTGAGGGCTTATGAATTTTAGGCAAACCATATAAACGGGGACATTTTGAACAATGGGGGATAAGAAATTTCTTATCTGAATCAGAAAGGGAAGAATGACGAATAATTTGTGAAATTGAACGTTCTATAGAGGAGGTGGGATCTTTTGGTAGAAGCTTATAGGAATCAGTTTGCAGATGTTGCAGGACGGTACTTTAGGACATTCTGTGTATCGGAAACCCACCCATACCGATAGATACCTCAATGGTCTTTCCCACCACCACCCTGCCCAAAAGCAATCTGTCATAAACTCCCTGGTTCACAGAGCTGTCAACCTATCTCAGCCTCAATCTTTAAACTCAGAATTAAAACATCTATCATCTGCCTTATTATCAAATAATTTCTCCCATTACAACATTCAAAAAGCCATAAAGAAATACACTTCACCTAAAATTCCAAATGGACCTGAGCCAGAAACCCTCCCACCTGCTTTATCCACGGCCTATCTTCCATATATTCAAAATATAACAGATCGAATTTCCAAAATCCTCAAAAAACATAATATTTCTACCCGTTTTTCCACACTTCCAAAATTATCTCAGTTTTACAAACCTATTAAAGATCCCCTTCCTCCTCTCCACTCAGAAGGTGTTTATAGTATTCCCTGTTCTTGCGGTAAAGTCTACATTGGTGAAACAGGTCGTACAGTAGCTACTCGTGTGAAAGAACATGAGCGATGTACAAGACTTCGTGACACTAGTAGATCTGCACTTGCGGAACACAAGTTTAACACAAATCATCAAATCCTTTTTGAAGATACTAAAATCCTAGTCCGAGCCCCAAACTTCTATCAGCGAAAAATTCTTGAAGCTATAGAAATCCAAAAACATCCGAACAATCTGAACCGTGACTCAGGATATTACCTTCCCAACATTTGGAAACCCATCCTCGAAAATTCCACTTCGCACATGATCGCACAACGGCAGGGTCAGGTGCCGGAACGAAGTTAACCACCGGAACAAAGGCAGTGAACTATGTAGCGTGAAGGATTTTTCCTACAATAAATACGGCTACAGAAACCAGTAGAACCAGTTTCAGTTCAAGCCTCAAGCCTGCCCTGAAGATGCCACCTGTAATGGTTGGCGAAACGTCGGCATCAAGTCGAGCTATTGTGACGCGGAATCCATCCGGAAGACAAGATTTTTCAAGATTAGCTGTCCGCGGAAGTCTACTATCCAAGATAATGAATTCTTTGATAACCCAAGAATCTTTGATGTAAAAGTCATTTTTGTTTGTAAGCTGTTATTTATTATGTTGGATAAGCATTTAGTCATTTCATCAAAAGGAGATTGAATGCTGCATACCACAGGTCGCATTGGTATATTGGGTTTATGGATTTTGGCTAAATCATATGTTTTTGGAGGATGAGCATTACGTATAGTTGGTTGTCTATGAATATATTTTGGAATATAATAGGTTATTATTTTTAGTTCGGTAAATATTTGTTGGATTATTATTCAGTTTTTTATATACTTCAGGATCATTCAGCATTTAAGACATTTTATCTTCATATTCATTTGTATCCATGATAACAGTTTTATTCCCTGCTTTTAAGAAAGTGATTTGTAGGTTAGATTTAGTTTCTTTGAAATTTTGTATTGATTTGTTATTCTTATTGTTAAATTTATTACTTTTAACTTATTGTTTGAAATTAGTTATTGTGTTGATACATTTTGATCTTATTTCGTTTGCTACTAGAGTAGTTTTTTTTTAGCAATTGGAAATGCTACCACGGCATTATACGATTCGCGGACAGTATAAGCCGATGGAAAAAAATTAAATTGTTCTCTTTTCTGAAAAGCATATTATCAGATAATTTAAAAAATTTTTTAGGGATGATTTTGACTATTCTGACGGTCGTAACATGTTTTACATGTATTTAGAACATTTTCATCTTTTTCGTTTCAGATGTTTGATGATGTACCTTTAATGTCATTTGAGTTATTGTTTATGCACACATAATCATCATCTCGAAAGTTTCGATATCGTTTCATGTGATATACTTAAGATCAATACAAAACCTCTCATTAGATTATTCACAGAATAAAGCTATGGACATATCAGACCGTGAAGACAGATGAAAAGACGCTAGAAGCAAGTCAACATATCGTCAACGTCATTGAAGACCTAAACGATAGGTGAAAACACCAGACCTTAGCCCTATGTTAGTTCAAAATGCCTCGACTATGAACTGGAATATGTTGGACGAGTTCCAATTGTAAGCTATGAATAACATTAGTAACAATCGCTCTATTTTGCGAGTAACAATAGAAATTTAACGATAAAAGTTCATAGAATGTTCGATAATTACGAAAAGCAAATTATAAAATATAAATCATGCTGTCTCTAAGGTATACTGGCAATTTAATCTACGTTGGAGGGAGTTTACAACGCTATGCATTATTAGTGCAGCACATTATAATAGCTGATAAAAACCATAAAACTAAAACATATTTAAACTGAGATAAAATCGCTATAAACGTTATTTGCTTAATGCATCTATCGCATCAAGCGACCATAAAAATACTTATCGGCATTCATTGGCCTATTTAAACACCGAGCTTACTTATCAAGTCATGGTATTATGATTTTAAATAAGAAATGTATTATATTCTTATCTTGTATCGCTCTGGCAATTATGCACTGGTGTTATACGCTTATCCATCAGGCAATACAACATGGACAATATATCCTGAATCAGAGGATCAACAAATAATCTGAACTTGAATCTGGTACTTTTACACGGTCTAACGCGAATGCTTCCTGTATATTAGAAATGAATTTAATTTGAAAATGTGTTATTCACAAAGTATCACTTCGAATGGAAACTCATATATATTACTTTTGTATTTCTGGAAAACACTAAATGAAAAACACGTACGAAGATGAAACACAATTCTTGACGTGGAGTCGGTGCATGTGGCCTGGTATGGGACAAAGCAACGATCCCCTTACAAGGTAGTTTGTCTCAGTAGCATCATAACCCGAGAGGGCGAAAAAATAGTTCACATGTTTGGGAACATAGATCACTGAAAGGACGCTCCCAAAGACCCGAATCTGTGAGTGAGAGAGAGTTGGAAATGAGAGCCATAAACATCGACCAGGTCTGCTGTGACGAACCAAAAATTCCGGACCTATTTTTTGCGACTTCCGAGGAATTTTGTTGATTTCTTCATAATCAGTGTCACAACTTCTTGTCGAAGCAATACTTATATATCGACAAAAATTTGGCACATGCTGACTCGTGAAGTTTGTTACGACAATGCGCGAATTTATACACCCTCCTTACATTTTCCCCCATTAATCTTCATTTATATTCGAGGCATTAAGAGAGACGTTTGAAGCTTGCGAAAGTTTTGCTTTTGGTTTGGTATTGAACTGAAGAAAAAATAATACTTGATGCATAACATGAACCCATCAGTTTCTTCGGATACTAGTAATTGCGGCAAACAAGGGACAAGGAGTAGAAATGCATCAGATATTAAGGAAGGTTATTGGAAAATGTAGTTTCTAATCTTCGAAATTTACGGGCAAAGTACAAACTGACGTGTAGTCTATCTGAGAATAGATGCGGAGGAAAAAGGGGAAGGATCTACAATTTGATGAATCCTTGGAGGTTTCAAAGGCATACATTAAATTTTTATATCTGAGATTTACAGCAGAAATGAAAAGCTCCCAAAATAATATTGTAATATCCAATTTCTCTCAATTAATTTGATGTCACAATTGGGTTGAGCAATAAACAGTATCGATCATCATTTTTCATAGAAGAAAGAATCTGCTTTAGATGGGGTATATGTGGACTTTTACTTAAATCGGAAAGATTTCTTTGATGGGAGAAATATTTTACGTCCTGGTTGTACCACGGAATGCAACATATTGACATTTTCACCGGCCTCGGGTATACCACAAGGCTCAGATCTAGGATTATTTTCCCTTTCAATTGCAATTAAGCATATTACTAGAGTTTTGAAACGTTTATTTTCAATACAAACACTTAGAAATTCATATCTGTCAATGGCCTGGAATCAAAGATTGTTATTCACTTCAACACTGCTTGAATCGTTCAGATGACTGGTGCTCTGCCAGCAAATTAAATTTCGATTTAAATAGATGTGAAGTTATATGACTCTGTTGCGAAGCCAATAAATTAGAATGCGATTATCATACCATGGAGCTTCACTTGTTCGTTTGGAGAATGCTATAATCAAATACTGAAAATTAAACTTTGTTTATCAACATGATAATTTATATTCATTTGCAATGAAATTGCACGGTTTCAGTTCGCAACCGAAGTTTTCAATGTTTCTGACATCGAGACTCTGAAATTGTTTATGCGTCTGTCAGGTCCAAACTGGTATATTGGATTTATGTGTGAAATGACCCTACATTTCATAATTGCTATATAAACTAAGAAATATTATACATTTATGTTTGAACTGTCGAGTTCCTCAGATATAGCTAAACTATAAATACACATATTTTTTTTATATTCACATTCTTGAGGTATGACTTAAACTTCTATATTTTTAATGCAAATCATAATGGCAAGTCGATCAAAATGCCAGAACTCCTTCGCACGTCGCAAAAGTGCGGAAGATGGAATCATTTCCTGTTGAAATATTACTGAGGGAGTCTATTGGAAAGGGCATTGAAAAAAGCTTTACAAAATAGTACAGTCATTTTATGGATTGGTCGTACTTTTTTATCCTACTTTAGGTTTCAAAATACAGAAAGTTAGGAAATTTTACGTAGATTACGAAAAAAATAGTGGCTGAAAACCTTCAATGAAGAAAAGTGTCCTTATATATATATATATATATATATATATATATATATATACGATTTTCCGTGTTTTCCGGGAAAGAACACTTATATCTTCGAAAATAGGCATTTTAGAAGGGAAAGTTTCAAACGAAAGTTGTTCAGCATTAAATTTTACATAGGAATTGACTATTCTGAATTTAATTTTCATCGAATTTCCCAAGCATTGGATAGGAAAACAAAATATTTTCGAATAAGGACTATATATGAAAAAAAATTGCATTTGGCTGGTAAATATGGTATGATAATTTTATATTGGGGTATATATCGTTACTGTAAATTATTAAATTTAAGAATTTTCCAATATTTGCCCTAATTTTCCGGGTCAGGAAAATTTTTTTATTTATTTTTTTCAATCTTAGTGTATGATATGTCGATTTTTAGGTTTTATAGAGCTCTGATAACGATTTTTCAGTTCATTTTGACGTGAAAAGTCATTGAAAACGTACATTCGGAAAATGGAACACGTTTTTTTAGTTAATTTTGTCACGAAATTCAATTGTTTTCGTTAGTATGTAGAGCAATAAGAAAAAACAAATTATATATACCTTCCATCACTTTTTCGGTTACAAAAAACTATAAAATTGTTATTAGAGCCCTGAAAAACACAGAAATCGATGTCATACACACATATATAAATTTTCAATGATTTTTCACGATGGAACAAAGTAAAAAAACATTTTCAGAACCCTACAAAATATAAGGATTGATCTGTCACACGCTATAATCAAAAAAAAAGTTTTCCATTCTCCGAATGTACGTTTTCAATGACTTTTCACGACAAAATGAACTGAAAAATCGTTATTAGAGCTCTATAAAACTAAAAAATCGACATGTCATACACTAAGATTGAAAAAAAAATAAAAAAAATTTCCTAACCCGGAAAATTAGGGCAAATATTGGAAAATTCTTAATTATAATCATTTACAGTAACGACATATACTCCAATATAAAATTATCATACCATATTTACCAGCCAATATATATAGTTCTTATTCGAAAATATTTTGTTTTCCCATCCAATGCTTGGAAAATTCAATGAAAATTAAATTCAGAATAGTCAATTCCTATGTAAAATTTAATGCTGAACAACTTTTGTTCGAAACTTTTCTTTCTAAAATGCTTATTTTCGAAGATATAAGTGTTCTTTCCCGGAAAAACACGGAAAATCGTATATATATATAAATTAAGACATTTTCCTTCATTGGAGGTTTTCAGTCACTATTTTTTTCGTAATCTAGGGAAAATTTCCTAACTTTCTGTTTTTTCAAACCTAAAGTCGGAAAAAAAGGTACCAAATCTCAAAAAAATCCATAAAATGACTGTACTAAACTGTTGTTGAGAAAATTGAAATAGTAGTTGCATATAATTATTTCTACATTATCGTTGACGAAACTAGCGACGCCAGTGGCCGATATATGGCGCATTTGACGATAGGAATACTTCAGGAGGAAGCTCCAGGAAATTCATTTTTAATAGCTTCAAAGCAACTCGACAAAACAAATAATTTAACTTTTACGTTTCGTTCAAGATTCATTAACTAATTTTTTGTTTGCCGAATGCACTACCAGCCAAAAAAAACATAATTTTTTGATGAGATGCAGCATCTTATAGGTATGTTGAGAGTTAGACAAAATTTGAAAATTTTTTATCAATATTTAATACATGTAACGTGTTTAGCACATTGTCTTAACAGAGTAGCGGAAATTGTAAGAAACGAATTTCCCTTAGCTAATGAATTAATTTCAAATGTTATAAAAGTATTCATCAAGGCACCTTTGTAGGTGCAACTTTATAAAGATAAGTTACCAGGAATATTTTGATAATTTAAAAGGAATTATTTTAGACATTGTCAATGTGTTTTAAGATCTCAGGAATTATTTATAAATAATGCAGTTGCTCAACAATTAGTTTTTATAAGATCTAATCATAGTTTTATTCCAAACTCAATACTAGCCCTAGAAAAAAGGTGTAGATCACTTGTCGAATCCGTAGAAATTATAAAAGACTTTTTAGAGAAATGTGACAACGTACAAGGAACTATGGGAAGTAGAGTTCCCGGAAAATTATAGAACGTGATACAAAATTCAGGCTATCAATATCCAACAAATATATCTAGAATATTTCTACGTGAAATAATATTAGACGATTTTGATAAGCATTCGGAGTACAATATATTGCACAAATTAAAATATTGTCCCACAACATCTGTTGATGAAGAACGCAGTTTTTCGCTGTATAAAAATAGTTTTACTGATAAAAGACATTCCGTTTCAACTTAAAATTTTGAAAAACATAATTTAGACTTTTTTATTTCATATGTTAAATTCTAAGTTAAATTGGACATTGTATTTTATTGTATGCAATTTGATGTAATATAAAATGTCGTTTTCATTATATTTAATACGTTCTGTTCATCAGTAAAACTAGTATTCCCTTTTGTGTATTCGATAATTTTTCTAGGGTGAAACGATTTTGCATAATTCAACAAGAAAAATGGGGGCGTATTCACATCACATTTTTCTATTATGTTTGTATATCTTCGAAGAATATGTGTATATTTTGAGCATTTTTAAGAAAATATGTGCATATTTTCAATAAAGGCTAGTTAAATATGCGCAAGTTAACATTTTTTTCCTGCGTATATTCCGCGCTTTATTCATTACTGTTTTTTTTTACTTTTTTATACTTCGCACTTCGGTTATAAGAATAAAATAATTTCAAGACTTTATTTATAAAATAAATAAGTCCGGGTGAGATGGTTTGTACTTAAGTATTTTTTTACACCAAACAAGTAATGTTAACAACGCCGAAAGTAAGTTACACTTGCCTTCAACAGAATAAATTCCTTTCGTTGATCATAATAAAATGAAATCGATAAATTAAGAGTAACATTGAACAAAATAAAACTCATTTCGTAAAACAGGAGCATTACACTGTTAACATATTCAAACGAGCAAACCGTCTATGCATATGGTATTTTATGAGCTAATAAAAGACTAAACCAAACTTATTACAATCTTCAGATGATATCGGAATGCATAAAAGTATACTGGATATATTCAAATAAGGCACCTACTGTTAATAAACAATGTGGAAATCAGCTTATCATAAAAAAACAGTTCCAGACAATCGTAAAAATGGTAATAATAAGCAAAAAATGTGGGACAGTGTTATGCTCTCCTTCGCTACGCTTCCTTAATTTGCATGCATTACTAACCACAGTTGAAAATGCATGAGAGAATTTACCAGTAATGACGAGTCCTTTGTTTGAGAGGATTGTATTGTTAGTTTCTACTTAATTCCAGATATAAAATAAAACATTGGCATTAGGCCAAGTATAGAAATGTTTTAATTAACTTTATTACAAATTCACGTTCTATGGATTATTAATTTCGATTCATGAGTATGAAAGTTCTTCTATTGAACAATAATGGTGTTCTTTTAATAGAGAAGCTGATTCTAAAAGATTCTCTGACTCATAAACATAGTAAGTACCTCCATAATAATTATAAACAAACGTGAGTTGCTGTTAGGAATTAATGGTATAATATAATAATAATTATCCAAGATACGATAACTTTTTCATGGAATCCTAAAGATAGTGTCTGATTGATTTCGATTCTTTGAATAAGAAACAATCATCCTTACCTACTAAAAATACTGTAAAGTACTGAGAACCTTTCAGCTACCAATTAGCCATCATCAGAGTAAACTAAATTAGAAATCAAAGTGTGCCTGTTTGAATACCATTTGTAATTAGTAGTGTAAGTAAGGGATTACCCTCAGATGAAGGTAAATTTGAATTTATTAAATTGCTTTTTTACACATTTACATCCCTTCTACCGTGATATCAAAAATTATCTTGGTCATGGGTGGTTGTGGAATCTAAAACGTGTGTCTTACTTTACGTTTGAAATAATTATGTCACTGTCACACTGACATCATCAATAACCTACAAATTCCACACCTATTTATTTCAGTTGAAAAACAATAATGAACTACAAATTATGAAATAACGGTTTTAGTAACAAGAAAAACTAAATTACAGTAATTGTTGGAAATGTCCCCCGTTTTGTTCGATGCACAAGTTGACGCGCATCCTCATGCTGTGAAAACCGTTCAGCATTTCTGGCGTTATGGTTGCACATTGCTGAACTATTCTTTGTTGAAGTTCTTGCAAATTATTTACCGGAGTTGCGAAAATCTTGTTTTTCAAGTAAGGAAATATAAAATAGTCCATAATTGTCAAACAAGGTGATCTTTGAGGAAACCCAACTTTTGTATGCAAATTTATCAGCCGGTCATCAAAAAACTCGCGGAGAAAAGCAATATTTTCTCGTGTAGTATGTGCTGTTGCACCGTCATGCTGGAAAAAACCGTACCGAAGTTCATCATCGTTTAACTGTTGCACAAATTCAGCCAAAAGGTTGTGTCTGTACCTTTCTGCGTGGACGGTGAAATCGAAAAAAATTGGCCCAATTATTCTTCTGCGAGAAACTGCCATCCAAACACCGATTTTTTTAGCATGTAGTGGCGATTCAGTAAAAACATGAGGGTTATCATTGCTACACATTCGCATATTGTGAGAATTGATGTATCCCGAAAGGTGGAACCACGCTTCGTCAGAAAAAAAAAGTTAAGTCCAGAAGATCGTCATTCATTAACTTATTGACAAACCAATGGCAGTAAGCAAGGCGTCTGGGGTGGTCTGCAGGCAGAAGAGATTGATGTGCTTGCAACTTATATGGATGCATGTTCAAGTCTTTCTTTAAAATCTTCTGATATGTTTCATAAGAAAGTCCAATTTCTTGAGAAAGACGTGTCAAAGGTTTTGCAGGCTCCTCTTCCATACGTTGACGGACGTCATTGACAACTTCTTCTGTACGAACTCTTGGTCTACCAGCACCTTTTTTATGAGTCACACAACCAGTTTCGCGAAACACTTCAACACAATTTGTAAGGCACACATAAAAATTGTCCGGTAATATTGCCACGTTTGGGGAGTGCTCTCAAAAATTGTCCAAACACAAAGGTTGACTGTATTGCCAATTTCCATTAACTAGCGCACCCGTTCGAAAATAGGCTTCAATCATGAAAATTTTGTGCTGTGTGGATGAGGCATGATTCAAAAACTGGATTAGAAAATTTCAGCACAATGACTTAACAGATTCTGTCACAACAAAACATATTCAAAAATTTAAGGTAAGACACACATTTTACATTCCACAACCACCCTTGACCAAGATAATTTTTGATATCCCGGTATATTACTTGGATATTTATTCGCTGAATTTTCACTATTATTTTTCTTTATGTGGACAAAATTTTCTTCATACCGAGTTAGAATGTTCTTTCTAGCTTGACCCACATAGCATTTTGAACGCGACTCACAATCGATTTTATAAATCCCGGATCTGTTGAAGTCGGAAACATCATCAAAGGTGTTGGCTAAACAGTTTTTTAGCTTATTCTTACTTCTATAGACGGGTTGTTGAAAATTTAGAAAATGAATTACTGAAGAATGATGAGTGAAACTTCTGAATATAGTTGTACTATTCGAAGATAGTGGCTTTAATTTGTTTACTTGGTTGATTTTTTTTATAATTAAGTTATTGATCAAAGAATAGTGGTAACCATTGTTAGATAGGTAGATACATATATGTTCATTTTAGAAACCACATAGTACATGAGATGGAAACGTCAAATAATATAACTAGGCCTAAGGTATACCTAGTGTGTAAATAGTGTATAATTATTTAAATAAACAATAGACAAAATTATACGAAGATCAGTGATCCATTAACAATATTCTCAGATCTAGTTGAGGTGGAAACAAAAATTTTTACTAATCATTGCATATCATTCAAAAATCCTTCAACACTGTAGTAGCGTTTGATGCCAAAAGCAATTTTAATTATAAAGTCTAACGTTATTGTTGAAGTTTCTCAACTTTGTTGTTATAATTTTCTTCGGTCAAAGAAACGTTTAATAATATATGAACAAGACTAGTTTATAATTAACCCCTTATCAACGAAAACTTCAAAATATTGAGGTAATCGTTGAATCTTATTCTGTAAGATATCAAAAGGATGGTGCTATGATTTTTTATGCATAAACCCTTCAAAACAAGATTTTATTTTGGTTGGTATGTACCTGATGGGCCGAATTTTGGGTCTTTAGACACACTTTAGACACGAAAAACTTCAAAATATTGAGGTAATCGTTCAATCCTGTTCTGTAAGCTATCAAAAAGATGTTGTTATAATTGTTTATGTATAAGCCCTTTGATTGATGTGATTTAGTGTTCAAACGCCTTCTGATGATGGTCGTCAAACCGAAACGTACGTAAAGACGAAATTACAATAGACATATGTGTTAATGTGACTTATTTCCCAAGAACTTACATATAGCCGTCTTCATCTGAAGATAGTTCGAAATTTCAACTAAATAGTGGATTATTTGATTAGTTGTGGGTATGAACACAAATCAGTGAATATTTCATGTTAATTTGAATTTGTTTTGTACATTTGAAGGTAAGACAAGTGATACATCTACTTAAACTGTTAGTATTAAGTAGGTAATAACAGTGTTTCAATAAAGTAGATATCGCGATATTTATCTTAGATTGTTACATTGCAGGTCAGGTGTCGAGTTGAATATAATATTTTCCTGTTTAAATTACGTTGGTAATTGGTTTGGTTAATTTTATAGAACAGGTTTAGGATTTTTAATTATATGCGATAAAAATTTATAACGCGCGACACGATTTTTTATTTTTATATCGAAACATGCTGTGTATTCTAACTAGCGTAGCAGTTTTATAATAATCCATTTAATTCTATTTATAAAAGATGTAACCTAGATTTCCTCTGCACTTACATGAATCAAGTGTTTGGTAAATGGCGGAACGCTTAATCTTAAGCCAAGGAAAAAGCGGATTTAACGTCTGATTAAATGATGCCTCGACTTACTAATCACCAATTAGATATCTAGTGAAATTTTATTAAAATTAAGATTCTGAATGATTCGTAGGAATAGGATAAATATCTGCATAAAGGATAAACAATAAAATTTAGTGAATATCTTAATATATGATGTGGACGAATCCAGAATGTAGACAATCCTAGAAATAAGGAGTCAATGCTCGGGGTGAACAGAGGTTTCGGTCAAAGTCCGAAACACTCTTGAGCACTGAACAACTTGAGTGTCAGACTTCGACTGCGCCTCTTTTGGACAATCTTAGGAGTGACCGACACACCTCGTGGAAGTCCGATACGAAGAAACGCTCGTCGGACTTTGACTATTCGATCTTAGACAAAGAGTTCCATATACAGAGTGTTCCATCTCAGACGAGCCACCCCGTATATTTCTTATCCCACAGTGAGTGGAAAAATCTCCCGAAACACGTCGAATGATTTTGTTTGAGGGACATCTTTTGACGTATATTTGAAGCTTGAACGAGCAACCCCCTAATAGGGGGCGCTTCAACCCCTCAAAATTGAATAGGGAAGAGGGGTTGAGTGATACGTCATTTGAAAGGTCTTGGAAGCCTCTTTACAACGGTGTATGAAAAACGTAAATTTGATGAACCGTTTTCGCCAAAAATTAATTTTGTTGCTCGAATGCGCCTCCTTGAATATTTTGGTTATTTGTACAATGTACAAGCTTATATTTATTAAGCCTTTTTGACAAACTTAAACAATCTTCAAAAAATCACATTCGTAAAAAAATTGAATTGTGTTGTCATGCTTACAATGAAAAAAATTAAATCTGCGTGTTTGAATCAAATGTTCAAATTGTCCTTCATTGACTTCCATACAATAATACAATCTTGACTGAAAACCGTCTCTAACATGGTTCAGCATAATTGGAGTTATTTGACGACACTCATTTACAATTCGTTGGCGTAGTTCGTCCAAATTTTCAGGCTGAGTCACAAAAATCTTGTACTTAAGATGTCCCAACAAGAAGAAGTCCAAAGGGTTCAGGTCAGGAGATCGGGCAGGCCACTCCATAGGACCTCTTCTTCCAATCCAACGACCGGGGTATTGGCAAATTGAGGTATTGGCGATCTGGTGCGGCGTAGTGAGGAGGAGCTCTGTCTTATTGGAAATGCAATTGTTGTTCAAGTAGTAGAAGATCGTTTTGCTCAGTTATTAACGGATCAATCGCATTCTCCAACATTTCAAGATAAATTTCGCCATTTAAATTACCAGGAATAAACAGAGGTCCAATTAGGTGGTCTCCCAAAATTCCTACCCAAACGTTTAGCTTTTCCCGATGTTGAGTGTGATCTTCTCGAAATACATGAGGATTTGTATCGCTCCAAATTCTACAGTTATGCCGGTTAACCTCTCCATTAAGTAAAAAAGTGCATTCGTCAGAAAAGCAAACGTTGTACAAGAAATTTGGGTAATTGTTGATACGCTCGACCATAAAACTCTTGCCTTCGATCCCAATCATCATCATTTAATTCCTGAATTAATTTAATTTTGTACGGATGGAACTTGTGTGTATGTAAAATTCTAAAACGTTAGATTGGCTAATACCGGAAGCTGCAGAAAGTTGTCGTACAGATTGCGTGTTTGGCATACGTTGGACATGTATCAATACCGCCACAGCTGCTCCTTCATCATTAACAATTCCAATGGGTGCTTTTTTTATCCATTACTGAACCCGTCTCCACAAATTTTGAAATCAATTCCATTACGTATTTATGGTGAACGCTACGCTTAGAATGGTTTTCGTTCAACATCCTTGCAGCCGCTCGGGCATAATTTTGATTTTGGTAATAAAGGATAACCAGCTCAACACGTTCTTGCAATGTGTACACCATATTTTTTGAAATTTTGAACAAATCAGCAAAGTAGTAACTCAACAGATTGATTAAAATCATGAAACAATCGAAGAAACGTTAAAACCAGATAAACACCTTCTAAGAACAAAAAATGAAGGCAACATAAGGAAACGTTTTGCTGTTTTGCTGACAATTTGAACATTTGATTTAAACACGCAGATTTAATTTTTTTCATTGTAAACATGACAACACAATTCAATTTTTTTACGAATGTGATTTTTTGAAGATTGTTTAAGTTTGTAAAAAAGGCTTAATAAAAATATTCAAGGTGGCGCATTCGAGCAACAAAATTAATTTTTGGCGAAAACGGTTCATCAAATTTACGTTTTTCATACACCGTTGTAAAGAGGCTTCCAAGACCTTTCAAATGACGTATCACTCAACCCCTCTCCCCTATTCAATTTAAGGGGTTGAAGCGCCCCCTATCAGGGGGTTACTCGTTCAAGCCTCAAATATACGTCAAAAGATGTCCCCCAAACAAAATCATTCGACGTGTTTCGGGAGATTTTTCCACTCACTATCACTATGGGATAAAAAATATACGGGCTGGCTCGTCTCAGATGGAACACCTTGTATAGAGTAGACAAGTAGTGTGTTAAGCATAGGAAAGCGCTGGTAACTAGTCGGACATTCTATCCTTCTCGCACATGTTAGTGCGCAAACGCTCGCAAGGTCTCGCCTTCTATCACAAAAAGTATAAGAATACAAGAATAAGTATAACGCGCGCACATCGTGCGAGTGAGAGCGCAGTACAGGTGCGAGAAGGGCAGAATGTCCGTTAACATACCAGTGAAAGGCTTAGTTGTCTACTCTATATATAGAACTCTTTGATCTTACATGGGACGAAAATCGAGATGTGACTATTGCGCATGTAACCTGTGCTTTACTAGTCGGTACAAATGAACTAAAATCAGCACAATTGATATTATATAGCATATAGCAGTAAATCAGTTCGACCCAAATATCAGTACCTACCAGTGTTCTCTATTTTGAACCTGGAGCTGTAAAATCAGAATTTTCGCTCAATTTTAAATTTTATAATCTTATTTTCACAGGTGCAATGTGTCATATGTTTATGCGCTGTTGCCAAATACTCGATTTTTCAGGATTTCAACAAAGCCTCGTAACATTTTTAATGTTGGAACTAGTGTTGCCCAAATGCAAGAACAAGACGAGACTTAGCCAGTCTTGGTCTTGGTCTTGCGCCAATACACCTGGTCTTGGTCTTGTTCTTGGTATTGCGCTCCCAGTCTTGGTCTTGGTCTTGGTCTTGCAGCAAAAGTCTCGCAATTGCCTATTAGTGTTTCTGTTTTTCATTTTTATTCAACCTTTTTATGTCGGCGCAATTTACACAAAGCAATTTGGGATGCATGAATTATTTCGAAAAACTCATCAAATTTGCTGTTAGGTCTTTTAGATCTATAACTCCAACTCTCACTACTCCGACTAGAACTATTTGAATCTTCGTCACTCATGTCAAATTGTAAACGTGATAATTTTTCCGAAAACAACAAGGATTAGAGTAAAATCAATTATTACATTAGACTAGAAGCAAAGCTCAATTGGGAATGACTGGAATTGAAATAAATACTATTACTTATAGTCCATTCGCCTAGATAGTGTCGCCTTGTACCGCGCCGCCTTGGCACGTGCCGGCTCATTAAAGGATGACGTCGCAAATCAAAGGATGCCGCATGCGGCGTACAGACGCATGAGATTGTAGCGTCCTGCTTTTCGCTCTTATACCTACCTTATTATTATAAGTTAGATTTCAAATTAGTTTGTAAGATCTCTTTTTCGGCCTGTAACTTTTGAAATATTAAGAAAATAAACATTTTCTCGGTAACATACTACATATAATTTTATTACGCTTTATTCTATATAGTTTATTTTCCGTTTTCATTATTTTCATATTTTTATTTATTTTCATACTATATTTAATATATTATTTTTTATTTACTTATTCGGACTGCGTAAATTCCCCCTTCAACGAAAATGCACTGATAGTCATTTATATCTGTACTTTACGTCTTCCTATTTTCTGCCTATTTTCTTCTTCAAAATTTTATGTACTAGTACTTTCTTTTATTTTGTTTCGTTTGTTTTCTATGTGTCAATTTCTTGTATTATAAATTAAGCCTGCCCGCTCCCTGAAACGACACTCTGTCCTAACTGCAAGACGCAAGAGTCTCGCAGGCTTAGTCTTGTTCTTGCTCAAATCTTGCACGGTCAGTCTTGGTTTTGGTCTTGCTAAAATTGCGCGGTCTTGGTCTTGGTCTTGTCTTGATTTTGGGCAACACTAGTTGGAACTATCAACATGTAAGTAAAACATTATATGGGCAATGCAATCCATACGCGTAGGCGGATTTTTTCAGCTCTTTCCATTTTCAAGTTATGACACAAAACTTGTATTAAAAAAAAATGGAAACCGTAGTAGGCTGTGCTTTCGTTGAAAAGAGATTTTTTGTTGATTTCAACAATATAGAATATAAAGAATCTGACATTTTTTTTCGTTTGTTTTCTATTTTGGAAAATTATTAATTTTTCCGTATTATAGTCAAGTAGGTTTTCATCAGAGAGATATAATAAACTAACTATTAGACATTGTCATTGTGATGTGAGTCTTTCAAATTGTTGATTCGATAGTTATCGGGTTTTTTCCCTCTCATAAATAAATTATGACGTACAAATACGCCGAGAAATTTAATATGATTGAGTGTTATATAATTTGTAACTAAAACGCAGAATCGGCTGGAGAATTGTATTGGCAACGATATCCAGATAGACGCCAACCGTGTTTGAAAACTTTTAAAATATTAGAGGACCATTTAAAAACTTACGGTTCATTTAATCAAACTCAGGCCCCCAAGAAATACCAAAAGAAAGATGAAGATTTACGTACCATTGAAGTAATAGAAAATGTAACGATTAATCCAGAAATATCCACTTGAGAAATTAGAGAAATTACGAATATTTCACAATCTTCTATTGTTCGTATTAAAAAAAAACAAATTTAAACCCTACAAATATGGAAAAGTACAATCCTTGCATCCGGGAGACAATGTAAAACGAATAGATTTTTGCAATTGGTATTTGCAGCAGCTACAGATGGACAAGAATTTTTTGCAGAACATAATATGGACTGATGAAGCATACATAAGTAGTGCTAGCATTTTTAATAGAAATAACTATAGATTTTGGAGCAACATTAATCTTCATCAAACAATAGGAAATCACGTTCAACTAGGGCGGTTTGGTTTCAATGTCTGGTGTGCGTGCACTGTTGGGAAACAAAGTTTTAGCTTTAATTTTGACTAATTTGAATGCAGAAAGATATTTAGAGATACCACAAAACTTGATGCTATGGGTCTGAATCAAAGAAAACGTGTCTACTTTCAACAGGATCGAGCACCCGCTCATAATGCACGAACAGTATCAACTTATCTCAACAATACATTTCGGGAAAAGTGGATAGGAAATCATGGACCTGTCGCATGGCCACCCAGATCCCCAGACCTATCCCCTCTGGGCAATTTTCTGTATGGTCATCTCAAAGACTAAATTTATTTAAACATTAGCAGAATTATTGACGAATTAATAAAAAAATTTGAAAATGCAATTCACGGAATTTCAAATGTGCCTATATTAAATGCTAAGAGAGGTTTGCAAAAATGTTGCCAACATTGCATACAACAAAACGGAATTCAGTTTGAACGTTACCGTTAGTTTTTTTGTATAACATGGCAGGGTTGCGTGTTCGTTTTTTTGTTTTTTTTAGATTTTGTAATTTGTAATTTAATTTTTAATTTGCAAAATAATTAATAAATAGTTATTTTGTCCTTTTCTTTTCTATTCTATTTAGATATTACTATAATACTGAAAAATTAATAATTTGCCAAAAATCGAAAATAAACGAAAAAAAAAAATGTCAGATCATATTATATATTGTTGAAATTGAGAATAAAATCCTTTTTTCAACGAAAGCACAGCCTACTATGATTTCTACTTAAAAAATATAAGTTTATGGCATAACATGTAAATGGAAAGAGCTAAAAACATTCTGCCTACGCCAATGGATTGCACGCAAAAATGTACCCATATAATGTTTCACTTACATGGCGATAGCTCCAACATTAAACACGTTACGAGGCTTTGTTGAAATTCTGAAAAATCGAGTATTTGACAACAGCACCTAAACAAATGAGACGAGTCAAAATTCATAGGCACCTCCAAATTTGTCTCAAAAAAGAGCTCGAGTTTGCGCGGTTGTTATTTTTCTAGCGCGAATATCAATAGAGATACCCTATAAGAACATCCAATTCGGTTCACCCTGTATAATGAGGCTCAGGATGTAACGAATGGATTGGAATAATCCTATCCAATCAATAAATCGCAGCTACCCGTAAATCTTTTATGATAAATTATAAACAAAAATATGAAGAATGTCTCATCTCATCATGTAATGCCCACAAAATAAAATAACGTTAGAATGAAATTAAATTTATCGAAATCGACTTTTCCTAGTAATAAATGATGAATGGAATTTGGTTCATTCAATAATTTTCAATTATATTCGAAAAACAGTTATGAGGAGATTTGAATATTTCAATTCGCAAACTTTATGAAAGTTTAGAGGAACTTCCTGACGTTAAATTTGAAACGAGTATTCCCACATCGCGAAACGTGACGGATCAATCAATTCAACTTTATCCGAAGTAACACGTAACGTTGATACAAACTTCAGAACATTCCTCGAGTCAAACTTAGTAACTAAAACTTTTCGTGGATAGAATTACGAATTGAATGTATTTTTTTTGTTTTGAATCAGTGCTTTATGAAGATACCTACTTATCGGCAAATCAATAAGATCACTTTTCATTACATGTTGCATATTGAGCAAAATAAGCATGAGCTAGAGCTGTTTTTTATCATGAATCTAAATTGTTATACAGAATATTTTACTATTCCAAATTTGTCGTGGTCCGTTGCACTCAATAAATAAGATTCCATTTTGTTTTTGATTTTGTAAACGCGTTATATAAAAAAATTCAGAAAAGTATTATTAATTTTATTATGATTAAATGAAAGTACAATTACATTGTTTTCATATAACTTTTAATAATAACATGAAAAAGTTACTATAATAGTTTCAACACGGAAGTGCCATTATCAACATATTCAAAATTAATGATAATGATAATGGCACTTCGGTGTTGAAAACAGTAACGTTTTCATGTTATTATTAAAACTGGTATAAAAACGAAGTAATTGCTATTTCATTTAATCATAATGATAAATTACCATAACTAAGTCTAACGGCTTCTATCATATTTTTTTTCAATTTATTAGTTACATACTACAATTTTTTTATTATTTCTTCACGAGATGAAAACCTATAATGTTCATAGAACATTTTTCTTGAATCTTTGAAGTTTATCATCAGGAAAGACCTCACTAATGACATAGATCTACAACATCGCAGTTGAAAAAAGTTCGGAAGGTCTCGATCTTGAAAATGAAGGGGTGTCCAACTTGAGCTCGTCTAGTCCGCCTACCTGGATTCTCCCGTGGTGGTGCAATAATCCGAGATTATTACTTTTGGGTCCTTTGAATAATTCAATTTAATTCGAATTGAAGTTTTATAAATTATTATATCTTGAAAGAACACACGAATACCAGACAGGCCTAGCGACGGTATTTCGATCCCTTTCCGGCGCACCGACTTCCAGGACAGCATATCAAACGTAAGCACAGTACGACGCCTGTGGTACTTTTCCCTGAGTCAGGATAAATCCATGTGGAGTTGACAGGAGCCGTCACTTACTATTCTTTCGCCTAGTCAGATTCCTATAGATCGTTTTAATAACGTATGGGCGGGGTCTGCCCCCGGCAATCTGAATTAAAGATATTTTCTAAGCTTTGCGCGTGGGGTGGCCCCCGCTCCAATGGGTTCATGAAAACTAATTACTTTGAGCCAGTCTATGTACAAGGGATGAACCATTGTTTGCATTAACTCAAGTCATGTAAATTTTACTTAGATTCGGCACTCAAAATAATTAAAATATTTTTAATTTCTTATTATTGTTGTCGAGGTAATGGCCCGTATGGATAAAAGTGAAGCTTTTGCTCATAAGCAAAAGGTGGAAGCAAAAGGTAATGCTTTGAGCAAAAGGTAGAAGCATAAGGATTTACTTCTTTATATATGAATAACGATAACCTTTTACTCACGAGCAAATGCTTCATAACAATAAGCAAAAGGTAGCGAAAACCTCAGGTCGAGACTTGTTTAATGATGTGATTACGTTTGGCTCAGACTAATAAGCTGGTTCCTTGTATTGTGTCTGTGGTTTCATCTATATTTCTTGTTACTCGAGTAGCAAAAAAACGTAAAATGACTTCTAGTGAAGAAGAAGTTGAAACACAGAGTAATATTGGTGAATTGAATTTTATTGCAAAGGAGATAGCCTCATACCCTGAAATTTTGATAAAATCACAAATTCCAAGCGCAAAGAAAAAGAAAGACCTAGCTGTTGAAAGAATTACAACTATATATGAAGTTTTTTTGGAAAGAAAATCGAAATTACCAAGTTAATGAAGAAAGTTAATAACATGAAAACAAGACTAAAGAAAAAAAACAGATATTAATAAGACCGGAAATCGAAAAATGAAACATGATATAATAATATTTGGAATATTTTCACTTTTAACACGACAAACATACTTTAAGATTGGAAATCGACGTTTAATTTGCCCAAAGCAGCGCTCGATAATTACTCTTTCTTGTTTCGAAAGATTATTGTAACTCCTTTTAGTTGGATTATCGGAATTGCGAAATAGAACCATGAGCCATGGCTCGATTCCATAACCTTCGTCTCCAAGAAGTACGCTGTTCCTTGTTCTTGCCATAATTTGCCGAACTTCCGAATTTTTCCAAATTCTGCTGTCGTGGACCGATCCTGGCCAACTTACATCAACACTAGTGAACATACGTTTGGCGTCACAAGTTGCTTGCAGATTAAGCGTTGCTTTTCCTTTCCGGTTGATATACTCATCACCATGAAAATTTGGTTTTTCTATACCGATATGCGTACAGTCTATGGCATCAATTGCAGTTGGGAAACGATATTTATTTTGCCATAAGTCCTTCGCTTCGATTATAGCATTATGAGTAGTAGGAAATTTTATCCACTGATTAGCTTGCACAACAATTCTATTAACGACGGTATTTACTGTTCGTGATACTGTTGACTGCTCTTCACCTATACCTATTTGGAATCCAGGATCAGCCAGATACCTTAAACATATTTTCATCTTCTGTAAAGGAGGAAGAGCACCACCTCGCGTTTCTGTAGAAGGGCCCAGAAAATTATTAGCTAACCATTCCACATTACGATCTTCAAATCGAAATAGACTTTTGAAATCGCTATTTTGTGGAGACAACCGAGGTTTGTAATATTTCACCATTCGCAAATTCACTACTTCGGCCATTGTGAATATTTTAGGCACTACGAACAATTTATTTAACCGAAACCGTTGTCTATTTTCAGCAGGTGAGTCTACGTCTGACTAGATGCAGCTATTTCGGAGGATATGCTTATGACTGAAAGTAAAAGCTCACTTTTATTCATACCATTTACTTTCGATGTAAGCAAATCCTCTTTTTGATAAGCATTTGCTCCGTACTTGTTAGAAAAAGGTTTTACTTTGATTATTAATCATATGGAGGGAAGGATTTGCTCCATATTTTGCAAGTATAAGGTTATGCTTCTTTTTATTCATTCGGGCCACTGTCTCTATAAAGTAATAAAGTAGAACCTTATTCCAGGTTAATTTTTGTTCCAAAGATCATATTTTTTGAAATCAATTAAGATCCTGTTTGTCAAGATTGTAACAAATTAAATTCAAGAAATTTATAGATTGAATTAAATTATCTATTTGTGTTCAAAGAAATTATTTAAATTCAACCTACGTTAAATTTTGCTTGAAGTATTATGAAAAGGAAGAAACTTGTAGCTGTAGGTAGCTTGCATAGGGGTATTTTGGAGCATTGGATTGGCTTACAGTTAGAACTCAGTTGTGTAGCAAAATTAAACGTAGTATTTGTGCAACAAGGGTTATGTATTTCTAAAGGTAAGCAGCGCTGGACTTGTTCGCGTTTTTCGATGATCGCGGAAAGTGTTTCTCCCCTTAAAATCATTTTGTGGCAATTTCATAACATCCATAATTTAATCCGACGTAGAACTCGAGTGAGTAAATTTTCTGTGCCTTATTCCTAGAAGGGATTCGAGAGGAAATTGTGAAATAAGACCAACAGGGTGAGTACATTTTGATTTTCAAAGAACAATTGTTATATTGACTTTAACTTCTAGATCGGCGATATAAAAATAATCTGGTTATTTAACCTTCAGATCACGCTCCGCCCGCCAATGTTTATTTTGTTGATATATGTTTTTTTCCAGCCATTCAGGCTAAGTTGTGATCAATTGTAATTCGGCTTATTGGAGATCATCTAGGGGATGTGATAGAGTATCAGGTCGTTAGGCTTACCCCAGGTTACCAGAAAGAGAGAAATCTTCCTTTAATTCTAGATATTATCTATCAATCATCGGCGTGGTCGAGCGCGAAATCGATCCCTGTTCGGAGTTTGTGCTAATTAGTTATTATGACTCCAAGTCTCGTTAAGAGAACCTGAGCGGAACTCGCTCGCTGGTGGAATGGGTAGAGCTTGGGGCATTAATATCGGTCTCCCAGGTTCCCACTTGGGATGAACCTGAATTAGACCAGTCTTTAAATTCATATGTATCCATCCCGTAACCGAATTTTGGATTAACTTTATATTCGTTTGCCGTGTTATGATGTACTGAATTTTGTTAACTTTTATCCAATATATATCTATCATTTAATTTGATTAACGAGTCTAACTGGTAATCCCTAATCACCTCTCAGCGAATACGACCTTCAGAATTTAGGCTTGAATAGATATAAAGATGTAATTGTACGAGGCCCTGGGTAGGGATCAATGCATCGTAGTCAGAAACAGCTTCTAGGTGGGCTGAATTATACACCTAGTGGTGGCAGTTTAAAAGAACCTTAAAGGTACACGGATTAACTAAGGTCTTTGATACCCAAACAGGTTCCAACAAACAATTCTCAATTCATATAATACGTCGATGAGGCATTAACGCTACCTGAAATAATACGCTCGGCGGACTGTTACAGAGGAATAACCAGACAGATTAAAAATGTGGGATCCTCCTTCCTGAGGAAAATACCAGTATGAGTTTCGATTAGAAAGCCGATCCGCATTTCAAAATTCTTGCCAGATCTTCATTCATCGCAACGACCTATTCTTGTATTGCTCCTCTGGCTTCATTAGATAATATAGGAGCTCCAGATGAGAAAGCGGTATGAAGTGTGCCATCATCTGCGAAGCTGTAGACTGGACAAGAGATAGCTTTCGACAGATCATTGATACGAAGAAGAAACAAAGTTGCTGCCCAGACTGCTCCATGTGGAACACCAATGTTAATTGCCATTGTATTGTAAGAGCCACCGTCAACTAGTAATCAACAACATAGCTGAAAGTTCTGTATGCAAGGTTCTATTTCAACCATATTCTTACAGAATGCATTCGGCGACGCTATTTTCATAGTAAGGAAGAGGTGCCTCGAAATTTGTTCGCCCATGGAAAAGCAGAACATAATTAAAACGAAGGTATATAAGGTTCTCGTCTAGTTATTGGAAATGTAAGAACTTATTGAAATGATCGATGGATTCAGAAATGAGAAAATGTTATGTTAATCTAGTAAAACGGAAATAAAATACTTACATTAGGTACGGTGTAGCTATTATAGTCTTTAGGGTTGATACTGTCTGCCTGCTTATTCTTGAACGCTCTGTAATTTTCCCTAATTTGTTTTCCATACTGAAAAAAACACATCAAATCAGTATCACAGAAACATATAAATTTGCAAACTGTTTGAATATCTCAAAGCATCTTATCATATTAATTCTTAAAGCCTGTTAATGGATTTTCGCTTCCTGCCACTGACGGCTGCTGCCGCTAAAATATGGTGAAGCAACATTTTAAACCTGTATTATTGTAATGTACGTTTATTCATGAGGCCCAAGATATATGGTATAGAATGTGTCAGATTATAAATCAATAAAAATAATTTAAGATGCATACATATACGGAATTCAAAATGTAGCAGTTAAAACAGGAGTAAATAAGTTTAGTATAACAATTTGTTCAGAAATACAGAAAGAAAAATAGAACCGCTACAATTAACAAATAGTAGGCTGATCTTTCATATATTTGATCATCATATTAAGAACATGCAGGTATTTTTTATTCAAAACAAACCAAACGTCCCCTCCCCCCTCTCTCTCGCTCTCTCTGTCATATTTGAATGTTGCTAATTATTATTATTATAGCATCATAATTTAATATTATTGATATTATCATTTAGAGGAGAAATTTGTCGTTTTCACATTTATTCATTTTAATCTAACCCCCATCGTTGGGAATGGTATTCATAATCTTCAACAAAAAATTAGAATTTTCCAGAAGATGAATAATGACCGTATAAGGATACTGGTTTTGACATGGGCCACTTTGCATTAGGAGTGTAAGGTAAGGTACATTTTAATAAAATTAAATTTTTGAAAATCAAACTCCTATGTTTATTAAGACGGAATGAGCGTTAGCGAATGGGGTGTTCTCTGAAATGGGTGTTATATGGCACAAAGTATGTCCCGAGGTATGTCCTCGTGCAGCGAGGACGCTATTAACTCTGATTCACGGGTCGGTAGGTGGGCTAACTATTTGGCCGATTGTAGGGAGAAATTCTGCGATTACTACACGAAAATTATACGGATTCGGGATTATCAGGGTTGAAAGTAGTCTGTGTGCTACTTTGTGGGGTGGCGTCGACAAAACGCGCTAGACCTTTGTCGGGTGCCGCACCAGCAGATGCGACCGGCAGTGAACGTGTTGTTATATTTTTCTCTACAATCGGCCAAATACTTAGCGCACCGAACGGTGACTGAAAGAGAGTGAATAGCGTTCAGTATTTCGACGGACCGCTCTACTCAATAGCTCGAAAACGGGTTAAGGTACGATTAAGAAATTATGCCAGTAAATTTCCAGCCTCATATCTTGTTTGTGTCAAAATATCAAGTGGTTTGCGTTTACCGTTTGGCCGTTACATGAGGACATACCCAGTGCCATATAAGCCGATTCAAGAGAAGATTACGTTCCCTAACGCTCACTCCCTCTTAATCAAATTTTCACCCACTTCATTTTGAAATTTGATAACAAATAATAGTATGTTGAAATATTATAGGTTACGTGGATTAACCGGATTATCAACAATTCATCATTAAAAAATGCTGAAAAAACCTATTTTCCGAATCTGACAAAACTGTCGAGTTAATATTTTGTAAAGTTGAATTTTGCCGAAAGCATACACATTAGTCGAGCATAAGTCGTATTTCTTTTGAGCGTGTATCACTAATCGCATCAAAGAAAATACGATTGGCTCCCAAACCTGAACGGCCGAACTAACTAGTATGCTGTTGGTTTTCTCGATGGTGAGAAGTAGAACTGCCATGAGAAGATACTCACGATACGTTCAGCTGTGCCTGAGATGCCATATTTCTACTACCACAAGCAAAGTTATGGAGGTTATTGTTATAAACACTACTATTTTGTGGATCAAACCGATGTTGAATAGATAATATACCAGCCGATTTAATTCACTCCTGCTATTCAAACGCAATTTTATCACCCAGCAATGAATAAAGTCAAGGCCAATGAAAATAAACTTACAAGTGAGAATGTCTTTCTTAATATTAATACAAGTTATGTACTGAATTATAACAGAATGAAAATATTAGTGTTCATATATGCTGGTTACATACAAGGTGTTCCATCCCAGACGAGCCACCCTGTATATTTCTCATCCCATAGTGAGTGGAAAAATCTCCCGAAACACGTCGAATGATTTTGTTTGGGGGACATCTTTTGACGTATATTTGAGGCTTGAACGAGCAACCCCCTAATAGGGGGCGCTTCAACCCCTCAAAATTGAATAGGGGAGAGGGGTTGAGTGATACGTCATTTCGAAGGTCTTGGAAGCCTCTTTACAACGGTGTATGAAAAACGTAAATTTGATGAACCGTTTTCGCCAAAAATTAATTTTGTTTGCTCGAATGCGCCACCTTGAATATTTTGGTTATTTGTACAATGTACAAGCTCATTTTTATTAAGCCTTTTTTACAAACTTAAACAATCTTCAAAAAATCACATTCGTAAAAAAATTGAATTGTGTTGTCATGCTTACAATGGAAAAAATTAAATCTGCGTGTTTAAATCAAATGTTCAAATTGTCCTCCATTGACTTCCATACAAATAATACATTCTCTCAAACTAATAAATAAAAAAACCAGCAAGAAATTTCCTTATGTTGCCTTCATTTTTTGTTCTTAGAAGGTGTTTATCTGGTTTTAACGTTTCATCGATCATTTCATGATTTTAATCAATCTGTTGAGCTACTACTTTGCTGATTTGTTCAAAATTTCAAAAAATATGGTGTACTTATTGCAAGAACGTGTTGAGCTGGTTAGCCTTTATTACCAAAATCAAAATTATGCCCGAGCGGCTGCAAGGATATTTAACGAAAACCATCCTGAACGTAGCGTTCGCCATGAGTACGTAATGGAATTGATTTCAAAATTTGTGGAGACGGGTTCAGTAATGGATAAAAAAAGTTTACCCATTGGAATTGTTAATGATGAAGGAGCAGCTGTGGCGGTATTGGGACATGTCCAACTTATGCCAAACACGCAATCTGTACGACAACTTTCTGCAGCTTCCGGTATTAGCCAATCTAACGTTTTCAGAATTTTACATAAACACAAGTACAAAATTAAATTAATTCAGGAATTAAATGATGATGATTGGGATCGAAGGCAAGAGTTTTGCGAGATTATGGTCGAGCGTATCAACAATAACCCAAATTTCTTGTACAACGTTTGCTTTTCTGACGAATGCAATTTTTTACTCAATGGAGATAACCGGCATAACTGTAGAATTTGGAGCGATACAAATCCTCATGTATTTCGAGAAGCTCACACTCAACATCGGGAAAAGCTAAACGTGTGGGTAGGAATTTTGGGAGACCACCTGATTGGACCTCTGTTTATTCCTGGTAATTTAAATGGCGACATTCATCTTGAAATGTTGGAAAATGCGATTGATCCGTTAATAACTGAACAATTAGAAAACGATCCTCTACTACTTGAACAACAATTGCATTTCCAACAAGACGGAGCTCCTCCTCACTACGCCGCACTAGTTCGCCAATACCTCAATTTGCAATACCCCGGTCGTTGGATTGGAAGAAGAGGTCCTATGGAGTGTCCTGCCCGATCTCCTGACTTGAACCCTCTGGACTTCGTCTTGTGGGGACATCTTAAGTCCAAGATTTTTGTGACTCAGCCTGAAAATTTGGACGAACTACGCCAATGAGTGTCGTCAAATAACTCCAATTATGCTGAACCATGTTAGAGACGGTTTTCAGTCAAGATTGTATTATTGTATGGAAGTCAATGGAGGACAATTTGAACATTTGATTCAAACACGCAGATTTAATTTTTTTCATTGTAAGCATGACAACACAATTCAATTTTTTTACGAATGTGTTTTTTTGAAGATTGTTTAAGTTTGTAAAAAAGGCTTAATAAAAATGAGCTTGTACATTGTACAAATAACCAAAATATTCAATATGGCGCATTCGAGCAACAAAATTAATTTTTGGCGAAAACGGTTCATCAAATTAACGTTTTTCATACACCGTTGTAAAGAGGCTTCCAAGACCTTTCAAATGACGTATCACTCAACCCATCTCCCCTATTCAATTTTGAGGGGTTGAAGCGCCCCCTATTAGGGAGTTGCTCGTTCAAGCCTCATATATACGTCAAAAGATGTCCCCCAAACAAAATCATTCGACGTGTTTCGGGAGATTTTTCCACTCACTATGGGATAAGAAATATACGGGGTGGCTCGTCTGAGATGGAACACCTTGTAGTATCCTAGTTAGAATGTTCAAAATGTGAACGATGGCAATTCTAGAGTTTAACGCAGCTTACGTTGATGACAAAATATAATAGTTGAAACATTTGAATTCTGATTGTGAATGTGTTTAGTCGTGGTAGTTGAATATACCACAATATTTTTGATTACTTTTACGATCAAACATTCCGAAATATTTATATCAGTGCAGTCTAATAATTTTATTCGATCTATTGATATTCATGATGAAACTATAGATACATTGATATACTGGGTAATGTTATAAAAATAAAAATGAACTGTTTATTTTCAAAACGAAGGGTTGAAGAAATAAAGGATTCTGATTTTTTTCACTGTCTAGCTTTGTTTAATGTAAAATGGCTTGAAGTTTTATTATTTTATAAGCTGCTCCATGAATTATTACAGACAATATAAAAAACTTATTCGGATCCACCACGCTCTTAAAGTTATAACGTTATGAGGAACTGATGCTAGACAAGGCTCAACGACTTGTCTGCGTGGGGATAACGGTGACTATGAGGACTGCCCCCACCAGGGCTCTGATGGTTTTGGTGGGGATCGTCCCTCTACAGCTCCATATCAAAACATTATAGGCTGGTTGGTCTGGCCCAGTTGGTAAGCATTATACCAACCGCACATTGCACGGACCCAACGAGAAGGCGAAAGCTACCCTCCTCACTCCATGGCATTGACACCGCAGGGGCCTTAGTCGTCAGCCCAAAGATGAACTCAAATTCCCCATCAGCGTTCTTTTACAGCAAGGCGACAACCTCCCGGAAGCATACCAGGAAGCCTTCGATTCTACACCGCTGATCCTCCGCTAAACGAAGTGCCGCGAAAAACCAAGTGAAGTGAAGTGTTTATATAATTCAAGCGCACAGCATAATAACATGTGACCGATTAAAACCATCGCGAGTGAATAAATAAAGTGACACTCTAAATAAGATGAACGCGCAAGTTCTAAATAGTGAATCGCGTGAATCAAGCACCTAGAATCGAAGGCACTGGAATCAAGAGCCGAAGTCCCAGGAATCAAGAACCGAAGACTTAAGACCTTTGCTTTATATTCTAACATTAAACCCGTCTTCAGAATCTGAGTTTTCTGAGGTTTTACCGGATGCATGTGCACGAACACCGAAGTCGGCCTCGGACGCACCCATCCCTTCCCATTAGTTAGCATAAGCAAATTGTAATACATCTAACAACTTTTTCTTTTCTTTTTTTTCCCGCAATACTAAAATGTTCATTGTTCAACACATCATGTTCAAAATCATAGAATAATCATAATAAGATCCAGGGCTGAAGTAGATCGCAAGATCTAATAATAGCCGCCCACCTACAAATGAAATATTTAAGTCAATATGTATCCCAACCCCTAAAAACTGAATAAACGTTTTTTCATTCATCATTCATTCCTACCCACCCAGAGAGCTGCCCGATCCACCGACTGACGCGCGATGCGATAGCGCCTGCCGTCAGGTTTCAAACACCAGACGTCCTCATAACCCAGAGCATGAACTGGGAGAACAAGGACTATGGCCGCTTCCGCCAGGGGTACTCGTGTAATTCACGGACGGGTCTAAGACTGGCGAGTTCAGGGGAGGCGGAGTCCAGTCGTGTACACCCAGGAGGGAGATTTCAGTTCCCCTAGGTAAACACGCAACCGTTTTCCAGGTTGTGGTCTGTGCAATACGGACCTGTGCGCTGGAAAACCTTAGATTAAACTACCGAGGTAGGCGGATTTACATCTGCACTGACAGCCGAGCGGCCCTGGGCGCACTTCGCGCCCACGAACTTCTGGGTTTGTCTTGGAGTGCAGGGAAACTCTGGTTGAATTAGCCAGAAGGAACAAACTCCAGCTAGTGTGGGTACTCTGGCGTGAAGGGGAACGAAATGATCGATAAATTGTTTTCCAGGAAAAAATTAAAAACCAGCACTGTAGCGCTTTAAAAATATTTAGTTGAAAAATTGAAAAAGTTTAGGGATATACTGAGACCTTCTAAACCATTTTTAAATCTTAAAATAGATTTTTAAACTTGAGCTAGAACAATGTAGTTTTCCCAAATTTTTTTTTTTTAATGATAAAAGTGTGGGAAGTGATACGGACTGTTGGAATAAGACTTTTTTTATCAATAAATTTATACTAAAGAACATTTTTTGGTAAAATGATTGAAAAAACAGAAAACATTTGTTTAAAAAAATTTCAGGAGAGGAAAATTGTTTATAAGACTATGCATACGTTTGAATTTTTTCAAAGGGCTAGTTATTCATGTGTTTCCGGAAAAACTCGGAAAACGCATTTGAAAAATGCTGTGAATAAAAAAACTCGATTATACATTCACCCGAATTTTGTCAGATATTTCTCTACCTTTTACATTTCCCCTCCCGCACTTTAGGAATTTTCGAGTGGCTATATCCCGGAAAATAGTTTTCAGAAAAATTAGCAAGAGTATAAACATCTTATTTTGGGCCATAAAAGTATATAGTTTTTTCATTTTTACCCAAATTCTACAAGTTACAAAACCCGTAATTTCCGTCCGCTTTTAATTTCATTTTACATTTTCTATTGCACAAGGTTTCATCGAAATTCATTTTGGAGAACTCAAACAAGAAGAGAAATCCGCCGTTGACTGGACTATCTATTAAAATTTGGATTCACAACAATATATTATGAACTGTCAAGACAATTGAATAAATCGGCAGCCCTGGAAGGTGTTGCCAACTGTTAACATGAAATAAGTATGCCTGTCCGCGCTTATTTAGGGAAATTGTTTAAATTAACTGGCTGTGAGAATTACTGACTGTAATGTCATTTCTTTCTTACAGTGAACAATGTAAAAATGATGAAAACTCCCAGTGGTTTGTCCATCCCCCAAATAATAGTCCAATACTTTTGTATCAGAAAGTTCGGTCAAAATCAATTGATCCGGAAATGGACATTTTCTTTCAACGGTAGATACGACCCAGGTAAGGCTAAGCAAAGGGCAAAGTGCTTTGATGACGGTCTTTCAAAGTAAAGTTCTAGAAACATCTACATTTGGAAGAAAATTTTATCTTCAAAGAATGAAATGAATGTTTGTGGCAAGCCCACCTAAAAATTCCAACAGTAGAGTTATCATTAACAAGGTCAACCTCTATAATGAGTAAATCAATCCAAGTGATATAATTATTATTAATCTTACACATGTGTATTGGCAACTGTAATCAGATCGTAATACTTATAAATTACTGGCAAGTTGTTATATTTTGCTACTCGTTCAATTGCCACTAACAGTAATATTGATTATATCTTTAAATTAAGAACTTTAGTCACGTATTCAAGCTTATGCACTTAATATTGTGTGTTGGTTTTAATTAATATATTTACAAACATTTTGAGAAATCGGTCGAACAATAGATAACGAAAGAATTTTACGTATTTGATAGTGTAAAGGAATTTTCTGAAATGTTGCGTCAGGCTGTCTTCTGGTGACTAACTCATTTTCATCTTGATCGGATTGGAAATTGTTGTTTTTTTTTCCAACATAATAGTGCTAGATATGAGACGAGGTAATGTCATATATTTCAAAATCAGATCCCATCATATTATTGTTTCTTGGAATTTTTCTGAACATTGGATAGTTCAGTGAAGAGTGAAACTGAATACCACATCTATAATTCCTTTTGTGTTTATTCTAGCTAGATTTAAATCTGCATTATACTCATCAACGTTTTTAAAAAATGAGCCATCTTGCTGTAATTGCCGCAAATGCCTGTTACAAAACCCCAAACGTTGTTCAGAATCATTCGGGTGGACTTGTGGTTGTTTCCTAATTCTATAAGGCCTAAATTTATATTTTTCCAAGACTGACAATGTCCGCGCTCGTGTCACACCAGATTCAGCTTGAATTATTCAATCTTCTGAAAATGTTTTTGATAGATTGACTTCTTCTGGGAATCGATTAAAGTAAAATGAATCAGTTGCAGCTTCAAAGTTAATATTACTCAGATTAAAACACATTATCATATCATACTTTCCATAATTTTCGAAATCCATTTTGCACTGAGAAGTACTAAATAAGAAATTAAGTATTTAGTAGACGATCATAAATGGTATAAATTCTGTAGAAGTTTAAAACAATGCAATGTTAGATTGTTTGTTCAATAAGGCATTTTCTAAATGACATAAGTCTACTAGTTAGAGTGAAGAAATTTTAAGAATTTTTCATTAAATACAATTTTCTAAAAAATCTGGTAAAAATGGTAAAATCGACCCAACATGATACATATATTTGCAATGGGAGAAAAAAATGTCTTTCCAATGTTGTCTAAGCCAACTATGACTTTCATATTAAAAAATACAACTTTATGTCGTAACTCATTTCGAAAATTTTTTGGAAAAAGTTACTACGCTACTGCATTCCACTTGTAAAAGGGTTCCAAGGATATTCCAATTCCATAAATAACTGAGATCATCATTGAACGAGCAAGTTTGCAACGTTACCGAACCATGTTGGTAAAAAGACTAAAAGTATCTCACGCCATCTATGAATAGATGTTTCAATAAGAAATCAAACATTGTTCCACATTGACTGATAGTTTTTTTGAATTTTACAAAAGGAATGAGAAACTATTTGAGTGCGTCACAAACCAAACTAATGTAATAGAATTAGAAATGAATGAATATATAAATATACTCATTTATCTCATGATGGCTTTTGCCAGATAACAATGATAAGGTCTTTCTAGTTCAGATCTTTCATAGATGGCGTGAGATACTTCGCCATGTTGTTGACCGGTTAGGTTTACCGTCAACAGAGATCATTCAATAACGTTGCAAACTTGCTCGATGACAAGAGCGAAACAGCTGTCTAGAACTATAAGTTTGTGACGTTACTGATCGATCTGGACTAGAAAGACCTTATCATTACTAAATTTTTATATAATTTGAATAACTACACATTTTGAATCTAACTTGAATAGAATACGAAATTTTGAAATCAATGTTAAAAAATGAAACCTATTTCATTTTACTCCTGACTATTGAAATAAAAACTATTGATCCGAAGCTAAAAATTCCTTGTGGAGAATGCTTTCAAATAAAACGTATCTCAATCCTAGTATTAGTCTCGATGGGAGATTGGAATACGTGTAGGTATAACATTGTGAGCCGGCGATAGAATATTCGGAGAGGAGGTAGGCATTGAATCTTTTCTTAAACAATTGCAGGTAATCTGGAAGGATTTATCTATGTTCGTCCAGTGTTACAAACCGACTCAGAGGCAAGAGATGTAGCTTGATCACATACCGTCGGCTTACTTGCAGAACCTTCTAAGTCATCATTTGGTAATTTTTTTTTAAAATCATTTTAAATGCTTTGGAGCAACATCATATTGCAATACTTTTTATGTCCATAGCAGCATTATTACGCCATGTAATAGTAAATATCGAAACCATCAAAGTTAACTGGTGTCAAAACGTTAAGCAAAACCTCCTGTCTGAATAATTAATAGGTTATTTTTGGTGTTGCCGGTTGAAGGTGTTTTATTTTGTTGATTGGATACCAATTTAAAGAAAAAATGGGCAATTGTGTTAAGAATAAGTGAACATTTTGTACTTATTTGTAGTCTTGGAGTAAAGTAGAAAGGTACTTATGTTTTAACATTTTAATTTAGGTTTAAGTCAAAATTAGTTGTTTTTTAATTTTTGTTCATTTTTTAACAAGAAAATCATGGCTGTTTTTCTCTCTCAGGTGTTGCAACCACGGAGTATCAAGGGGTAGTTATTATGAACATGGTACTTCAGAAAGATGGACCTTTAACAACGGACTTGGTATGTAAGAAGAATAAAGAGAATTTTGCCACCGACCGAAGATCATGGTTTAGCTAAATTGAGAGAAAAGGTAAACGCAGCATACAGCATCCTGAATGAACTTGAGGTCATGAAAGTTGTCTTAGTTTATCGCATTATAAAAAAAATCAACAATGAAACATATAATAGAAGAATGTGCAATAGAAGAATGAAAAGAAGATTCGAATATAAAAGAAAAAAGGAAAGTTCACGCACAGAAATAAAAGCCAAGAATTCGTTAGGGTCTACAGATAATATTGGAAGTAATAAGTTAGATAAGACTAAACAAGAGTCAAGACAAATCGAAAATAGCAATGATGAAGAATATAAACCTGTTCAAAATCTTGAATACAGCGCATCGATTGATTCAGAGACTTCAGAGAGAGAAGATCTGAACGCAATTGAGGGTCTCAAACGGAAGAGAAAACCCAATAGGCAGCGGTGGAGCAGAGAACAAAACAATTTGAAGCGACAAAAAGAAGAACTGTATGAAGATATGATATATGATAATAACAAAGTCCTTCGTTTTATTAATAAACTTAAACTTCCCCTTACTAATAACCACTAATGTCAAAATAAACTGTTTTTCCTTACTCCTGAAAAGTTTGCTTGAAGAGACTTTGAAGGTTTTGCAAGTAAGCGATATTTCACCATAAACAATTTTTAAAAACTCTTCGCTTTCTGGTAATGTCCTATCACCATATGGTGGCAACCATCGCAATATCAATAATTTATGTATAAACCCAAGTTAATGAACCATATCAGTATAACGAAACTAATATCTATAATTTGAAGCAGATAAAGAACAAAATACGTTTAGAGCAGATTCACATAATTCACGATACGAGCAAAAAAAAGTGATAGGTCAACGTACTGGTATCTTATCCTTCAAGGCACTAATTAAACACAGATGACTTTCAGTTCAGTGCGCTAATAAAACAAGCCTCATTAATAGTTGGCTGTTAGCAACACACGCTATATAAAATTGTGGGAAACTTGAATTCCAAGAATGAATGCCTCGGAAAAATATTTCATTGTCTCATCAATCAAATTAGTTCGAAATGAAGTTATAATGATTTAATTAATGCTGACAAGCTATAATGATGACGGCTTTATTTTTAATCAGCAATGACCCATTTACGATGGTGAGAAATTTCTGATCAGAAGCAACAGCGGAATGTAGTTAACATATATTTTAATTTTATCACAAATTTCAAAAATAAGAGTTGTCTGCAACATGTTTTATAATTTATGAATTGTTATGTACTACTTCATTTCATTGGAGAAATGACAGGAACGGAATGTACTTTTAACATTGTCACCAAATGATTATTCTATCGTTGCGATTAAATCGACCCGAGTTACATTGATTAAGAAATTGTATTAGTGTAGCCGCTTGGAGATTAAATGAAAGTTACTCTTCGCAAATCATTTGATTTGGTTACTGATTTTTATATAATTGTTTCAGATTCTATAAGATACTATTCGCAATTATTCATTGCATTATCTTTACACAAATGAATAAAATAAAATTAATAAGGTTTTTGAGAAAATATTATTAAAAAACAAATTTTCCGTTGCTGGGAATTGAACCCGAGCCTAATGAGTGGGAGTAGCCTACCCCGTAGATCATACCTTTGGTTCATCGCCGTTTGTTATAAGCAGTTAAAAAAGTATATTTAAGTTCACGCTTTTATCATTGAACGATTTTGTTGAAATTTAGGTGGGTGAAAGCAGTTTTAAATTAACTTAAATTTACTGTAAAAGTTTTGAATCGACTCAATGTCAATGTATACCTACTTGGGAGTTACGATGTTATTAAATTTTCACCTCTACAGAAAGAGTGTGATTATTACACCATTTTTCTAAACACGCGGACATGCAAGTCATCACCGAAAAGATCCATAATCTCTTTTTTGAATATTCAATGTTAATGGCACTTGCATTCTCGTCACCGAACCCCTAATTGTGTACGATAGGTACATGCAAAGTCGTCACTGACCACTAGGATTTAATGGAATTGATAAATTCTACCTATAAATATAGAGTTATTAAAATTACAGTTCTGTATTATTGTAAACGTCCCGAGAGGACACTAAAGTGATGGAGGCGAAAGTGGTCAGAAGCATTTTCGGACAGCCAATGGTAGTGGTTGGTAATTTCATGTTTAATTTCATCAAAGACGTCGATCTATGGCAGTCAAGACGGAAAGATATACGAAAAGGAATTCGAGGGACGGTGAGAACTATCTGCGGATATCCAAGTCCGATGCGGATAGTTCTTCACTCTTAAGGTTATCCGATGATAGCAATAGGTCACCGGGGAGGAGTCCCTTTACCTCGTCATAAGTTGAAGTTTCTTATCCCAGTTTATCATCACAGTCTCCTAGTATCACGGGAACTTCAACTATACTGCCTAGCCATGGTGGCCACAACAAATATAGAGTTAGCAATTCAACCAGTAATCCGACCTAGAAGCCCCCATTATTCATGAACGTAACAATAATACAAATAGAAAATCTTTCAACCCTTTATAGTCTTACGAAAACCCTCTAAACCAAATGCGCAGTGTATCTGATGCTAACATCCATGAGACGCCTTCTTCTGTCGGGAGAGTCCAGGGAATTCTACAAATACAACAGCCAATGGCAAAGCCGAACGTAAAACAGGGAAATTTTAGTTTGATTGAAACTTCGCAGGTTCACAATGCGTATAGCACGCTTCATCCTCAGCTTCCACCACCCAGAGATCCGACGAGAATCATGAACGTCCAGAATGACATGTACCAAGATGTCAACAATTTGGACGGTCCTGTCGAAATACGTCATAAAGCTAATATGCCTAATGGGTGGCAAGTCCGAAAATATAATTCCCAATTTGAATCCAACATTCCGATCTACATCCGATGATCATATTCCGAAAGATCGTTATGTTGATTTGATTAAGAGACCATCTTCAGCAACTCCGAATACAACAATATAAACAGAATCCGTATTGATTCCCGCCGTAGATTTCTACCTCCATTGCCAAAAAACATTAAGGAAGTTATGACAAATTTGGATATACTTACAAACAAGAAGGAGGATTTTTTTATTTATCAACAGCGAAATGGACAACATTGTAATATTTCCATGTAAGTCTCTCCATATATTTAGTAGTATTTCACGGATTTACGTTGATGGCATTTTAAATTATTTAACTAAATATTGTTGCCAATTTTTCACAATTCACGGGGTTCCGCTATTGTTTTGTTTGTTACCAAATAAGCATGGCAGACATTCAAATATTTATTTCAGTAATAAATGGTTGCTTAAAGCAACAATTACATTTAAATATTACAGAAGGGGTTGCCGATTTTGAAAAGGCAACACTATAGCATATATGCTGAAATAATTGACTGCCGTTATCACTTGTGTCAATCATGGTATCGAAAAGTTCAGCATTCAGAATTAACAAATCATTACTCGTAAAGATGGCACAAGTGAAATTGGACGCTGGTTAAAATTAACTTCTGATCTCATGTATTTAGAACCAGTAGAAGTAGGTGAATGTTTTGCACTGGACTCGACAGAAAATATGCCGCAATATGTAAGAGTAGTGAAATACTTGGTGGACACATAATTATATCTCTGAAGATCCAACTTTCCCACCTTACATATGGGCAAAACAATCAGCTACTTGAGCTTGTACAACAAACGGTTGAGAGGCATTTAAGCGGCAGTTTAAGGATTCCATGTACAAGGGACATTCAAATGTATTTGTTTTTATTGAAAAATTAAAAGAATTTCAACTTGATACATAAATCAAAATTCAAAGTTTGCATGTTCCTCACATGCAAACTTTGAATTTGAGTTCATGATGTTAAAGTTAAGAAAAGGCAGGAATACATTAATGCCCAGATTACAAAATATAAAAATAACAGATAAGTAGGTAACATTTTGTTTGTTGTTGTTGTTTTGTTCGTTCTGTTTATAAATAAAGAGTTGTAAGTAAATATCTAACTGTTAATTAATTTTTATCACCTAACCTCCATCCATTCGGTGACGAATTTGCAAGTGTAATAAATCCCGACCCTCAGGTTGCACGTGTGTCTTACTTTACGTTTGAAATAATTATGTCATAATTAATTTGAAGTTTCTAAAAGTGCGAAATTTCGCAATTTTAGACGAATATTGTAACACTCAGAAGTCTGTAGCGCTTTGGACTCCGGGATTTTCACGTGGCGTATCGAAATTAGAAGGTTCGAATTATCTAAAAACATAATTGCATGAACGCCAGACGTCCTATGTAATTAGCTACGAACGAAATCATTTTGACATATGTCTCGAGGAGCTCGCTGCGTGTAAGTTTAGAGTTAATACATTTTACCTCGGTCTTGTTAATTTGGGGCCGTTTCTTGCCCCGTGCGACCGGCGCCAGTTGTAATAGTGTTTTTGGCTATGGGCCGCTAGCTTTCACCCGCTTCGCTTTAGTCGCGAGAAAATTCCCTTTGGTACGTCGCACGTTAGACGCGAGTAGCTGAGATCTGCGAATAGCTCAAACTGTTTTAATTAAATTTTCCTATTTAATGGACATTTATCGAGAAAAGAAGGGCCGTCGGGCACGGTCCGATACTAAATCTAACTGCATGGAGCGAAAACGGCACGCGAAAAGTCGTCGTAAAGCTATATTAGGTACAACCAGTTTGCACTTTTCTAACTCGCGTGCTACGGGCTTCTCACGTGAACGTCATTCGATTTACGGAAAATTAACTATTTCAAAACAGTTTTTGACCCGAATTGTGGCTACCACGACCTCTGAAAAGGTTCAAAGTTCATATAATTATTTCATAATTTGTAGTTCATTATTGTTTTACAACTGAAAGAAGTAGATATGAAATTTGTAGGTTATTGATGATGTCAGTGTGACATAATTATTTCAAACGTGATGTAAGACACACGTTCTAGATTCCACAACCACCCTTGACCAAGATAATTTTTGATATCCCGGGATTAAATCAGTGGTAAGGCCAATAGTAACAAGCTCGGAGAAAAGAGCGTTGCTTATTTCGTTCATCGATATGATAAATTAGCATAATGTAACATTATTTTTCAAATTAACAAATTCTGGGAAACGAACATTCACTATTATTTCACAGCATTTTCATGATTGAATTGAGATAAAACTATTATTCGATCAGTTTATTACATTTACTGATAACAAAAAGTGTACTGAATAGTATGACCTGACTTAACCTGAAAAACATATTTTCCCCGCAGCTGGCACCCCTTTCACGTCTCGCAAACCGTCCGGCAGTAAAATTTTTCTACATTTACCCTTTATAAACGTGTTTACGATCGAATGCCAGGTTTGCATTATATTAATCCTCACGTTCGATTCAACAAGACATAACAAGTTCAACCGTATAAAATCACTGGCTCCTGTTCTAATCACGCTGTTGATCGTGGTTGGCAATGAAAGCGATGGTCGCTAGTATTTCCCAAGAAACTACTGATCAACCTTTTAACTGCATGTTCAAAGCTACCTATATATTATAATTATTATAAATTTCGGCATACAATCTTACATTTCAATCAACATTTATGTGAGAAATATCAAACTATAGTGTTGTGGTATGGAATTGATGGCTTCCAGGAATTGGTTCTGCGATATCCGTTTCAATATGATTTGGATAAGGGATTTCCGAGGGAATTTCAAATACTGGATTATGTTGTCGTACATAATCGTGCAAAATGAAACAGTTGACCAAACAGGAGCCGAAATGATGAAAACAGTATAGTCATTCCAAAAAAATTGCCGGTTAACTTGAATCGGAAGGCTTCCGTGGACAGAGATTCTTGAACAATTTGATGGGATGACGTTCCAAACTATGTGTAGACGAAGTTATTGATTATTGAAAAATCGATGATGGAAGCCGTTACTTTGTGATAATTAATCATATTGATATAATAAAACACTTTTTACTTTGTTTTTTATCACATATATTTATAGATACATTAACGCGATTATATTTCGACAGTATAAAGTGTTTTATTATATCAATTGTTGATTATTGCTGAATTATAATTCAGCAATAATCAACAATTGATAATGTTTAAATGAACTACAGTGTTTAAGGCAGTGATACAATATTTTGATGTACTAAAGTTACAACAGCAATATTTAATAGAAATTATATTGTTTTAAAGCATTACGCTTCCTCTTCTGAAGTTTAATTTTCATACTTCCATATATTGAAAATATAACAGAACGAATGTCCAAAATCCTTAAGACGCATAATGTTTCTACTCGGTTTTCCACATTTCCAAAACTATCATAAATACCCTTCCTCCTCTTCATTGAGGGGTATATAGCATTCCTGTTCTTGCAGTAAAGTCTACATTGGTGAAACAGGTCGTACAGTGAAAGAACAAGAGCGCTGTACAAGGCTTCGTGACATCAGTAAATCTGCACTTGCGGAACACAAGATTGACACTAATCATCAAATCCTTAAGTTTTTACATATTTTCGGGAATACTAGGTAAGTAGGTTATTTGAAAGTTTGTTCTTATAATATATTGATTTTCCTTGCCCTTGTATATACATGCAGGAATCTCAAGGCGGCAACGTTTCGGCAGGTAAGTTTGTGAAACGGTGATATTTTTTTGGGAATACCAAGTTAGTAGGTTATTGGAATGTTTGTTTTACTAATTGATTGATTTAATTTGCCCTTGTACACATAAAGATTGATCCCAGTTGTGTCAAGTGGCGCTTTGTTTCATTAAAGAAAGTTAATAAACTATAAAGGAGTTCACGTTGTGGATGCACTATTCTATAACACTGTAAATAAGAAAGAACTACCCAGATCCTATGGAACGTTAGATCTACTCCATAGCACACCAATTACCAATTTTTATCTTATTCGTCCAGTTAGAGGACGAACAGCTCCACCCTTTAAATAATGCATTGTAATGTGATCATCCAAATAGAAGACTTTGCAGTTCAAAAATGCAGAAGAGTTACTTACCTTCAATGTATTAAAAATAATTATCATATTATAATAATTAGTACTCTTCGCGAGCTAAGCGGCCATCGGATCCGCGCACGAGACTAGACGATAGAAAAAGGGATTATGTTTTATGACCTGTGAGCTAAACAGTTGTATTCAAAACATTGAAGGAAAACATTTTTAAATGTTTGATAATGGCACTTCGATGTTGGAATTATGGTAACGTTTTCATGTTATTATTAAAAGTGGTATAAAACAAAGTAATTGTTCTTTCATTTAATCATTAAAAACATGGTCAACCAGACAACCATGGCAACCTTGAGCCGTGACGTCATTTCTTTCTTAACGTGAACAGCGTTTAGCTGTTTTAGGATTCACAGGATTATTTAAAAAATGCGAATAGTTAAATCAGAATTTCGAACACATGTTATTGTGAAACATTGCTTTGATGTTAAGGCATCTTTTGTTATCGCTTATTTTTATAAAGACTTACCTTGGCTAGTCGCATGGCCGTTATCCAGCACGTCCGAGCTTGCTCGGAACTGCAAGCCAGACAACGCAGATTTAGCGAATCCTCGTCCGTGTCACCGCTTGAAGGACGCAGGCAAATCCCCCACTCGGTGGGAGCTTTAAGGTGGTTCTTCGCGTTCAATGTTCGGTATATGTAAAAATCACTCAAGCGGGCGTAAACACTTAAACCATTCACGTCCGATTCTGAGATCTGAAACAAAAATTCAATAATCAGTTGGCATATAATTATCGGGATATTTTAATACTATAGTACTACAGATTATCACTATATTATAAATATTAGGGATATTTTTCGCCATCCAGTTGTATCCATGCACATGTCTTCGTGATTAATTTCCAAAAATTCTAAAAATGCAGCGGCAGTTAGTCTTTCTTGTAAAACGTATGAGCCAAAAATATTGTTTTTGTAAATGCCAAGGCAGACATTGACACTGAATTCTTCTTGAAAATTCCTACATCTTGTAACACAATTGTTTTTATTTGCCCATAAATGTAAATTGTGAAAAGTAATAACTCCACGTCGAGTAAAATGTTCTTCATCTATCCACAATATTTGCTGGAGAAAATTTTAATAACAAAATTACAAAATTATAAACGCCGTTCGTTGTCTCCTGGGTGCAAAGTTTGAACTAGTTGCAGACGGTAAGCTCTTTGACGATCTCTACGTAACGTTCTCCAAATTGTTACGAATACGAGTAGCTCTGCAAACACTCATGGATCTTGTTTCTCCATATAATGTAAGAATACGTCTTGTTCTATTCCTTGCTAACATTGTAATTTCTGTTTTGTTCTCTCCTACGACGTGCAGGACTATTTGCCGAAAAAATCAAACGAATTCTTCTAAATACCGTTGGAGATAGATGTCTTGCATTTGGAAAACGTACTCTGTTGCTGTAGCAATAGAATTTCGCTAAAAACCCTTAAAACAAATTGAATATCTGCGTATTCCTGATTGCTAAATCGAAATGGCATTATAATCATTGAGTAGCTTCAAGATAGAATATCAATAACACAAACATAAATAGTGATTTACATGAAATTTGTCAATACTGTTGTATTTAAGCAATGCCTACTAAATAATATCATATTTAACGAAGGTGTAATTCCATAAGATAACCCTGATTAGAAAAATCAAAATAGCTCGAACAGAAAGCCTCTTAAATGAATTTTATCAAGGATACTTTTTTATAGACAATCAATGTTTTTAAGTTTGTATACAATAATAATTTCCGACTATTGGCGTAGAAGTTTAAGGAGTTTAAATGCGTACAAAACCCCTTTACTATGCTACTGTATTTGTCTCAAAAACATTTCTTATCCAGTGATACTAAAATGTACCAAGTTTGAATTAAAAACCTTGATTTGTTTAGAAGAAAATGAAGAAAATGTAATAAATTTTCAAAACTTCAAAATCGTGTCCCGGGAACGAAGAGATTTAGAGAAAATGTTCATATGAAAGGCTCCTATTATTTTTAGAAGTTCTTTTGTAGAAGTTATGAATGAAAAAACTGAAACACCCTGTATAAATCCAACAACAGCCTACTAACACTCTATTAATTATCAGTATTAAATGTAACAGAAAATGATATGGGTCCCTACAACAAAGTCTGTGATTAATATGGTACAAAGGGTACAAAGCAGCGGTCTACGAAGTTCTTTGTGTGTTTTTTTATATGTACTGTTATGATTTCATTTCCTAAACAACAAAAAATGATAAAAGTAGAACTTACCGAACATTGAAAATCAGAAAAGATTAATAAAAAGATATTATATGGAATTAAAAACAATATTAAAAGTTAAATAATAGTTAGTATAATATAATAAACAATGTAAAACATAATAAACAACAATGTAATTAGAATTAGAAGTGTAAAACAAGAACTTCAGTGAAAGTGAATAAACGTACAGTGTTACGAAGGCAGAAATCATAATTAAAATGATTACAAAAACTATCATGAGATAGCACAAACTATTGAAAAATGTTATAGATATAAGTTAGGATTAGTAAATTTGAGTTATATAATGTTAAAGAAATGTTATTGATATATTATATTATGTATTAGTTTTTAAGAATGACAACTGTCAAATTTATAATGATTATTGGAATAATCATATTAATAATAACCTAATCATAGGTTATCTTATACCAAAGTGTGTGGAAAAATGTAGGCAATATTAATTTAAAAAGAAGGAATCATCATCATTTAAAATAAGTTGAAAATCTCCAATAATTCAAAATTTATAGAATACTAAATTCTGATTGGTCGAGGCGATTTTATAAACGTCAGACTAGTAACAATGTAATACTTCTCTCAGTTTGCAACAATCATCAAAGCATTCTTGATAGGTAAACTAAGCACCTCATTGGTTATTTTTGGAAGTACTTGGAGTCCTTTTTGAAGGCCTATAAAAGGCATCTGAAGACAAGCCAAGTTAGTTAGCCATCAACATCTGAAGAGTCAAGGTACTCAAGCAACTCTTAAAGTTTCCATAACCATAGTTTATTGGCTAAACATCGGAGAACCCAAGTGTTCCAGTAGCTTCGTAAGGTTGAAAGTACCGAAGCAAATAAATAATTTCTACAAGTCAAGTAGTGTTCCAAGTTTCCGAACAAAGTTTAAAGGTTACAATAACCTACAATTCATAAGTAACATCGAACGATAGCCAGCCTTCGATAAAATTCCAAACATCATTAAAGAGTTTTGTATCTTTAATAAAAAGAATAAAACTGAGTTAACAATTTTCAACAGTTCCTGATTTCAAAAGAAGTAACCATAGTTTACCTGTGTTTATTGTGAATAGCAGAGAAATTGTGTACGGTTAAAAGTGAATTATCAAATTAATCTGAAGATCAAGCCAATTGAACATTGCCTACATTTTAAAAACATATTCTTGGATATAAACTAAACGTAAGTTTATTTATTATTTCTCCATTGTATTATTATATGTCTGTAAATCTGAAAGAAAGATTGTAGATTATAACTTTGTAAACAAAGATAAATAGTAAATAATTTTGAGGTTAGATCATAGATCTGTTTGAACATAACATTGTAAAAATTGATACACGAGATAAATTAGAGTCATAGAAATTTAAATATTAAAAGTTTTAACATTCAAAGAACATTGTGTTTAATTCCATAGATATAAAATAAAAAGTTAAAAGTTCATTATTCAAATCAAACAAACATTAATAAGATTCAAAATACAATAAGAAAGCTAGCCGGTAGAATTAATAATAATTCATAATTAAATAATAAACTCATAAGAGTTTAGTTAATAGTACATATATACTTTGACTACACGAGAGGGAAACCTATAATGTCCGAAGAACATCGTGTGAGCCAGCAGTGGACTGTATAGAGAGGAGATAGTCATTCGTGTTTTCTTTTGGTTTGGAGGTTATAGGCATAGGGAAAGACATCTCTAGGTAAAGAGTTCCACAACTTCGTTGTTCGAAAAAAAAATTAATTCTGGTAGTTAGAGCTCGCCTATTCCGCCTATCTAGAATCTCTCGTGGTGGAACAACACACAAGATTTCTGATGAACACCGACCTTGGGAATATCTATAGAATCCCCACCTTTCTACAATGAACTCGTAAGTGTGACATCATCAATTTAACGAATAGTGTTCGAATCTTAGTCCGGAAAATATGAAAAAACGAGGAAACAGCTCGGATACAATTCTTTCTTTAATGGGTTTTCCAAATTCTTTATATAGTCTCTTTTATATAATAAAACATTAAATATAAAATAAAATAATAACAATAATAATAATATAAAATCATTTGATATTCATATTTGCGCGCTTTCCTGCCCCCAGGTAGATTTTGAAAGCGCCAGATTGAAAATGTCTGTAAAGTTCCTGAAGATGATCTCTATGACAGGGTCGACTCGGTCCACGAGTACATAGTAAGATTTTGTGGATGTCATATTCGTGATCAGCGACCCCAAAAACCCCCGAGTTCTGAATTTGAGTACCCCAGGATGGAAACTTCAATTGAGGTCCTGAGGACGGTGCTCACGCCGTCGTCGTGTCCCCTAGGACTTTTTAAACATAATAATCGTGATCAGCGACCCCAAAAACCTCCAAGTGAACTTTTTCAAGCCAATATAGTCACTTGTACTCATCTTGCGATTTTTTTTTTAACTACCCCAGTTTTTGGCAAGACATTGGGGTAGACAACCCCCCACAAGAAACCCTCCTATCCGGGCATTGATTTTAATGGTGCCGATTAATCCTGAGGGTCCACAAAACCCATTGCTAAAAGAATTCTCTCTATCCGAGCTGTTCCCTCGTTTTTCCATATGATACACTTTTTCCCGGCTTAGTTACTGGACTATCTGTGTTTTGTACATTATGAGGACCTGCTGGGATGTGAAGTATCTCTTGACATGGAATAGAAAACCAAGTTTCTGTAGAGCGGTGATCCCGAGCATTGTTATGGAAGACTTCATAGGAATAGTTGTACCTGACATCATTATATTAGGGATTGTGGGATCCGCCTTCCTGGAGAGGACGCAAGCTTGAGTTTTGGTTGCATTAAACTCTAATAGATCAGATCCCCATTTCAAAATCTTTGCCAAAGCTCCGTTACTTTGGTCAACCTGTCCCTGTCAATATATTTCATGAATGATATAATATTCAGTCAGAACTGTAATTGTAAATTCTTGGCGTTTTAGATATTTTCAAATGAAGAAATTACTATTCCATATAGTACTTACTACATAACCCCGGAAACATTGGTTCAGTTATTGATTCAATTACCCAGATTATATGCCAAGTAACAAGCAATTGAAATTGGTGGGATGATGAATTATCCCTGGCGCGATTTGAGCAAAGTGGAACACTGGTCGTAGTGATAGTTCAGCTTCAAAAGGAGAAAGGGCATACTCAACTATTGGAGCACACTAAAACGATACCGTCCCCATTTGAACATGACTGTAATGTAAATGTACACGTAACATATGGAACCATTATTTTCCACCGGATGATAATTGCAAAATTTCAACGTAACCGTCCACTCTCTTCGCACTCGTATGTTGGCAAACTTCGATAAAGTTCAATGCACTTTACAGGAAAATTATGGTGTTGCAGCAAACAGTAGCCGGCCTTTTCTATGAAATTATGCAACTCTCGTACAAGTAGAAATTGTGAGAAAACATAATTTATTGCAATTCGTCTATGCATCAAAATGGCAATGATAAAAATCAGGTTTATACTCAATTGCCTTTTCCAATTCAATAAGAATTTTACGAGAACAAGAAGCCGGCGTGATTAATCTAGAACTGTTTTAAGGTTACAATTACGAATGAATAGTTAGTGAATCGAGTTTAAATATGGCAAGATATAATTATACTATAAGTAAGAAACAATCACCATTATCCACTATAAATACTGTTACCGAGTTATCGAGGATCTTTCAGCTATTGAATAGCTATCATCAGAATATTTTAAGTGGATAAGGGTGAACGTTTCTTATTTATAGTGTTATAGTGTATCGACAGTGTGAACTTTTCTAATAGTCTGGTAAAATTGGCATTTCACATCGTAATTTTGCTACTATTGACCGATTTCGACGTTCTTGGTGTCAAAATGTTAATAATTAAGCCTTTGATTTGGACCGATAATTAACAAACGTATTTGACAAAATAATATGAAAGGAAATTGACCGCAAATCGTTGCTCGGAAGCTTTCGAGGTCGCTGACGAATCCAGCGCCAAAATCGGAAAATTCTCCATATTTGGCTGGAAAACTCTGCAGTTTCATGGAATATTTGTACAAAAATCTTCAAATGTTGCATCACGAACGTAAATATTTACTCGGGGGTTTTCGAGGTCGCTGATCACGAATCCGTTATCATAATCGGGAAATTCTACTTTATTGACCGGAAAACTCGGCATTTTCATGGAAATTTTTAACAAAAAGCTGCAAATGTTGCATCACGAGTGTAAACAAATTCACTCGGGGTTTTCGAGGTCGCTGATCACGACTCCGTTGGCAGAATCGGGAAAATATACTTTATTGACCGAAAAATCGGCATTTTCATGGACATTTTCAACCAAAAACTGCAAATGTTGCATCACGAGAGTAAAAAAATTGACTCGGGGTTTTCGAGGTCGCTGATCACGAATCCGTTGTCGGAATCGGGAAATTCTTCTTTATTGAACGAATGTTATATATAGTGAGGAATAGAAAGGAGTAACGTAAAAAATTGCATAACGCTATTATTGAATTTTGGTATATTTCCCTGATTTATAATAAAGACTTTCAAAAGAAAAAGGTTTTAACAAATTATGTAAATCAAGGGGATTATGAGATTGATGTAATTAGTGAATTTACTGTATTACTACTGAGGTAGCAAGGTTGAAGAAAAATAATTAAAATTGGGCTAATCAGAGAGTGATCGGCAGATACCGTTATAATTTTTTTTTTATACTTTGACTACACGAAAGGGAAAACTACAATGTTCGAAGAACATCGTGTGAGCCAGCAGTGGAATGTGCTACCTCATTCTGAGTGTTTTGAGAGACATGGTTCAATTTAACGCCCTGTATCTTATTAATTAATGAACATTAAACTTCTTTCTTTTTACTTAATTTTTCCAATATTGTCTATTTTAATTAAATTGACATATTTTCTTGGATAAACTAAACCCTCCTCTTAACTGGGCGGTGATATTCCATATCCTGCAAGCGCTCTGTAGAACCCACACCATAGGTTCAACCTAGTGGTCTACTGATCCTGAATACGGCCCTGATATCGATAAAAAACTAATTCAATACGACGTACAGTAAAAAATTCAACAAGATGAATGTGATGTATTTCTAACTAATTATCTGAATAAAGTTAACATATTACGCCTTCCTTTTGCTAACGGATGGTTTTCATTACAATGACATGATGCTCTGACAGTTAAATGCATGTGGTTTAGAAGATTCAACTGAAATCACTTACTTCAATGTACTATATTTAACTTAGCTTCAAATTATCTCGTAAACAGTATTATATACATCACAGTTCGCCGTTGGTCCCCTATAAGAAAATACAATTTTTTAGGAGAATGGAAATTTTTAATCTCGGATAACATCATCAAGTATTATTTTAATTTCTTCTGGATGTTACAATTCCTCCATACTTTCTCATTTCCAATAAGATATTTTATTTTATTTACCTTATACTTGAGTACAAAAAAATGGAATAAGGAAACCTTTTCTGAAATCGAGGGAAAAATCAATGAGTTAATAGAATTATAGATATATCTTCAATGAATAAATGCGAATAAAATCCAAATTCACACTTTAAAACAAGATTGTACGGTGTAAGTTATTAAATGTATTGTTATTAAACATCAATTTCTGTTTTATTCACATGAATTTACATGCATACCTTGTTCATCGGATCTATGACATGATGTTATACTTCTTAGTTATTTTTACATCCAATTCTTTGTCAAACCAAGTATTTTAACAGTTGGCAATAGTTTACAGAGTTGCCGATATAAACCACCGATTTATTAAATTGACTTGATAGCAGGTTGACAGTTCACAATCCGTTGGAATCTCAATTTTGATAGGATTGAACTTCAAAAGTACAGAAATAATTCTTCTCAGAACTATAAATCTACGTACATTTACATAGTGTGCTTTGTAAACTCCGAAACGTGTAAATTTTTTAACATCAGTATATTAAACTGTAGGTCTTCTATTTGTTTATCTCGACGAAACATGGTTCTTCTAAGATGGTATGTACTGTCGGTCACGAAAATATCTTAAGGAAACGTATTTTGATGAGGAATCAGAATTTTTTGTAGAGGAATAAATATTTGAGTAAGGTAATTTCTACTTTTTTCTATTAATCAATTATGATAATCTGAAGTTGAAATTCATTGTCTATGTATAATTGCATTGTATGCTGCTAATTTGAGACTACAAGGACTAGAGGAGGAATTACCAATATTTGTATCTGTGAATGTAGATTTTCTATAAATTTTGAAAGTGATGATATTATTATGGTGTATGAGAGCAAGGTCTAGGAAATTAATTTTGATATCTTTCTCTGTTTCTGAAGTGAAATTAATTGGAATGAATATTATTAATGAAGGATAAGTTGCCGTGATGTACCTTTGAAGCAGGATAAAACATCATGTACATAACTAAACCAGCAATGAATGTTTTATAGCAAGAGGCTCGTTGTAGTATCTTGAATATAAGACATGAAAATATCAGCCAAATGAGGGCCTAATGGGAATCACAGCTAATCCATTATTAAATGGACAATAATTTTGGCAAACATCAAAAGCATATTTTATTTCAGTTTTTATTGCAGGATTCATACGGAATTTTTCTAAAAATTTGCAAATAATATTTGAACATATTTCAAACATCGAAAGATGTTCTTTGTTCTCCTAACACTTTACTAGCACAATAATAATAATAGTGACCGCAATTTCGATGATCCTCATATCATTATCAAACTAAAACTAGTGAATAACATCCTGTCAATTTACAGTTCATATTTACAGATTATGCGGTATAAAAACCTGAAGGATAATTAGATTATTGAAATAGGTACTCCAAACAATTTAGAATAAATTAGATTAAATTGGTCATTAAGCAACTGATATGGATCTTTTATGTGGTTTTCCTAAATTTACAATTATTCTAGTAGGTCTAACTTCCGTCCCTTTATACTACTTACAACACTTCAAATCTGACAAAATTTGCAAATAATGATTATTATTATGGTTTGAAATCATGGAATCGGCCTTTTCGTAAATTATTGAATCTACAACATTATTTGAATCTTGATTGGTTTATACCTAAAGTTATTATAATTATGGACATATACTCAAATACTTCTGATTTTCTAAAAATATCTGTTTTATGTTCCGCGTTAAATATCAAATAAAAAATAAGTTGGTTATGTATTTCGAATGAAACTACTAGATCATACTATAAATAAGAAAAATCACCCTTATCCACCAAAAATACTGTTTAAGAACTGAGAACCTTTCAGTTAACAAGTGTCTATCATCAGAGTAAACTACATTATAAATCAAAATGTGCCTGTTTAAATACTATTTGGAATTAATATGGTATATAAGCGAATACCCTCAGCTGGAGATAGATCTGAATTCATTAAATTGCTTTTTGCTTATACGTTTCCATCCCTTCTAAGTTACCTAGGTGTTTGCCCTCACTGTGTTTCAAGAGTGATAAACTTCCTTTAGAAATGGTGTGACCTGTATCTAAAATATTCTCAACTAACCTGCGTTTTCACCATTATTTTCATGTATACATGGGCTGTATATTTATACCGAATTAGAATATTCCTTCTAGTTTGGCCCACTTAGCATTTTGAACACGACTCACATTCGATGATTTTGCAAATCCCGGATTGATCGAAGTCTGACACTTTATCAAAGGGTTTGATCAAACGATTTTTTTAGCATAAATCTATAATTATTAGACTATTTGAAGGTTTAATTGTTTACGTTCCAATTTCCCTTTTTTGTTTAGAAATTGAGTTATTGATCAAAGATTTGTCCTAACTATTGTCCAATGCTATTTGCTGAATTCCTCTGTTTCGTTGGTATAATTTTGTTGGATCAAAGGGTCGTTTAATAATCTATGAACAAGACAATAAATGGAGTTATTTTATAATTATTTGTTGTATACTGAATCCGCATGAGTATAATCTATTTGTTTGAGTGAGTTTTCTGTAGGTATATGTTGAATTCCAAGTGATTACCATCTTTTATAATCTTAAGATCAAGGAAAGGAAGCTGAATTTCTGTTTCTATTTTAACAGTGAATTTGAACATGTTCAAGAAGTCATGTCATTCAAAATCTTTACTTATAATCGCGAAAATATCATCGACATATCTATGCTAAACTTTCGGAAACTGATTTGATTCTGATTTTGAGGAGAGTTTCTGGTTCGTTCTGAAAAATATTGGCCAAAAAAGGAGAGAGTGGATTGCCCATTGCACATTTCGATCATTAATTTATCCTTACGTTCGTTAACGGTCATGCCCTTGAATGTCGTATCTGCAGAACGATCATTTTCTTCCTTGACACTCCTAAAAATGCTTAAGATCGACTACCACAAGCCAAGAGAGAGACTGGTAGCCTTAGCACGTTTACATTTCCATCGTGAATGTAAAATTTATTATGATGCCGTACTGCATATATTTGCTTCCCAGAAAAAGAGAAAATCAAAATATATTTTATGATCTCAATTCATAAGGATCTGTTATAGATTTTACTATAATTTTTATATTTCTCCCTTTGCTATGTGATATTATATTTTTTATCAATATTGTAAACTAAAATACCATTATGTTGATATCACTATTATTTGAAACTTCCGTTACTCGACTTACAGCGTTATTACGCCCTCTTCAGACGGTATTAAAAAACAATTAGAATGCCGTCTGAAGGTGGCGCTGAAACTCGAGTAACGAAAGTTACAAACAGAAATAATATCAACAAAGTAGTGTTTAATTTTACAATATGAATATAGTAATATTCTATATCTCTGTAATTTCCAATAACAACCCCCAGAAAAAATACCTAGCGACTCCCTTGCCGAGAGGGGGATACTATAGTTCTTATAGAACGCCCATTTTTGAAGACAAGTACGAGAATGGCTAAGTAGGAAGTAAGGTGAAAGATGAATTGGTAGAGGTGGTTCAGTAGCATGGCCCCTTCGATCACCTGACCTTAATCCTTTGGACTTTGTTGCTTGGGGTCATTTGAAGGATAAAGTTTATGCCCCGCCGGTTCGTAATAGACGAGATCTACTGGATCGTATTCGAAGAGCTTGTGGTGAAATCGTTGAGAAATCGATGTCGCCGCGGAGTTGAAGTAAATGGATATCATTTTGAGCATTTATTATGAATTATTATTTTCCGTCGATACCAATAAATAGGTATACAAATAGTTTTTACTTTTTAAATAGTCTTTCAAAAGAAATTCCATAAGTGATTATTGATTAAAAAATTCAAAATAGCTCGAACAGGGGGTGAAATTTATCAAGAATACTTTTTTATAGAAAATAAAAGTTTTTAAATGTGTATACAATAATAATTGACGTAGAAGTTTAAGGAGTTCGAATGGGTGCTAAACCCCATAACTACGCTACTGTAATTGCCTCAACAACATTTATAGTCGCCAAAAAAAATTGTTATCTAGTAAAACTAAAGTGTACCAAGTTTGAACTAAAAGTCTTCATTTGTTTAGAAGATAATGAAGAAAATGTAATAATTTTTCAAAGCTTTAATACCCTGTATTTCGGAAACAAAGTGATTTAGAGCAAAATTTTATATGAAAGACCCCTTTCTTTGTCAAAGTTATGAACGGAAAAAATGAAACACCCTCTATGATAACGGTATAAAGAAATCTAACACTCTAATAGTAATTACTTTCAATTTCACAAAATATGCCAAATGCAGAACACAACTAACTTGTTACTGATAAATTTGGAGAGAAGTTGATGGAACAGCCATTTGTCTCAACTTTGGTTGGCAATAAATGTTATTCAAGGTACTTTCTGGTAAAATAGTTTTCATTGATGCAATAATATCTTGATGTATGTAATGAACCCTCTATATTGCATATATTGGGTCTGTTCACCGTGTTTTGTGAGAATAGTCATTCTCATTTTAATTTATCTTCTTTATAGTCTGGTAAATTGGCATTTCACATCGTGATACTATTGCACGATTTGGACGTTCTTGGTGTCAAAATGTTCGGAAAAGCGCCCCGAACCAGAAGACCCCATTTCGAACCCGCGCTTATGTTATCCCTATTTTTTAATTAACAATTAAGCCTTTAATTAATTGTTGATTTGGATCGATAGTTAACAAATGTATTTGACAAAAAAATATGAAAGGAAATTGGCCGCAAATGGTTACTCGGGGGGTTTTCGAGGTGGCTGATCACAAGTCAGTCGCCAGAATCGGAAAATTCTACATATTTTTCTGGAAAGTTCGGTATTTTTATGGAAAATTTCAACAAAAAACTGCAAATGTTGCATCACGAGCATAACAAAATTCACTTACATTCTGAAACACACCAATTAACTATAACAATACACCAGTTTCGTGCAAATTCACGCACCACCTTTTGATTATAATAAAAGTTGCAACGCTATGTCAAACTCCACAAAACTATTGTCGCTTTGGAGATATTGTTGCAAATGGGTAAAATGTACCGTTTAATTGGCAGACTTCTACATGTCACCATGCCAGTAATATAATGTAATGAGTAAAGACACTATACAGTGTTGCCAGCTTTAGTATAAAGTTGGCTGTGTGATAGAGTCTAATTCCAAATAATTCTCAAACAAAATTAACATATAAAGTGAAAAAGTATCACTTATCCTGATGAATATACTTAATTAATGACGATTTAAATAGTTTATTACGTGTTGCAATCGTTTCTTGATCTTATTTTAATCCTTTAATATAAGGACGGAATAACCATGATCCATAGCAATTAAATGTTCTATTTTTGTCATGGGAATTCTGATAAATTTACTGTTTCGAAAACAATCTTTAAATTAAATTTGACGTTTTCATCATAGTTAGAATGGTAGTAAATATGCAATATCCGGTTGTTAAGCGCGTTTCGATAATTTTATGTGCATATACTCAAAGCGCAACGAATCACACGATTTTTTAGGAATGCTAATTGAAAGCGTTCGTTATAAATCCATTGAATTTAATCAGAACATTTCATCGGAAACATAGGACAAGATACGTGTTTTTTTCACTCTGCATAGTTTGTTGATGTTAATTTCAGATTGTTAACGTGTTAATGGGAAGAACCAGATTTGGATGTCTCCACAAATATAGGAGAATTTGTTATGTACCTACCGAATACTACAAAATGATATTAGTCCAGTCAAAATAGACATATAAAAGTTGAATCTGCGGAAAAATTCGCATAGATCTGAAAATTAGTACAGACGAAAAAATAGTTGTTACAATGTTTGTATATTATGCAATTCTCTGCAAAAACAAATATCCATAATTTCCTGAAAAATCGAGTATTTGGCAACAGCTGCCCCAAATTTGTTTCAAAAAAAGAGCTCGAGGATGCGCGGTATGTTTTTTCTAGGGGGAATATTAATGGAGATATCCTATAAGGACATTCAATTTGGTTCACCCTCTACATACTCTTTTCCACACCACCTCCCCCTGTAGGCATAATCAGCGATCTGTTCTGATCAAACCAAGTGTTTTGAGTTGTCCAGAACAAATAAGCAGATTCAATTAAAATGCATCGGGTGAGCACAATTCATACAGATTTATTCGATATTTTTCAGCCTCATTTGGAATGAATTGCCGAAAATAATGACGACCATGCTGACATGAGTGCTTCATCTAGAACAGCGTTCTGGATAAAATATTTGTCGAATGGGCTCATCAACGTTATTATACTCTTAGCAATTATTGGAGTAAATTTAAATCTACATCGTATGTTAGCAAAGTTTATAACAAATGGCGCTGTAGTCTAGGGAACAGGATACCTGGTTCCCATTCAGTAGACTCGGGTTCGATTCTCAGTAACGGAAAATTATTTTTGTACATTCACTTAAAAACATTATTAATTTGAATATTATTTAGTTATGTAAGGATCATGAAATAAATATCATTATCTTTATACAAATGCGGAGAGTAATAAACAATTATATAAAAATCAGCAACCAAATCAAATGATTTGCGAAGAATAACTGCCACACACACTATTTATCTATTCTCCAAACGGCAACACATTTCTAGTTTATTTTATTTCTATACTGTGAGTAATGTATTTTTTGGTGTTAAAAAGTAAATAAGCTCTTTATTTCATAGCATGTTTAACAAAATTTACCGATATCAATATCATCAATACATAAGTATGCAACAGAAAATCGAATACACTTTCAACTTGTAGTGCTCCAAAAATGGACTCTCCTTGAATATTTGTTGAAATATTATATTCATCCTGCTATAATAGTGTTACTGTGATTATCGAAAGTAGATCTGCAAATCGTGTATTGATTTGAATATTTTGATAATCAGGTATTTGAGGGTTTGTTTCCATGAATAATAATGCTTGCTTTATCTAAATCTTTCAGGAGTAGGATCAGATTTATTTTAATATCGATCAAGTGAATATTCGAAAAGCATTTTGTCTTTCCGTCCTTTAATATCAAATTATATATTTTTGGTACTATTGAATTTAAATTCTAAGCATGAAGAACCAGTAAGTAATTTATTTTAAATTATTTGATATAATACACAAAATGTAATTCTATATCTCTGAATGTACTCACACGAAATTGTGGCCAATTAGGCAAAGCATCCTTAAACTTGTTTATATATAGCTAAGCTGAAGCATAAAACGTTCACGATTGAATCGTACGCGAGTTTGTCGGAACTCCCGTCAGTAGTCAATTTCATAATGGAGTTTTTCCAGCAGGAGAAGCCGGTTATGATCATTTTTTCGTGAACCACGATCGATGTGTAACATTGTCGGGAGACACTGGAAGAAAATATTGCAAATGCTGTCAGGGAAATAATGCATATTGAGTAAGATATATTTATTCGTAATTTGTCGCAACTAGTGAACCTTTCAGTACTAACGTGTCTTACACATTGAGAAAGAATTTACATTCGCTTCCTTGCAGCCTATCGATCCGTATCAGAGATTAAGAACTCTTCTAATGGCTTCTGGATACATTCAATAATCATAATTCTACTTCTGTAAGGGCTTTTTACTTCCTCTTACTTGAAAAGGGAGGCAGATTCTTCGGATTGCTAACTTTGTTAAGCTTTAATTCCATGCTAACCTAAAAAAGATTAAGAGGGAGATTTTCTGCATTGACAGGGTATCCTTAGCTTTTAAAGTTTAACATATCACTTGCAGATAATCCAAAGGTCAAGGGGGAGAATCGTGAATATATAAAATACGCTGTAATTACTGAAATGCAATAACACTCATGTTGGTCAAACTTGATTCGTTACGGAATATAGCTATTCGATTAAAAAAACATTTCGTTCATTTCAAAATAGGACTCACTCATCACGTAATCTAGAAAACTGTGAGGCCGACATACTTGAAATTGGGCAGGTATGCTCTTCATAGGCACCCGCTAAAGAAGATTTCTCGAAATTCGACACCTACCATATAGTGAGACATTTTGACAGTTCATTCTATCACGTAACGTTTACATGACAGCTCTTGGTGGCTCATCCAGATCAGAATGTTCGTGACAGACCAGACATGACCCCATAATTATACATTGGGTACTATATGAGGTAAAAGGTGCTACTGTGGAATGTACTATAAAATAATTTAGTTTACACTATCATGCTTTTCCACTTAAATTGTAACATATCTAAAGCACTTTTCAATTTCCTTTATCAAAGACTTCAGTAAACTGATCTTGAAACTAAGATTATGAGAGAATGCGAAATAATTAACGGTCAAATTTGGGCAAGGGTTAATTTAGAACCAGCAATAAAGCGGCCATTATCCTAATTTTATGAATGAGAAAGTGTTACCCTACGGTTCGTCGCTGTATTTTATTAACAAAGACCCGATTTTAGGAGTGTAAGTGGTTGGGAAGACATGGTTTACTACTGCAGACTCATCAATTTTACTACTATGAAAATGGTCTTTGAGCCTGTTAGAAATGTTCCTCTTAGTTAAGCGAGTTCAAGAGACTTAATGGTAAACCTGCATTTAAATGCAAATCTAAAGTAAAACACTTGCTCCGTAACACGTTCAGTTAAATTTCAGAACTTAGTAAATCAGGTATATATAAAATCCAGTGCAATGATTTTGATTAACGTTATGTTGGATTAGATAAGAGGGATATTCCTACCAGATTGAAAGAGCATTTTATAATGTTTGTAGTAAAACTGACAAGTACGCCGTAGCACCCATGACTTACAAACCGATCATACAATCACAAAATACAGCGACGAACCTTTCTTGGGGACTTTGGAGGTTTCAGAAACATAGAGATAATTTATTGAATTCCAATTTATCTCCTATCGAACACAATCCATTATTACAAGTACTTTGATAAACCTCAAGTTAACTCCATTGACACGTATCATTTATAAGTGATTATTTGTTTACTAATAGGATATCGACTACCTGGAATATTTGATGATTTTCAGCTGAGAAGTACCTGTAATACTTTTATTGATTTCGGAAATTGAATAAAATTGAATTAGACAAAAATCGCTAGATTTTATAAGCCTACTGGTTACATTTATTATACACAAAAAAAAAGAAATTGAAAAAATAATTTTCAACAGCCTGCACATTATCAATTGTTGAGAATACAGTGGCAACTACAGTTGTCCAATTATTGATTGGTTTCGCATTGATTTGGCAAATATTGCAACTCATTTGTCTCTTGTACATAGACAATACAGTTGTTCTGTACTCAAAAGTTTGTACAGTTTGGGCTTATGGGTGCAAACTTATGTTGGGTTGAATTTTTTTTAGATGAAACCACTTATAAATGAAATGTTTTTTTTAGTATACAGAAACCTCCCCAAACACAAAATTACAAAAAAAAATCTGCGGAAGTCCTAGACACTTTTCTAAACATAAACAAGCAAAAAACTTCTTGCCGAAATATGTCATTTTCATTTTTTGATAAAATATTGTAAACTTCAGAATAACTGAAATTAATTCTACAGAAATTTCAATTCTCTTTACATTCTAAATACTATTCTGAATATACATATAGAAAAATAAGTTTGAGGAAACACATCCCAAACTAACTCAAACTAATCTAAATTTCTAAATTAAAAACTTTAAACAATTAAGAAAACGTAAACGTTAAAAACAACATACCTGTATCAAATAAATAAACTAAATTTCTACAAGACTTATTTTGCCTAGCGAAAATATCTCTTTAAAGTCGAACTCTAAAATCACCGTAGTCCATTCTAAGGGAATTTAATAGTTCAACCATTGGATCTAACCTAGTGTTCCCCAAAAATATATAAAAATTTAGCAAACTAACCTGCGATAACGTTGCCGCTTGAACTTTCCTGCGTATGTGTATAAGGGCTAGGGATAATCAAACAACTACCACTAACGGCACTAACTACTCTGCACCATCTGTTTTCCTACGTCTATACTAACAATAACAGAGCTACTATCTTAACGACATGTAAAAACCTGTCAAACGTTTTTGTACGCGCCTGCTTACGAGATCCAATTGCCGAATACAGTTCAAATCATTCAGAATTCTACAATATTTTATCAATAAAAAAAAATGATATATTTCCGCAAAAAGTTTTTTGCGTGTTCATATTTAGAAAAAACTCTAGAATGTAAAACAGAAAAGTATTTTCATATAACTTTATATAAGAAGAAATCAAAAAACTGAAGACATTGATGTCTGAAAATAGGTTCCCTATCCCTGTCAATTGTCAAATTTATGACAGCTAAAAATTCTATTAAAAGATACGACAATTTTCACACTTAGACAAATCTAAATAAATACTTACCAGGGAAACACAAACCTCCAAATCATTAAACCTCCACTTATTAATTAAAATTTTATCACCATACATAACTTTTCTCGAAGAAGAACATATAAATCGCAAAAATATAATAATATACATATGAACAATGTAATATTCACATATGAACAACACACTATAAAATGAACAAAGGAAATTGTCAAAGCACTGTATAATATATTGTGGTCAAAGTGTCAAACATCCATAACGTACAAGACTTTTAGGTTGTATTGTCTATGTAGGTACAAAACAAAAGAGATGCATTATTTAGCAAAACATGGCGGTCAGGACCACAGTCGCCACTGTAGCTTACACTAGCTCCAAATTGTACTAATCATTGCAATCTGGTTCGTTAATCGAACAAATACTTTTCTAGAATTAAAATGTTTAAATTCGGCATAATATAATTAACGTTAATTCTAAATATGTGCAGTAATTTGTTATCTTGTATCTATATACATATGAGCAATGCGGCCTGTGAATCCAAACTATTTTCGGTAAATATTTGCGTTGACTTATGTATGTGCACAGTGTACTTTTAATATTTTTACTCGAGAATCGACTTGCATGTAATGTATTTTGTACGATATTCGTAATATGATGAAAGGTTCAGGTTAATTTCTTTTTAAGACAATGTAAAACACATACTTTACAATTCTAAGATGAAATTAATTTCGGTAAATCTGCATAAAACTTCAACAAACAATTAACATTGTATAGAAAGTATGCGTTGCCTAATATTGGAGAATTTAATTATTTTTTCATGTTTTTAACTTCTGCTGCCAAATTCAACCTTGTCAACTTTTAAACATAAGTACATAAAAAAATCAATACTTTTCTAGCTACTTTCGTGCTGTCCAACGGTATTTTCAAGGTGTTTCGAACCCTCTTGGTTTTACAGAAAATCGAAAAAAACTGTTTATCACAAAGCTAGCTTTTCGAGCTGTCCAACGGTATTTTCAAGGTGTTTCGAACTCTCTTGGTTGTACAGAAAATCGAAAAAAAATGTTTATGACAAAGCTACCTTTTCGTCCCAACAAGGAGAAAAAAATTAGATAGGAACTATAAGGTATGTTTTACCGCCAGCATTTTATTAAAATTAGATATTCACGAGGTAATTTACTAGATATTTTGTCTCTTTTAGTAATCTACATCTTTCAGCTGCAGTTTTTTACAAATTTTAATACATTTTCTTCTAAGATTTTACATCTTTTAGATAGCATATATATAAACAGGGTCTCTCACGACCACGGTCGTACATACAGGTCTGGGGACTCGAGGCTATTTCCTATGTGTGAAGTGGGTCCGCTAAGCGTCGACTGTCGCGTAGTACCAAAAAGGATGGCGCAGTAGTCGAATATCTCTGACAACTGTCATACACAAGGAATACCTGCGTTTTTAGAAACAAATTACGAAATCGTGCATTGTGCCGGAATACAAAACAGGGTACAAAAGTGTAAAGCAAGAAACTTCTGTTTTTAAAGAGCCGAAAGATGCGGAAATAAGAAAAAAGTGGATGCTTGCGATTCGTTTTAACGAGGTCTTCTATGTGTACGAGCATGTATAACGAAAAAGGGGAAGTTATTTTTAAGGTGAGTAATACATTTTGACAAGAGTAACAGTTCTATTCCTCTCTCAAATCAGAATACTTAGTAACACTGCTTGCGATTCCGGAAAGAAATCGTTTTACCGATCCAAGCGCTAGCTAGTGGCTGAGCGAGGGACTACGAGTTTGGCGACGCGTAAGAGACCCATGTGAAACATACGAGTCCCCAGACCTGTATGTACGACCGTGGTCACGACTATTCCCTCGGTTTCTTGTGACAAACGGTACGAGATCACATTCAGCTTTTGTTGAGATATGTAAGTAAAAAGCATTATATGACATTATTTACCATTATGCAGAGGTTGGTTCAAAAAAGTGTTTATATCAATCTTAAGTTTTTCGTATTTTATGACATTTTTATTATTTTTAATGCATATGTTGAAAGGAAAATAAAAATATGCTAACGGGTGTATATAGTACACATATTCACATGAATTCATAGCATTTGGGCTTCTAATAGTATTTTGATATCCTATACAGGACGTTCAGAAAAAGGGTCATTATTGAAGTTTACAAACATGAATTACTCGCTTAAATGTAATAGAACACATGTATCTTCTGTATAAAAGAACATTGAATTCCCTATCGGAAAACTTATGGAGGGTACACATGCCTAAAATTAGATGGGTTAAGACGGAGTGGGTAAGTGTGTCGAAAGCATCGGCTTTATTTTGTATTCTGTTCACGTGAACGAAGCGGAAGCGAATAGCGTCGAGTATTTTGACGAACCGCTCTGCTCAATAACTGGAAAACTGCTGTGAGTACGACATTGAATTTACAAACCAGTAAATTTAACGCGTCGAATCTATATTCCGTGAAAATTATTAATGAATCGGAGACACCGTTTGTCCGCTATGTGGAAACCAACATCGTGTACGTATGAATTGATATTAGGAAAGACTTTGTCTCCGTCTTAATTAATGATTTTCTCTGAAAACTCTTTCAATAGAATTTTCATCTCATAAGGTCTTTCCTTATGTCTATAACTTCAATCAGAAAAATTCGAATGCCTCTACCAACATTTCTCCGCTGGCTCCCACGATGTCGTTCAATCATTTTGGGTTTAAGTATAGAAAAAAACACTGTTATAGCGTAACCACCAGGTCCAATGAGTATTCTTTGAAAAATAATGTCCACGTTCATCGAATTTTGCACAACATCCAGAGGTAACTTCTGAAGAGTTATTTCAATACACGTTTTCTACATTTGGAATAAAATAAATATTCTAACATGGTTTGTGACCATTTAATTTAAATATTTCGCAATCCCGGTACCGACACTTGTTCCGTAAGAAAACCATAATTTTCGACTTCCCACCTTTGTTATGAAGGTAGTTACTTTTTTAGTCCGCACATCACAGAAGGGTGAGCCTAGTCTACTTAAGCATTTCGAAATTTTCATCGTTTAATAAGTACCTACTTTTTTACATCTTCAGTTACTTAGTTTTTTAGTTCGTTACGTTATTAAACGTATTTCCTAATTTGAAAGACAAGCGATTCGAGAACTGTTTTTGTTCAAATAGCATTTACAGAATAAAAGAACACCAACCGTTTGATAAGCGTAGTGATATTTAACAAAAAACTCGTATTTTTATTTGTTTAAAAATGGAATACCTATCATAAAGTAACGTACGAATTTTACACCTTTGTTATAAAGGTACCTACACGGTACTCACTTTTTTAGTTCACACATCACAAAAGGGAGAGCCTTATCTACTTAAGCATTTCGAGCTTTCTATGGTTTAATAGGTACCTATTTTTTTCAATCTTCAGTTACTTAGTTATTAAGTTCGTTACGTCATTAACTTATTTCCTAATTTGAAAGACAAGCGATTCGAGAACTGTTTCTGTTCAAATAGCATTTAGAGAATAAAAGAACACCAACCGTTTGATAAGCGTAGTGATATTTAACAAAAAACTCGTATTTTTATTTGTTTAAAAATGGAATACCTATCATAACCTACAAATTTCACACCTTTGTTATAAAGGTACCTACATGGTAGTTGCTTTTTTTAGTCCACACATCACAGAAGGGTGAGTCTAGACTACTTAAGCATTTCGAAATTTTCATGGTTTAATAGGTACCTACTTTTTCACATCTTCAGTTACTTAGTTATTTAGTTCGTTACGTTATTAAAAGTATTTCCCAATTTGAGAGAAGCGATTCGAGAACTGTTTTTGTTCAAATAGCATTTACAGAATAAAAGAACACCAACCGTTTGATAAGCGTAGTGATATTTAACAAAGAACTCGTATTTTTATTTGTTTAAAAATGGAATACCTATCATAAAGTAACGTACGAATTTTACACCTTTGTTATAAAGGTACCTACACGGTACTCACTTTTTTAGTTCACACATCACAAAAGGGAGAGCCTTATCTACTTAAGCATTTCGAGCTTTCTATGGTTTAATAAGTACCTACTTTTTTACATCTCCAGTTATTTAGTTTTTTAGTTCGTTACGTTATGAAACGTATTTTCTAATTTGAAAGACAAGGGATTCGAGAACTGTTTTTGCTCAAATAGCATTTACAGAATAAAAGCACCAACCGTTTGATAAGCGTAATGATATTAAACTAGGAAATAGAATTTTTATTCGTTTGAAAATATGTTAAAGTAACGGGCAAATTTCCTACATTTGTTATGAAGGTACCTACATGATAGTTACTTTTTTAGTCCACACATCACAGAAGGGCGAGTCTAATCTACTTACGCATTTCGAATTTTTTATGGTTTGATAGGTACCTACTGTTTTCAATTTTTAGTTACTTAGTTATTTAGTTCGTTACGTTATTAAACTTATTTCCTAATTTGAAAGTCAAGCGATTCGAGAACTGTTTTTGTTCAAATAGCATTTAGAGAATAAAAGAACACCAACCGTTTGAGGAGAATAGTGATATGTAACAAAGAAATTATATTTTTATTTGTTTAAAAATGGAATATCTCTAAAGTAACGGACAAATTAATTAAATGTTTTATGAAACGAACTGTTTACGAGAACGTTTGAAAAAACCTAAATAAAAACTTATTTGATATCTCCGGCTTTCGGGGCTAACATCAGGAAGAAAACATAATTGTTTCAATCCCGAATATACCCATGAATCCCAGGATAGTTATTGACTACCTATTTAAAGTACCTAGGAATTAACAAAAAGTAAACATCCCCCCATGTCGTTAGATATTATTACATTACACAATTACAACATGAAAATTGAAAACACCTTCATTTCAATAAGAATATTGCAAAAGAATCTTTATATTTACTAAACTTAATCCATATTCCCATCGAGCAATAGGTGCCGGTTCACCTACCGGTGAACTACCACCCCCATTAATAGATGCATCCGCGGTTACACCTCCTGTCAAATTTAATTGCCAATCGAGGTGAGGATTTGCGTTTAAGTAAATACGTATTACCAAATTTCTAAACTTCATAAAATATAGTATTTAGTCGAAGAGTGTAATTATCAAAGAGAGATAGGTACTCACCAATTATGTGGAAATGATGTGGTAAATATCGCAGAGAAAATCACAAACAGATTAATGTACCGATAGTTGATTAAACATACACGAAATTTTATGAATAGTGCTCAATATCACAAGAGGAGGTATGAGTTATTGCAATATACATGCACAACCAGTCCTTCGTATTATACCGGGCCGGCAGCCGGCTTACAACTGAACTGAACTGAACTTGGCTGAGTTTGAGTTGCAGGGCACGCTTTCGAAGTCGTTTTACATTTTACCACAGTAACAAAGAGCGAACCGTACCGATTCTCGCCGAACAACTGACAATCAGCTGATTTGATGGCAGGCTACCTGACAGAATGAAACGGGAATGACTCATCTTTTTTCGTTACGTTAATTGAGGTAGGTAGTGGAAATAGATGATAGAAGTTCAAGTCTGTATTGGCTACCGGTATCGCGCACCACGGTGTGAAATGTTATCGCGTAATTTTGGATAAACATAATGGAATTACAGAATTCGTTCACCAACACACACACATACACGTTTTGCAAGCAATTCTGGGTATGGGACTCTGGTAAGTTTAGTTCGAGAACCTTCCATGGTCATTATCCAACTCATAGCGTTTGGGGATCCCTTTTCAACCCGTCACTCGAGTATAAAACGAACAAAAAAGTGATTCAAAATGATGTAAAGTTAATAATACTTATTACAGTCATTTAAAGATTTTAATTCAGAAGATCTTTGTACAGTTGATCTTTGTCTGAAACTTGTTGCAAAATGTTTTTGATGTCATAAGAATTATTGGTCACCCAGTCTCACCATGGGAAATTGACACAACAATTGTTTTATTAACAAATTGACCGTTTATAAACAATTTAAATTAACAAATTGTCCAGATCCCAAAAAAAAAATTATTTTGAAACAGAAATACCCACTCGAGGGGTGTTTGGGGTCTCTAATTACGACTCCGAAGTTAAAAATAACAGAATTATTCGTTATCACCTGGAAATTTGTCAATTGGCACCGGAAGTTGATGATATTTAACATAACTTATACCTTTTCCTTGCAATTCCAGGTGTGGAAAATCGATCAAATTGGCCATTTTTCGACCCCCAGAATTGATTTCAAGTAAATCTGAAGTCAAAATCGTGATCAGCGACCCAAAAAACCTCCTTGGTGGATTTAAAATTCAAACATAACGTATATTGCCAAAATAATCTATAAGGGTGCAAAAATGACCAATTTGATCGATTTCACATCTCTAGAATTGATTTCGAGTGAATCTGACGTCAGAATCGTGATCAGCGACCCAAAAAACCTCCCTCAAGGAGGGGGAAGGTGGCCCCTGAGGTTTTATGTGTTATGAATGATCCTGATAACCCCGCGAATTGAATCCCACAGGAATTTTTCGATTCTGACCTACATGTCTTTTTTTCCGGTTCGTTGCCTGGACTATATACTAATTAATATAATAAAATAAAATACTTTTACTTCGTTTTTATCACATATATTATAGAAACAAATCGTGACTATATTTTCTGTAATATATGTGATAAAAACAAAGTAAAAGTGTTTTATTTTTTTATATCAATATGATAAATTATCACAAAGTAACGGCTTCCAACATTGAAATCTTACATTAATATTCAGAAACCTAAACAAGATAAATTAAAGAAATCTGGAGTTTACAGACCTAATTCGGATGACTGTAATACCTTGTAAATAGGACAAACTGGACGCAGCGTTGATGTAAGATTCCAAGAACATTTGACAATCTACAAACTATAAATACGAGAACCACCTATTGCGACATAATCATAATTATTCCATCCTGGATCCCAATATCTTGAATATTCATCGAACAGGACATAACTTGATATTGTAGCATTAATGGAAATTTAGAAACATACAAAAAACAATAGTAATATGACTATTCATCATGGGAGTAGCGACTAATTAATACATGTACATTATAAGGGATTTAGATCCCATCAGTTTCGGGATTTAGATCCCATCATCAGAAGATATATCTTATAACAACTCTACAAAAATATATATTGTTCAATAATGACTAGTGATTAATCTAAGGTTATTATTTTCAAATAACGGGTAATTCCAGAAGATCTGGCATTTTTCGTTTCTCCTGGCATGTAAGGTGGCACCTACTCTCTATTCCGTACGAATGCCTTAGATGGTAATACAGCACCCGTAGGGCCGCATTATGGCGTTGGGTGTACGCCGAGGCCGCTTTTGCCGGACATGCGGACAGCAGGTGGAAAAAGTGTCTCGGGCGCCTTTTGTAGATGCAGCACATCATCACATTAGGAACCTGAACACCCATCGCGTTGCAGCGATAAAACAAGGTGTTGATTACGCCATCTTGGCAAGTTGCGGTAGATGTATGTTACGTTTTCTTGGTATTTTGGTTCTTTAATACGACAAAAAATAAAATAAGATTTCTCTTTTTGACGTTTCGATATTTAATTTATATCTTTATCAAAAATTATTATGTTAATTAGTGTTTCCATGTAATTTAGAAAATAATACATGACTTTCCCTAATGAACTGCGGCTGCAGCTGACTTGTGTTTTAAAATCCAATTAAAACTACAGGAAACATTCGATCGGTTGTGTGTGAAAGCGTAATGTATCAAATTGATTTACTTGAAATGGATTGAATACCTAAGATACTATTCTATGATTCACCAATCTGAATAACTATGATTATTTTATGCATTTATTCTATGATTTACATTTCATTTCTATTACTAATAACTAATCAAGTTTAAGATAGCTTCAAAACAGTCACTGTCATAAATGTAACAATGTCAGATAATACATTATCTTTTTCGGCTACAGTCACTCGATCCCTTTGAGATCTCATGATTCTTTGAGTGTCTGTTGAATTATTTCCAATTTATTCTCACTCTCGTGTGATATTACTACTGAGAACGATATTGATACCTTCTTAGAAAAAGAAATAATTCATTGCGTTCTGATATTTGATAAAAAGTCTAGTACACAGCCTTAATTTAGATCTGCTTTCCAAAATACGGCCAGATAGAAAAGAAAACTAACGGTAGCTAATCAAGCTTGCAAATTAAAATCTTGGGTATCTTGGGCCAGATTGCCTTATGTACCTTTTCGGGTGGACGTAGCAAATTCTAATCAACTTAGTCATGATTTATTCGAAAATATTGATTACCACAAACCTATTTTCCTTTTTTAAATTTGTATCTATTTCTCGCAGATCAGGCACACATATCTAAACATGTAGAGTAGATAAATGCAATATCCTTGTTATCCTGGACTAACCTTTTGTGTACAATCTAAAAATAACAAGACATTGATTGAACAAATAGTGTTGCATGTAATGTATATCTATGTCTGGAGAATACAATACTATTCATTGTTATGACGTACTTGATTTGAAGGAATATCAAACTGTAATATTATTCAAATTTTCAAAATTATTATTGGCATAGTATTTTGTTTGAATGATATGAAATGTACACGCGGACGTGGACCAAATAATACAACTGTTTTGAATTGGCGAATAGTTGTTATAAAATAATAATCCGAAAGTGCAAATAACTCCAGTCGTTACATTTTTCCAGAATGTTACCCCAATCGCGGTTTCGCAACTTCATTATTGGAACAACGTAAATGAACCAGGAAGTGTCCATGAAGCCATAAATGTCTCCATCGTCTTCCAAGGCCTTAGTGTACTTGTAGTGAACTTAGAGTTGAATTTATTGGTGGCAAACGTGCGGAATACAAAAAAATAAAGAAAATCTAGTTGACAGAAACATAATACTGCAATAAACAGTCTTCAAGCATGGGTCAAGGGGACCCACCTTTTTGGGTTAGTGACAGTAATCACACTAATCACACAGTTGCTTTTACTTTATTTTCGCCTGATGCAGCAGTTTTGAACAATATCTGTACTATTGATAAGAAATAATCACCCTTATCCACTAAAAATACTACTAAAGTACTTAGGACTAGACTAGATTATAAATCAAAATGTTCCTGTTTAAATACTATTTGAGGATAATAATGTGTACAAAGGGTTACCCTCAGCTGGAGATAAATCGAAATTTAATGAACTGCTTTTTCGTTTATCATTTTCATCCCTCCTAAATTACCTAGATATTTGTCTGTACTGTGTTTCAGAAGTGATAAGCATTCTTGAGAAATGGTGTGACCTGTATTCAAAATGTATTCGGCTACCGCTGATTTTTATTCTTTATATAAGCAAAATGTTCTTTATAATGAGTTAAAACTTTTGAATTTTATTGAAGTATTTGAAGGTAATGGCTCTAATTTGGTTAGTTGGCTATGTTTCAATTTCCTTTTGTGTTTCGAAATTAGATTATTGATCAAAGATTTTTGGTGACCATTATCCAACGTAATTTGCTGAAGTTTATCAACTTCGTTGTTATAATTTTGCTGGTTCAAAGGGACGTTCAGTAATCTATGAACTAGACTTTTACACGGAGCTATTTTATATCTGAATGGTGTAGCTGAATCCGCCGGGGTATACCTATTTGTTATTTTATAATGTTAATATCATAGTCTAGAAGCCAGAGCGATATTGATGGTCTGAACATTAACCCGATGGCACTATGTTTTATCGTTAGAGGACGGTTCAATGACCAATTCATCTCACAGACCGAATTTTCCCCGGCTGCTAGATCTCGAGATACAGCATCCGCATTTTTTCTTCTTTTTGACTGGAGGTTAACCCTTTCCATGTTGCGGTTACTTGCGAAGCATGTCATTCTTATACACTTCCACCATGTGCCATCATTTTTCATAGTGTCCGTTTATCAGGCTGACCAGTTAAAATCGAACCGAAAATGGACTGCAAGTTGCCCCCCCAAACCTGGTGGAAAATGTTCCTTGGTATTGGCAATTGTTAACATACCCTATGCCATCACAAGTTATCGGTCCATTTCCGAGTAATTGGCCATTATTTGGACCAAAAATGTTTCTTTTTTTCATTTTGTGGATAAGACTTGCGGGTTACAAGGTAACATGATGGCACCATGTTAAATAACTTTATTGGAGGTCAAATAATGATTTAAAATTATTGCCATCACTCCTTGCCTATTTCAACCCCTCAAAACCCTCTAAAACCATGACCAATTTTATGATAAATTAGTCAATTATTGAGATTCTTACTGGGTTTAAAATCGAAACGGCTCTTTTTTATTTATTTTTTTCATTCTGCCGGATGATTTTATGGAGTTTTGGGGGGTTGAAATAGGAAAGGAGTGATGGCAATAATTTTAAATCTTTATTTGACCTCCAATAAAGTTATTTAACATGGTGCCATCATGTTACCCTGTAACCCGCAAGTTTTATCCACAAAATGAAACTTTTTTGGTTCAAATAATGACCAATTACTCGGAAATGGATCGATAATTTTTGATGGCATATGGTATGTTAACAATTGCCAACACCAAAGAACATTTTAAACTAGGTTTGGGAGGGTTAACTTGCAGTCCATTTCCGGGTTAATTTTAACTGGTTGGCCTGATAAACGGAAACGATAAAAAATGATGGCACATGATGGGAGTGTATAAAAATGGCATGCTTTTCAAGTAACCGAAACTTGGAAAGGGTTGACCTCCAGTAAAAAAAAATGCGGATGCTGTATCTCGAGATCTAGCAGCCGGGGAAAATTCGGTCATGAATTATTCATTGAATCGTCCTCTAACGATAAACCATAGTGCCATCGGGTTAATGTTCAGACCATCAATGTCGCTCTGGCTCCTAGACTATCAAGGAAAGGAAGCTGATTAGCTGTTTCTATTTCGACAGTTAATTTCAGTGAACAAATTGGCTATTAAGCGCGTTCAAAAAGTCATAAAAATCAAAATATTTACTTGTAATCGCGAAAATGTCGTCAACATATCTATACAAACTTTTGAAAATAGATTCAATTTTGATTTTAAAGAGGTTTCAAGTTCACTTGAAGGAGAGTGGATTGCCGCCCATTGCACATTCGCTTGTTTGTTCATAGTAATTTTTATTAAAAGTGAAATAATTTTGCTCCATACATAAAGACGTAAGGATCACGTATTATGTGCAGTTTCTATCGGGGATATTAATATTTGAAAGCCATTTCTTCAGAGTGCTTATCGACTCAACAGGTTGCATACAATGAACAAGGTTTACGACGATGACGCTGCAGACTTCACAAGAAGAATGACATGAATCCAAAGGCTGCATTGAGACAATTTGTGTAATTTTGGTTTTCAGAGCAAAAAGACGGTCCTCGTAGAGAGGAATATGAACAATGCGAATAAATGAAAACTGTTAAAAAGGAGGATTGACTAGTAACCAAAATTAGCTATATCTAGGTTATTATAAACCTTTTCTCCACAGTATATAACTTTGTTTGTCTATAGTCGTACGTCTGGTAAAGACAAAGGTTTCCGCTTTGACAAATATGCGTTGGAGAATCATCAAACTGTAATCTTGTTCACATTCGTAAGTTATGCGAGTATGAGAGATGCGTGTTTGTTGGCATCGTGACTATTGCCCCAAGAAATACAAAGAGGATTAATCAAAGTCAAAAGTAAGCCTCAAACACGTCACGTCTCTCCTGTTTCCTGTTAATATATCAGTAATTATGCAGGCTACGGATCTGCGAGGATTGTTTTAATTTCAATCCACCATTTCAGAAAGTCTTATCTTAAAACTCGCTTTAATTTGAAGCTTTGCAACGTTCGTGTGCCTCCATTTAAATTATTAATCAGCTTGTACCACTGCATTATAATTGCAAAGATAAATCTGTCTGCTTACGAAATGGACGTGGAATATTTATTTTTCTCGGTTCAAGGGTTAACTATCAACTACAATTCATTCATTAGCGTACCTATGTTGCAGGAATTACTGGTTCAATGCACGTACATACACCCCGATTCACGAACCATAATTTAGAGTAGAACCAGTCGGTTTCGTAATTAATCCTAATGATTGGGTTATTCCCGATTATGAATCCTACACTGATTCTTATAACATTATTGATGGATAAATAATAATGGGAGAAGTGATATTAAGTGCCTATTCTCAATATAAAAAATAACAAAATAATAAAATTAAAGAAAATTCATCCAACTGTTGAATTACATCAAATTGTAGTAGACAGTATATCAATAAGGATGTAGTAGAGTAGTCACAAGGAAAATCGATATAAATGAAAATATTTATATATAAGTTCTCGGGAAATAGGTCACACTAACACATATGCTTATTATTTTTGTCTTTACGTACGTTTCGGTCTCACGACCATCATCAAAAGACATATTAATGTCTGAAACGAGATTTCTTAAAACTAATTGTATATGCACAAAGCGTCCTTATCGCACCAATTTCAATTAAAAATGTCCACGTCGATGAAATATAACGGTCAAGTTTCGAATCAGATGTTGTAGATTTATGAGGTAATAGAAAAAGGTTGTCAGACCTTATTAGAAATATTACTATTTGAGCATTGTGCCTAAAATATACTTTTAACATTTTAAAGACACATGTACGAGTTTGCAAGGGTTTTTGTTAATTAAATTATTATAAATCTGACTTAATGATTGAATATCTGTTCTGTGTTCTACAGACTTGGAGTCACGTTTTATGTGAATCATCTCCTGAATAGATCTTTTATAATGATTTCCTTAGTTAAAATATTAACATTTTTGTATTCGATTTGATGGTTTTAATCAAAGCAGAGTTTAGCAAGGGCGGTGGAATTTTCTAAGTTTTTGTTTCTTATACTGTACTTATGGCCATACATTCTTCCTTGTAAATATTGTTTAGAGATTCCTGTAAGTCTCATCACAATTTATATATAATAAGAATATTATAAACATCATAAATCAAATAAATAATAATAATATCATTCGTTCAGTCATGAATTTTACAATTTATATTGTATTTTTGGAACTTATTTGCAAAATAAATAAAAAACTACAAAGAAAAACATAAATGATTAAATATACACTGTATTGTCATTTCGATGACAGAATGTTTATGATATATTTTCTGTCTTGTACCCTCCGAGTCACGGTGTTTGCTGACAAACTGACAGTTTAAAATAAATTGACCTTTTCGGGGAACATTTCCTCGGCTACTGCAATTACACAGTAATCGGTGAATGGTTTTCCACGTTTCGCAATTTCAAGAGCTGAGGTGCAGCCTACTGTTCAGTATTGAGTTTCGTAAACAAAGATTGCTGTGATTTCAATCCGCGCTTCAAAATTTCAAATTTTTCTGTCCGCAAACTTCCTGTATATTTTGAGTAATTTTGAAAATGTTTCGTTTCATAACGACGTTTATTATTATATTCTTTGAGAACGGCTATGGTTTCATTGCAAATCAAACATAGTGCCTTCTCACTGGACTCAATTACGAAATATTGAAAGTTCCATTAATCTTTGAATGTTCCGCATTCACTGTCTACTTTTCACCTCTTTTTCATACTAGTAAGTCGCACACAAAAACAACGAGTCAAATCAAAATACTGTTACGAAGATGTCTTGTAAACACACAGAAACATGTTTTAAGGAGTTACGCACTACTTTATCTCAACAAACAGTTTCGCTTGGACTTCCCTAGGTGGACTGACTCGCGGTCACGCCACCAGCCTTTTCATACTCCAATTACTGCCATCTAAAAGTGAGTGGAATACACCAGAACTTTCTCGAAACAGCGAGAGTATTCGCGAATGTTTAATTGTTACTGCGCTTTCGAAAGTTCAACTAGCACTATCTGTTAGCAATGAAGGGTACTACCACTACCTATTTCTGGGTATGACCACCAGGTGTCGTCAAGTGTCGCGGTCGTAACAACGTAGTTCAATTAGTACACAATAGTAATTGAACAAGCGAATTTAGCAAGCGTATGCTCGCTCACGGCTTATCACGGCTTATACTCGGCGAATAGTCTAGACTAGACAATGGCAGGAAAATTAAAACGGTTTTGGCCCTTGAAACTTACTGTAGTAAACAGTAGTAGATATTTCTATGATCGGTGTTCATCATCAGAAATTTCGTGTGTTAATCTACCACGAGAGGTTCCCGTCAGGCAGACTAGTTCAAGCTGTTCACCCTTCCATTGTCAAACTCGATACCAGCCGAACTTTTTTCTACCAGACGTCATTCTTCTATAGAACTCTTCGTCTAGAGAGGTTTTTACTGATGATACCTCCAAATATTCGAAAGAAATTGCAAGGCCTATTTTCTCTCCTAAAAGTCAATCGCTGGCTCATACGATGTTCTACTTTATAGGATTTACCCTCGTGTAATCAATACATAAAAAAATCTCGTTTTTAATTTTTATTTCAAAATATTTCCTCAGTGATATTATGGATTTATATCGCTCCTTTCCGAATTCATGGAACTGTGTTCCCCGTTTAATTGAACACAAATCACCCGAGAAAAAATTTTAAAAGGCACGAAAACAGTCCATAAATATACAAAATAATCGTTTACAATAATAACGACGCCATATCCAAAATCATCATGAGTTACCCTACTGTAAATATCAATTTTTGGAACTAGAATAATAAATTAATCTTATGTTCGGGTTTCTCAATGCACATACCATCGTTATTAGATTATTCCCCAATTAATTTCTCATGGAAAATACTCTGTAATATGTAATAATGGACCGTTTCACCAATGTATACTTCACTGTCAAAACATGAGATGCTACAAACACTTTCTGATTGGAAGAAAGTGATACGAAACAAAATCATGTCAATTAAAAATTACCGATGCTGCCGAAATCTTCATAAATTCGAATATCCTAAGCCTCCATATTTCGATAATTCTACTTTCGTATTTCACTCGACTCAGTTACCGTAAGCATGAATCCCATGGAATCATCCAGCTTATATCGCGAACGAACAAGTAAACCTCTGTCCCAGCTTCCAGGATGCCACCTGATGTGCTGTGATGGTTAACAGAAAGTCGGCGCTTAGATTTGTGTTCTGAACACCCATTCGAAAACCAAAATTATTTAGGATAAAAATCCCGTATGTCTGAACCAGTGGCGGCTCCTCGATGGAGGCTAAGGAGGCTCAGCCTCCTCACCAATTTATCTTAATGATCATTCTCCATTTTATTTCCTGTTTCTCTGATAATTTTTAAAATTTTACAATTAATTCCCCGTTCTCAGTAGTTATTTTTAATCTGGCAACAATGTCCTGAGGCTAGACTCTCTATATATCTCAAACGTTGAGCATGTGTTGTTCAACGCAGTTGCCGTTTTTTCGACCAGTCCGAACGCCAACTGGGTAAATCATCGAAAATGGCAACACCCTCTGGAGGCTAACCTGCGGCAGCCGCTAGCAATCTATGAAATACAAGACGTGCGTTCTGCCGACTGCTGAGTACAAAGAGTTCTATACTATATAGAACTCTTTGGCTGAGTAGGTCAGTCAGTAGTCAGTGCTTGTTTATGTGTTGTCACGCCACGCGAAGTAAGGTTAGATTGTTGTCTGTTGTAAATTTAAAATGAGTGTTAGTGAGTTAGTTGCAGCCTTTTAGAAAATCCATTTAGTGAATTAACATATGATAAAAGTGTTTGTTTTAAATAAACGGCCTTTACCGGATTTGAAAGGATTAGTAATGTCAGGTAAATATCAAAATCGATCATTTTTAATACTAATAGTAGGGTTGGCAAGACGAAGTTTTAAAAAAAATCATTGATTTCCCTGTAATGCTCTAACTCGATGGAATTTTACATCACTTGCAGTATTTACCATCCATAAAAATAAAGACAAATTAATTGAAACATTTGATTTTGTATTAAACAGTGATGACTTTTCAACAGATCAGGTTTCATTAAATGCTGCTGTTGGTTTGAAATCTTATTTAGAAAATGAAGAATTTTTGTTTTGTTTTGATAATTTTAAATTAATATTTGAACAAACTGATCTTATTTTTCAAATTTTACAACATAAATTCACTGATATATTTATTCAAGAGATCGTTTGAAACATCATATTGGAAAAATTTCAAGTTTCCGTAATACAGAATTTCATTTTAATATTTTATTTGAAAATTTTTCAACTGATGAGGCTCCTCCCGCAAAAAGGAGGAAAACATATAATTTGGTAGACAAGAAACTACATTATAAACAACTTTTTTATGAAATTTAAGATACTATTAAAGGTCAAATTCAGATTCGATTTTCCGATTTACATGAATTGAAGTTTTTTGACTTGGCGAATAGACGATTTTTCGAATCTTTTTCAAAAGAGTTCCCCAATACACTTTAAGATAACTTAGTTCTAAAATATAAATTTTTTGATAAAATAGCACGGCAGAATGAATTATGCCTTATATACTCGGATAAAGATATTTTAATCCAGTATGACAGTCACGCCGATATGATAAAATATATGATAGACAATGATTTGCAACAAGTTTTACCTCAGTTTTATAAACTACTTTGTTTGACAGTCACCATTTCTGTTACGTCGGCATCGGTGGAGAGATCATTTTCTACTCTCAAACGAATTAAAACTTACATGCGAAATACAATGGGCCAAAATCGTTTATACAATGTTAGTTTAATATCTATTGAAAAAGATTTAGTAAAATACTTAAAACAAAATGATACATTTTTTGATAATATTATTGATCATTTTTCGCAAACTAAAGACCGTAGAATTCCGTTAATATATGAAAAAAGTTTATAAAATTAATTAAAAAAAACGAAATATGGAAAAATTCCAAAAAAAAGAAAAAATATTAAAAATTCAAAAAAAAAAGACAAAAACGAACAAAAAAATGTGTAGTAGCTAGTACGGTCGCTGTGCAAAGGTTAAAAGGCTGTGAATAGAGTATATTTTTACAAAAACGTTTCATGTCCAGCCTCCTCTCTCAAAAATTCACGAGCCGCCACTAGTCTGAACAGGTTCCCACAAGTCTTTTACATTAAAACGCAATTAATTTGCTTCATCAATCTACTTTATTATTGCATTATGTTTACCGGAATAATTTCTTTTGTAAAATGACATTACTAGGCAGATTTAATGATTAGAGAGCCCCGAGCCATCGCACGTGTTTAACATAATACGATTTGACATTGTAGTATTTATTCACGGTATGACAATGATAGTTGAGGCAATGCACCGCTTATCTTGCATAATAGATTAAACAAATTGCGATTATTTTTATTTTCTGTATGATTCATATGTAATTATTGACTGTTATTATGTTAATATGTAAATTGTGACATGTGTATCCTATTTTAAAATGTTAGTAAATATAAATAGAAAACTTATAAGATTATTAATTTGTCATAATAAATTGAAATTATATAGTTTAAACAGTTTTGAGGGAATATAATAATATGGGTTTTAATATTTGCGATCTCAATTAATTAACTACTAATACTGAATTACCCATGAACCTCTCAACATAAAATCTAATACAAATTCCCACATAAACTTGACAACGTATATATGAAAATTCAAATGAATCACTGGTTTCAGAAACACATTAAATCACAAATAACCAGTTAGAGATAATTGAAGCTAACTGTAACTTTTTTGAATACTTTCTAGCGAATACTCAAATTCACGACGACATGGAACTTCATAATAGCTAACAAAAGAGGTCAGGAGGTCTTGTTTTTGCATTGAGTCAATTGCGATTATGTAATTATTATTCGAAAATTTATCAATGAATACACTCCGATAGTATGGACATCACAACCCCACCTATCACTGTTGTAGATTCAAATTCGTATTTAAGTCTTTATTTCAATGTACATAAGTATCATAATATACGAGGGCAAAATGAGAAGTTACTGAAAAATGAAACAGATGGCGCCAGAATCAAAAATCCCATGTGACATTTCTGATGTACCATCTTTACCTAGAACGCATTACAATTTTCAGACTGATGTCACTCAGTTCTGTTTTGACACCCATCGAAAGGAAGCAACCTTGAAGATTTTTGTTCACATGGAAAAAAGTAAATTTTCGCGTCTTGATTAAACATTATTTCTTGCGTGGAGAAAACCGCAAACCGAAGCCTCGCTTGTTAAATATTACGCGGACTCCTCACCATCGATTGGAACGTTTCACAAGTGGTTTACTGATTTTCGTTGTGGTAGTATGACCAAAAAGAACGCCGAACTTTCTAGTCGTACAATTGTGAGGTTACAATGCCAAAAATCGTCGATAAAATCCATGATATGATATTGGACGATCGGCGAGTTATGGTGCCCGAGATTGCTGAGGCTATGAGCATCTCATCCGAACGGGTACGGAACATTTTGAATAATATTTTGGATCCATCACAACACACCAGAGACCAAAGGACAGTCGAAACAGTGGACTTGTTCTGGTGAACCGAAGCAGAAAAAGGTCAAAGTGGATTTATCGGCCAATAAAATCATGACGACAGTTTTTTGGGATGCACACTCCTTATCGATTACTTTGTATTATGCAGACCTGTTGGATCGATTCGACGCCGATTTGAAGCGAAAGCGGCCGCATTTGGCAAAGAAAAAAGTGCTCTTCCATCAGGACAACACACCGGCGCACAGGTACGCAGTCGCAATGGCAAAATTGCATGAATTGCGCTACGAATTGGTTCGTCATCCACCATATTCTCTAAATTAGGACCCCTGCAATTTTTATCTATTTCCAAACGTGGAGAAATGGCTCGGCGGGAAGAGATTTGGCTCCAACGATGAGGTCATCGCTGAAACAAACACCTATTTTGAAGGATTGCCGAAATCGTATTATTTGGAAGGGATCGAAACATTAGAACAAAGTGTATCGGGCTGCAAGGAGATTATGTTGAGAAATAAAATAAGTTTTCACCAAATAAATCATTTCTTGTTTCATTTTTCACGAACTTTCACCTTGCCCTCGTAATACTGTAAATATAGGTAGATATCATAGACCTATTATCCCAAGGAGACGAAACATGTCATTCATAAAACTCCATTTCACTTGTCGCAATGATTACATGAAGTATGACAAAGGAAACCAACGGACCTCTTTACCGTCGAGTCATAATTACTCCTTATTGGCAACGCTGTAACTATGATTGAAAACTTGGTACCACTTGTAAGGCAACACCGCTTCGAAATAGCTACCAGAAATACGGAAGCTGTCAAATTGCGTAGTACAGAACAAAGTCCCCATTCATAAAAGGTGCGCGGCGTTGTCGCCTTCTAAACAAATGATGCAATGGAAAGGAATAGTTCCATATTTAAAAATTTTAGTATTCTATAATTCGATTGTATATTTCAGGTTACCATAAATTATGGAATATTTTTAAGAGAAAACGACATTTGAACAGTATCGTTTCTAATATAACCAATAAATAATGCTATGAACGTTTTTATAATAATTACAAATCTCAATCAGGCACACAGAACAACTAATCCGGCAACACCACATTCCATACGCCATACTTGTAATATACAGCAGTCTGAGTGGCAAATTTTGGCAGTGTCTGATCGTGTTTACATGTAAACAATTCTGTCTCCTTAGGATAATAGGTCTATGGTAGATATATTAATTCGTACATAAATCTGAGTAGATATTTAGTTATAAGCTTTGAGTATTGTACTTAATAATTGCGCTGAAGAATTGTCCTTATTTTGACTACAAATTGTAAGGCTTTACTTCAAAATTTATAATTGATTTCAATTTTTGAAAAATAATAAAGTAAACCTATATCATCATATTCTCAGATATTTCAAGTATACCTTTGCATTGGAAGATCTTAAATATTTCTTATGAGTAATAAATTGAATGAAACCCTTGTTCCGTAGAGCCGGTTTTTCAGTTTCGATTTCATTATAACAACGAAGTTGAGAAACTTCAACAAATAATTCAATTTCTAAGCAAAAATAAAATTCGAATGTCACTTATCATCCTATTCAACCCGTTAATAGATCTACAAACAATCTAAGAACCGTTGATCATCGTTGATAAAATTTCCGACAAATTTCGACAAATCCGGGATTTACAAAATCGATTGGCATTTGTTATCAAAATGCTATGTGGCTCAAACTAGAAGGAACATTTTAACTCGGTATAAAGAATATTTTGCCCATTAAAAAGAAAAATAATCAGCGATAGCCAAACATGTTTTAATATAGGGCACATCATTTCTGAAGAAAATGTATCACTTTTAAAACACAGTGCTCATTCTTTCTTTAATGTTGGGCAATAGCAATATTTCTAAGGTTTTTTGAGGTCTGACAACCTTTTATTACCTCATAAATTTCGAATCATCTGATTCGAAAGTGGATACTTGAGCGTTATATTTTTTGGTTTCGGTCGTATTCAAACATTACTTGAAATGATTTCGTATTTTATAAGAAAATTGTTAAGCAGTGAATTCTTGATATATATTCATACACTTGAAACATTAATGTGTTACAATCACAATTACTCGTGTTTCTATTCGTTTCGGCGACGTGGACATTTTTATTTGGAATTTGTGCGATAAGGACGCTTTGTGCTGATACAATTAGTTTTAAGAAATTCCGTTTTAGACATAATACGTCTTCTGATGATGTTCCTGAGACCAAAACGTACGTGATGATGAAAATGATAATAAGCATCTGTGTTAGTGTCACCTATTTCCCAATAATTTATATATAATTCATACCTGGGTCAAGAATCATTATTAACAATACCGATAAAAATTTAGGTAATTTAGAAAAAGCTATTCATTAAATCCCGGTTTAGATCCCGCAGATGTTAACCCCTTGTATGCATTATTGATCCTAAATAGTATTTAAAGAGACTAAGATGATGGCTACTTGGTAGCTGAAAGGTCATGAGTACTTTTAACAGTATTTCTTGAATAGTAGACTTCCGCGGGTAGCTAATCTGGAAGTTTCAGTTCAAGTCTCTAGCCTGCCCTGAAGATGCAACCTGTAATGATTGGCGAAACGTCGGCATCAAGTCGTACTATTGTGACACGGAATCCATCGGGAAGTCAGAATTTTTCAAGTTTAACAGCATTTTTAGTGGATAAGGGTGATTATTTCTTATTTATAGTGATATTATATGTAAAAGAAAATTTCAAATACCTTACTATAAATATTATAGTATTCAAGAAGCACTATAACATGTTTCTGAATACCTCAACTCTCTCTATAAATAATACTAGTATTCTCAAATAGTCAAGCTGAACCTATTGTGGAATACATCACGATGCCTCATAACGTAGGGGCATTCGGTAATAATTCATACTTTCATAAAAGACTTGCTTCCAAAGTAGCAGTTAAAACTTGCGAATTTGAATAAAATTACTAGTTGTACGATTCATATAGTCGGTAAACCATGTTTAACAAAACGAACTCCCGAATATTAATAACTCAATTAAGAACACTTAAGTGTACTATAATTTAAAGATTCACGCTCTGATAAGTTTGTTGTCCATTTTTACACTCTTGCAATTTTCATGAGGGAATAAAGTCCTCTGTCTACGTAAGTTTTCTGTTTATCCACTAGAAACCTGATTGATTGAATTGAATCCAAGGTAACCACCCTAATTTAGATCTAACTTTCATTAAGCACGAGATTCATGATATCGCGAATCAGTTTTTGTTCAACTATAAACTAACTGAACTAATCAACCATTTTGATGATGATTCTTCAATTGTAATCCCATTAACCCTGTTGTACTATAGTTCCTATTTATACTTGAAATGTTTATTGTTTACTTCATAATTTTGTATGTTTGATAATGGCACTTCGATGTTGAAACTATAATAACGTTTCCATCTTATTATTGAAAGTGGTATAAAAAAAAGTAATTGTTCTTTCATTTAATCATAATGATAACTTACCTACCATAGAGTAAAGGCTTCTACCATCGATTTTTTTCATGAATATGTATCACACGCACATATCTGACCTACAGAAGTGTCAGTAATTCTCAATTCAATATTAATGTGACGTGATCGATGTGACATCACAGTCTATATATGTCTTTACTCTGTGGCAAATGTGTCAGTATAAAACAAAGTTATATTATAGTATAAATAATTTTGAGTCAGCCTGATAGCAGGTGGCAGTATAAAACATGGAGTGATAAAATACATTATGTAGATAGTTCGTTTTGGTAGAAATTTCCCTTCCAGTAGATTCCCTCCCCTTACCAAAGTATATGGCACACTGGCTAGTGGCTACTACACCACAAGAAATAGCCAAACTTTTTGCTTCAATGTTAGCAGCAAATTCTACTTTCGATCCACAAGAGAAGGACCCTCCTGATATTGCTGCCATCTATAGCCATATGCCTGAAATTGTCTTTCGTCAACACACAATTAGGCGCATTCTGCTTGATCTCAATACCAAAAAGTCTATGGGTCCAGACGAGATTCCACCTGTCGTTATCCAGGAATGTGGGCCTGAATTAACACCAGTTACCTGCTTTTCATACAAACTTTTCCTTCCAGCTGGAAGACAATTTAGTCGAGTAATATTAGCAAAAAAACTGGGAAAATTTGCGAGCAACTCCGCTTTTACTTTCAGTCATAAGCATATCCTTCAAAATAGTTGCATCTAGTCAGACGTAGACTCACCTGCTGGAAATAGACAACGGTTTCGGTCAAATAAATTGTTCGTAGTGCCTAAAATATTCACAATGGCCGAAGTAGTGAATTTGCGAATGGTGAAATATTACAAACCTCGGTTGTCTCCACAAAATAGCGATTTCAAAAGTCTATTTCGATTTGAAGATCGTAATGTGGAATGGTTAGCTAATAATTTTCTGCGCCCTTCTACAGAAACGCGAGGTGGTGCTCTTTCTTCTTTACAGAAGATGAAAATACGTTTAAGGTATCTGGCTGATCCTGGATTCCAAATAGGTATAGCTGAAGAGCTTGGTGTAGAGCAGTCAACAGTATCACGAACAGTAAATACCGTCGTTAATAGAATTGTTGTGCAAGCTAATCAGCGGATAAAATTTCCTACTACTCATAATGCTATAATCGAAGCGAAGGACTTATGGCAAAATAAATATCGTTTCCCAACTGCAATTGGTGCCATAGACTGTACGCATATCGGTATAGAAAAACCAAATTTTCATGGTGATGAGTATATCAACCGGAAAGGAAAAGCAACGCTTAATGTGCAAGCAACTTGTGACGCCAAATGTATGTTCACTAGTGTTGATGTAAGTTGGCCAGGATCGGTCCACGACAGCAGAATTTGGAAAAATTCGGAAGTTCGGCAAATTATGGCAAGAACAAGGAACAGCGTACTTCTTGGAGACGAAGGTTATGGAATCGAGCCATGGCTCATGATTCCATTTCGCAATCCCGATAATCCAACTAAAAGGAGTTACAATAATCTTTTGAAACAAGAAAGAGTAATTATCGAGCGCTGCTTTGGGCAAATTAAACGTCGATTTCCAATCTTAAAGTATGTTTGTCGTGTTAAAAGTGAAAATATTCCAAATATTATTATATCATGTTTTATTTTTCGATTTCCGGTCTTTTTTCTTTAGTCTTGTTTTCATGTTATTAACTTTCTTCATTAACTTGGTAATTTCGATTTTCTTTCCAAAAAAAACTTCATATTTAGCTGTAATTGTTTCAACAGCTAGGTCTTTCTTTTTCTTTGCGCTTGGAATTTGTGATTTTATCAAAATTTCAGGGTATGAGGCTATCTCCTTTGCAATAAAATTCAATTCACTAATATTACTCTGTGTTTCAACTTCTTCTTCACTAGAAGTCATTTTACGTTTTTTTACTACTCGAGTAACAAGAAATATAGATGAAACCACAGGCACAATACAAGGAACCAGCTTATTAGTCTGAGCCAAACGTAATCACATCATTAAACAAGTCTCGACCTGAGGTTTTCGCTACCCTTTGCTTATTGTTATGAAGCATTTGCTCGTGAGTAAAAGGTTATCGTTATTCATATATAAAGATGTAAATCCTTATGCTTCTACCTTTTGCTCAAAGCATTACCTTTTGCTTCCACATTTTGCTTATGAGCAAAAGCTTCACTTTTATTCATACGGGCCAAAATGGCTATCAACGCTTCCACAGAGATATCTCTTGTCACCAACTTTGTTTCTGCTCCATTTAAATGCTCTGCTGGAAGTGACCACATGCCCCGTCCACAGCTTTGAAGATACCCCTTTCTTATCTAAAACCCCTATACCATCCAATGAAGCCAGAGAAGCGAGCTAGTGACAGGTTGATGCAATTAATGGAGATCTGGCAAATATTTTGAAATGGGGATCTGATAATCTAGTAGAATTTAATGCAACCAAAACTCAAGCTTGCGTCTTCTCCAGCAAGGTGGATCCCACAATCCCTAATCCCTGATATGATACAATTATTCCTATGAAGTCTTCCATATCCATGCTCGGGATCACCGCCAACAACACTCTCCAGAGTGTTTACCAATTACACCTATGGTTCAATCTTTTACGTTTATTCATCTTTATAATCCTATGTTAAATTATCTAAGTTATCTTCATAATTCAGAAAATTTAATTCTATATCTCTTAAGTTACATACACGATAGTGGCCAATTAGGCAAAGAAACTTTAATAGTATCAGCAAAAATGTCAAAATTCATGCAACGATTGTTGCCTGAAATGCACATTTTTATTAATGGCGAGTTACTGTGTCTGTTTGTCCTGCTAGCTGGAATATGAAATAAAGAAAGACTGGAATGTCTTGTACGTATATCAGGTATTCTTAATTTAATTTGGGCAAGTAATGCCATATCATCAATTTTATCATTTAATAACTTATAAATAAACATTATTTGAGAATTATTCCGACGCTTTTCTAAACTAGTATAGTCGAATTTTAGTCTTAACTCATTACTTGATTTTAGAAATGGATAGGTTGGATAAAACCCATCCTGTTTATAGTGTAGGTATCGTAAAAATCTATTTTGACATTTTTCCAATAATTGAATATATTTATCATATTGAGGACTCCAAATTATTGAATAGTATTCTAATTTGCTCCTTGGCAGAGAGTTATAGAGCATTTTAATAGCGTTGATATTGGTAAATGGTTTACTGGAACGTATTATAAATCCCAATAGGCTAAGGGTTTCTTTAACAATTTTATTTAAATGAAGATCAAAATTAAGTTTTTTGTCAAATAATACACCCAAATCTCTTATATTATGCTGAGGCATATCTCAGAGCCTCAACACCTCTAAGCGCAATTAATGGTTTTAATAAAGCTGACTTATGCCCATTAGACCGCACATGATTCACAGAAGATCTATTTGCTGCAGCTTTACTAACTGATTATGACCAACCTCTAAACAATGACACTACAGAAAACGATCCAGTTGTAGTTATGTTACCAGAAATGGTAGACCCAATGGACTATATTCACTGTGAATTGGCAAGAGAATCTACACTAAAAGACCAAACAATCATGCAATCCAAAGCGCCATCGTCTAGCGCCGTGAGCAATTTAATCAGCCTCGAACCAAAAGCTGGGAAAGTAGAGCCATAAAAAAGTAAGGAGGGACAAGGCTGGAATACTTAAGAGTATCTCATATAAAGAAGCACTAATAGCCACTAATGGCAGGTCATCCAAAGATCCAATAAAAGTTTTGGTAATACATTTTTGAGTTAAATCCTTATCCCATTTTACTTCATGCATTTTCTCATTTTAACTACATTGTACAGACTTTTTTCTAATTACCACATGTAACTACTTGTTTTTCATTTTTATTGTTTTTTTGATGAATATTGGCTACATTAATAACCCTATTATAATATATTCACTTTTCACAATTTTACAACAATTATGTTCTCCTATATACAGGGTGTCACAGGTTTTAGTAGCAGTCGATAGAAAATTTGATTTTGAGAAAAAAAGTTCCTATTAACATATAAGCACAGACAGTTTTTGAGATACAGGTGGTGTTGAAATTGAAAAAAAAATTTCGTTTTTTGCGAATATCATACAAAAGACAGCTTTTGTAATCATTTTCTGCTCATAGTAGCTATGTTCTGTGCGATAAAAAAAAATTTCTGACTCATAATTGGTGAAGATTTTGAAGGGGTAGTGGGTGTTTTTCTCCCCAACTTTTACGCCACTGCAAAACATACGGTTTTGAGACAACCATTTGAACCGCCAATGTTTTCTACACAAAGAAGGTACTTGGTCATAAGCTCTAAAGTTGACCGTTTTCGAGAAAAATCAACTTTTATGTTGAAAAACATGGTCAATTCTTACTAATTAAACAAAATTTATTCAAACGTTAGAACAAGCAACAATACCAAAATATTGACCATGTTTTTCAACATAAAAGTTGATTTTCTCGGAAACGATCAACTTTAGAGCTTATGATAAGGAACCTTTTTTGTGTAAACAACATTGGCGGTTCAAATGGTTATCTCAAAACCGTACTTTTCCGAGTGGCGTAGAAGTTAGGGAGAAAAACACCCACTACCCCTTCAAAATCTTCAACAATTATGACAAAAAAAAAAAAATTTATCACACAGAACATAGCTTACTATGAGTAGAAAATGCTCACAAAAGCTGTTTTCTGTACAATAAACGGTTCCGGAGATATTCGCAAAAAACGAAATTTTTTTTCAATTTCAACACACCCTGTATCTCAAAAACTAAGCGTTTGTTCATATATGTCAATAGGAACTTTTTTCGTCAAAATCAAATTTTCTATCGACTGTTGAAGTTCTGCTACTAAAACCTGGGACATCCTGTATAATGTTAACGTTAAGTATCCTATTTTAGGCCCACTTCCCCTACTAGGTAATTTCGAAGAATATTTTTAACCCCACAGTATTTTTTTCAGATAGCGAGTCGTATGTGTACAACGCCTGCAGGGAAAGCTAAAGACCGCTTCAAGACCCCTAAAGATTATTTCCAATCTTTCGAATATGAGAGACCCTCCTTCGCTACGGTTGTTGTCTACTCCAAAGGGTTCGAACGAGGATGGGGTAGTTTTCTCGAAATATCATGTAAACAGTGACTTTCTCATCAAGATCGGTACTTGTCTGCTTTAAGAGGATGAGGTAGTTTTTTCGAACTCTCATGTAGACTGTTACTTTCCATTGGATTTAAAATTCAAGTACATATGCAACATTTCTTCAAACTCGGAACAAAACTTTAGATTTGTATAAAAAACGGACATTCTTTTTTATATAGGTAGTTCATAAATAGATTTCAAGCGGATATTCCATACTGACGCGTGATATAAGCTTTTCCAACTTTCTCAAATCTAACTGACGGTTTCATATCATTTCGTGAAAACGGAAATTCTCTAAAAAAACTTCGCTCTGAGAAATATACAATTTCTTGAACGAGGATACCGCTTTATGTAAACAATGAAGCCAAGATATGAAATATTGATTTGCACGAGGTTCAACGAGGGAATATTGCAATACTTAAGCATCGAACCGGTATTATAGGAGTTTATTGGAATTTCAGTTTCATTCTGAAATGAGAAAGTTTTTTCTTCCAAACGATCATGAATATTTGGGAGTACCTATCGGGACAGATTACTTCTTTATAAAGGTTGTACTTATTTGTAACAAATTTAAGATACCTCCTTTCTTGACTATTCATTAAAATAGTAAATTCAATAATGAAATTGTTTAAAATTTGAAATTGACAAAATCATCGCCTATAAAGATACATTAATATCTTATAATAAGATTCTTGACCCAGTATGAATTATACATAAAAATTCTCGGGAAATAGGTCACATTAACACTTTGTTTTAAATATTCGTCTTTACGTACGTTTCGGTCTCACGACCATCATCAGAAGACTCACTATGTCTAAAAAGGGGTTTACTAAAACTAATTATAGCACAAGCGTCCAAATCGCACAATTTAACTTCAATCAAAAGAGCCCACGCCGTCGAAACGAACAGAACTACGAATAATCGAAATTGTATCGTCAGTATTAAAGTAAAAAAAATTTTGTGTAGTAAGAATCCGCTATTCAGTAATATTATTAAAATATATGAGTGCATATTGATTGGTATTCTCACAACAACTGAGAAGAACGAAGTTATTTGTCAAGTATCTACTTTCGAAACCAGATGTGTAGGATTTATGAGTAGGTACTTAAGAACGGTTTCAGACCTGTACTGGAAAATTACTATTACGAATTCTTCCTAAAAACATTTTCAACAATTATAAAGACGTATGTAAGAATTTGCAAGAGATTATTTAATCAAATTAGTATAAATATGACTTAGATTTTGTGTGTCTACCCTATGATTTACAGATTTGGGGTCCCGTTTTATGTGAATCATCTCCAGGATAGATCTTTTATAATAATTGGTTTCCTTAGTTAAGATATTAACATTTTTGTAATCAAATTGATGGTTATAATCAAAGCAATGCTTAGCAAGGGCGGTGGAATTTTCTAAGTTGTTATTTCTTGTGCTATATTTATGGCCGTACATTCTTTTTTGTAAATATTGTTTAGAGATTCCAGTATAGGTTCCATCACAATCTAAACAATTCAATTTATACACTGTATGGGTTTGTTTATCTTTGGGTATTAAAGGTTTTAGATTTGAGAAATATTTCCCAACACAGTTAGTTGGTTTATGCGCAACATTTATATCATACTTTTTCAAACATTTTTTGATTTGCTCTGAGGTCTCCGGAATATAAGGTAGAGTTATAAAATTGTCTGTATTACCTTTTATGTTATTTTTATACGACGAACCATTATAGATTTTGTTTATTCTTTCTTTAATGATAGGATTGAAAAAAGTTTTTGGGTAGCCATTCAATTCTACTGTTTTACGAACAATTTTTAAATTTTTGGGGCGGTCATCTGCGTGGGACAATTTTATCGCGCGATCTGTAAGGCTGTTTATGACACTTTTTTTATAACAAGCTGGTGCAACGGAATTGAAGTGAAGATAACGTTGAGACCATACTTCTTTAGTAAACCAAGAGGTTTTTATTTTTCCATCTGCATCATGCCTAATGTTCATATCTAGGAAATTTATGTTATTGTTTAATTCTATTTCACAAGTGAATTGAAGTTTACAGTGGAAATTGTTAAATTTATCAATTACATATTGAATTTTATCGTTGGGAACACACATAAGGCAATCATCTACATACCGTTTAAAGAATACAGGCCGAAAATCTAATGAACTCATAACAGATTCCTCTAGGCACTCCATAACGAGGTTAGCAATGGTAGCTGAAATAGGAGATCCCATTGCTGTGCCGAATATTTGTCCAAAAAATTGCTCACCATACTGAAAGTATGTGCATTCTAAACAAAATTTTACAGCATTTATAAATTCCGATTGATCTAGAGGTGTGTGGTTTTTAATCTCCGCCCAACGTTTTTTGATGCTATTCAATGCCAAAACAACAGGTATATTTGTAAATAAAGAAACAACGTCCAAGGAAATCAGTTGATGGTTTACGGGTACGGATTGATTTTTTATAAATTCATTAAAGTGCCATGAATCTTTTACATAGAATTCATTTTTTCCTATTATATTATTGATAGATTTGGATAGAAATTTTGATAAATTGTAAGTAGGCGCTCCAATATTACTAACAATGGGTCTTAGAGGTATATCATTTTTATGTAGTTTGGGAAGCCCATAGATATAAGGTGCTAGCCCATTATGGCAAATTGATTTACTTTTTAATTCAATAGGGATTATCTTATTCTTATGCCATTTATTTATCAATTTATTCATGTTGTTTTGTACTGATAAAGTAGGATCAGATTTTAATTTTTTATAAGTTGTTTCATCATTTAAAAGGTTTCCTATTTTGTTTTCATAGTCATTTCTATGCATTATGACGGTTTTATTACATTTATCCGCGTTCAAAACTAATATTTGAGGGTTAGCATCTAAGAAATCTTTTGTTATTTTTGTATGATAGTTAAAACGATTCTTTGCAATCCCTACCTCTGCCTTCTGTTTGTTTCTGTTTGTTTCGTTTCGACGGCGTGGGCTCTTTTGATCGAAGTTAAATTGTCCGATTTGGACGCTTGTGCTATAATTAGTTTTAGTAAACCCCTTTTTAGACATAGTGAGTCTTCTGATGATGGTCGTGAGACCGAAACGTACGTAAAGACGAATATTTAAAACAAAGTGTTAATGTGACCTATTTCCCGAGAATTTTGATGTATAATTAATATCTTAGTTAACTTCACTCCTGTTCAATTTGGAACAGAATTTATAACTAGCTAAAAAAATCGGATATTTTTTCATTTTTGTCTCCTATGATAAAATCGTGGACGATGCTTGAACAAGTTTACATTGACATTTTCGCGTTCATAATCTGATGAATATGTTTCGATTCGCAAATTTTCGGCAAGAAAATACAGGTATACTCAACGATATACAAAATCTGACTCCAGAAAATACAAGGAAATCATGAGGCAGTAAAATGGGGCGAACTACAAAGAATACTTTGTGAAGATACTGTGGAACTCAACTGCTAAAATGTTGCAAAGTATGTATTTTGAGAAATCCAATATACCTTTCGTGTATTCAATAATTGCATTTTTCATAATTGTTCATTTTAATGAGGGATTAATGATCTCGTTCCTGATAAAGTTTCACTTTATCGTCGTAGGTAGCGGAGTGCCCCAGGGATTTGTTTTTGGTCCTCTCCTATTCCTGTTTTTTGTGAGTGTACCATTTACTGAACAAATCTTCATTCCTGGTAGATCACGATTCAATTTATGGTTCCTCTTCTGAACACGGGTCTCTTCAACTGGACGTTACTTCCATATCTTCCTGGTCCACCGACTGGTTGCTTACCCTTAATGTCGATAAGTGTATTGTCCGCCATTTAGGTTGAGCTAACCACCGAATTCAATATTTTGTCACCAGTTCAGCGTTGAAACTTGTGTCCTCGCATAATGATTTGGGTGTCACAATTGCGTCGAATCTAACATGTTCATAGCATATCACGAAAGTTTTCAAAGGAGCAAATTCACAGCTATTCTTAATTAGTAGGTCATTCTTCACAGTTTCGTTCAAAACCTTCATGAATCTGTATAAAACATACGTTGGCCCTACCCTTGTCCAGTGTTCGTATCTGATCAAAAACGACTGGAAAGTCTCCAGAGATTGGCAACAAGGCTTCCTTTTGGTTAGGATTAAACCTTCTCACGAAGAAATGCTCATACTGGCAAGTATACCTACATTCCGAAAGATACGACTCCGTGGAGACTTCATTATCGCGTATCGCATTGTACATTATCTCCTTCCAGACAGGTTATCATACCTGCTTCCCCTGCAAGTTGACACCAGTTGTCATGGACACAGCTTCAAATTAGAAAAAGAAGAGTTCAAATCCAACATCAATCTTTCTGTAGTAATAGAATGTTTAATGCAAGGAATAATTTACCTGAACATATTGTTTCCGCGTCTTCTGTTGTTTTTGAATTTGTAGGATAGTAAACTTTTTGACAAGAAAGAGTAAATATATTTTTTGTAGTGTAATTATTAAATCATCTTAATATGAATGAAACTACTTTCTCATAAAATACGAACTCATGTCAACAAAGTCTATGAACGACCAAAAACAAGAACATTACGTTCAAGTATCTACTTTCGAACCAGATGTTAAGATTTATGAGGTAATAGAAAAGAGTTTGTCAGTCCTTATTGGAAATATACTTTTGACATTCTACCTAAAATATACTTTCGATATAAAGACGCATGTAGGAATTTGCAAGAGTTTCAATTAATTAAGTTCTTGTAAATCTGACTATCTGTCCTATGATTTACAGATTTGGAGTCACGTTTTATGTGAATCATCTCCAGGATAGCTCTTCTATAATAATTGGTTTCCTTAGTAAAAAAATTAACATTTTTGAAATCGAGTTAATGGTTATAATCAAAGCAGTGTTTAGCAAGGGCGGTGGAATTTTCTAAGTTTTTGTTTCTTGTGCTATACTTATGGAGTTATGGCCATAAATTCTTTTTTGTAAATATTGTTTAGAGATTCCAGCCCCATCGCAATCTAAACAATTTAATTTGTATGCTGTGTGGGTTTGTTTATCCTTAGGTAATAAAGGTTTTAGATTTGAGGAAAAATTGCCAACAGAGTTAGTAAGTTTATGCCCAACATTTATATAATACTTTTTCAAACATTTCTTAATTTTCTCTGAGGTCTCCGGAATGTATGGTATGTTATAAAATTGTCTGTATTACTTTTTATGTTATTTATATATGACGATCCATTATAGATTTTGTTTATTCTCTCTTTAATGATGGGATTAAAAAATGTTTTTGGGTAGCCATTCCTTTTCAGTGTATTACGAACAATTTTTGAATTTTTGGGACGGTCCCCTGGGTGATCTGCGCGATCTATAAGGCTGTTTATAACACTATTTTACAACATGTTTGTGCAACGGAATTGAAGTGAAGATAAAATCGAGACCAAACTTCTTTAGTAAACCACGAAGTTTTCATTTTTCCATCTGCATCATGCCTAGTGTTCATATCTAGAAAATTTATGTTTTTGTTCACTCCTATTTCACAAGTAAATTGAAGTTTACAGTGGAAATTGTTAATTTATTAATCACGTACTGAATTTTATCATTGGGAACAGACATAAGGCAATCATCTACATACCGTTTAAAGAATACGGATTGAGAAGAAGAAAATAATTTCCTTTCAGTTTTTCCAATAAAAATCTTTACGTACATAAACGCGTTTTTCTTCAATTTTTGTTGCCTATAAATCCGAGCTTTAATTATTAGTAATAGGTGCTATCAGAGAGAATATGTTGGGCTAGGTCGGCACGAAACGCCCCGAATTCGGAATAGGACCGTGTAACGAAATTACGAATACTGCGTTTCATAACGGTTTATCGATACATACGTAAAACGCATGACGTCATATGAGATAATGGACTATTAATAGTCATTATTCAATCCAGCCACAACGAACTTTGTACGTTTACAAAATGACCGCTTACCGTTTTGATGGATATGCTGTTCCTTGGAAGAAAGAGATATAACCGTAAAAGCCAAAGTTGCAAAGTGCAAGGTTTCATCGTAAAAAAGCAATAACTCAGATATCTTATAGGCATATTAAATTAAAGAACCTGGAAACATCATCCGAAGTTCCGAACTATTATGTACGTAGCACAAAGAATTTATACAAATATGACACTTGAGCGCCTTGGTATTAAGGTCGACTGTAAGCCAAAACCCATCCCTCCAACAGTTGACATCCGCAATCAATAAACTCAGTCTAATAGCTGTTTCCATTGAAAGCAGCAGAACTGCTTCTACATATTACAGTAATCGCACCGCACACAAAGAAATTGCTTTTTATTATTTGGCCATCATTTTTTACCCAGCAGTCTTTCATTTTTGACACTTGCTAACTTCCACAATCGGTCTATACTAATACCTCTATTATTACAAATCCAGTTACTTTCAGATATTAATCATCATCATCACTTATCGAACCGTGGATGTATCTTCTGGATGCATGTAAAAAACTGTGATCAATTGATCACGTGACTTCCCTCGCTTTTGAAAGAAAAATAGATTCGGACACGTATGCGGGTTAAATGTATGATTCTAGAAACAGAAAATATATTGGAGACGATTTAGAAACCAATAATGGAAGACGTTAATTTTATATCGCTTATTTAGAGAATAATGAACATGAATGAATTCTGTCAATTAATTCGATGCTATCACAAATATATTTAGATATGATATTTTTCTAGTAAAACAAAAAAATGTGAGTCACAACATTTGAACACAACATTTCTTCTCCCCGTGGAGCAGTCTTGCGTCTGAAGAGTCGTCATTAAGAAGTTGCCCTTACCTCGGAGAAAACCGCTATAGAGGTATACTGACACGTGAAGATCTTCGAGGCGTGGTCGACGGGTTTGGTACAGGTAGTGCAAGAGACGGTAGTATCCCTAGTGATGTGAGCCGGGAATATTCCGAGTGGGAAGGGAATTTATAAATGGGGATATTTCCAGGGAACTTACCGAAGGCTTTATAAGTTCCCAAAACGAGAGAATTTATGGAATAAACTCATTTAAATGGGGTTTATTTTGTCTTAAAACTGTTTTGGAACCTTAATTGGTTCTAAATGATCAATAACAAAGCCAAATAATCAAAAATATTGTGACGTGCCATGGCAAAAACTTTTATTTCAACCGTGATAAAAATTTTGAGCGGACTCGGTTGATTATGAGACCCAAAATCAATTTCATTATAAGCTCAAAAAAACCTGATGATGTAAGTTTAGAAGAATACTCAAGTTAAGTAGCTAATTTATTCATCAAAAATATTATTAGGTATAATGAATTTCTTTTTATGGTTGAATTGAAATGTTTCCAACCATTTCTGTTTTTCCTAATTGGAAATGGTTCAATGTAACTTTTGAATCTTCCTCCAAGTACATTTTGAATCTATGTGTTACTGATGTAGGCCTACCCACAATTCCAAGTAAGAGGAGGGGAGCTGATGTAACTTCAATTGAGTCGAACGAACCGCAAGTACATCGTGTGGTGAGGAAGTTAAATGAACTGGAAACAGTTCTAAAAGGAAAGCTACCATTGTCTCCCCTTTCCAAAGCAGAAGAGAAGAAAATGTTGACAAAATTCACAAAAGGGAAAGACATTGCCATTGGACCATGGCTGCAAATTGCTAGACCCCAAAGTTCAGGGCAGCAGTTTGAAAGCTGACCAGCTTTTGGATGCAATTAGTTTTGTTTGCGACACTGCAGCACAAATGAAAATCAATGTTCCTAAAGTGCGAGAAAATTTTGCCGACTATAGAGACAAAGAAGGCTTATGGGCCAGAAAGTTCTTATGGGAACGGTTTGATGGAACGACGACACCCACCAATACCGAAATAGGTCCATTGTTATGGTGGAGGGAGGACTCTCCGGGTAACCTGTGAGCTGGCAGATTTAGCCATAAGAATCTTAGGCGCTCCAGTTACCTCTGCAGCCACGGAAAGAGTATTCATTACCTTCTCTTGAATCCATAGCAAGAAAAGGAACAGGCTTACTTCAGAAAAAGCCGCTACACTGACTTATCTAGCACACTGGTAGCTCATGCAGCCTACAACGCCTAAAAGTGGATCTAAAGCTTTGAGAAGCTCCGCAGAGGAAAACACTGATGTGGAAATGATGGAAGGCCATGATGAAGATGAGGAGGAAGAGAAATTCAGGTTAGGAATGAATGAGGAAGAAAATGAGAATGAATTTGGACTTAATGATGCGATGGAAGATGATGAAAACTTATTATTAATAACTACACTTATTTATTGTGAACAATTCAATAATTTATAGCAAATAAAGTGTTAATACAGACATATTTGTCTTTTTCTTGGAAGACCTGATCTGAACAAATAGTGAAGATATCAAATCTAATTTAAATAATCAAAATTATTAAAAATGTAAATATTTTGGATTTAAGGTTTAACTTAATAAGTTTAAATGTCCTATTAGTAATTTGGGGAGTATTTTGCACTATTTCATAACAAATATTCAAGAATTGGTGATAGGTTTGAAAATTTGATCATTTTCTTTGATACTAGAAAACATGATAGTGGTATTCAATAACATTTAAAGATGAACACAGCCAGTTTACTGTTAAAATAAACAACACGTATCAAAATTTTAAAATTTATGTGAGGGACTTAAGACTTAAATAATTTTTATTTTTGAATATAACTCTTTATAAATTGATTCATATGTTTATATTAATATATTAGTTCTGAGGGATTTAAAAAAAAATATTGGGGTGTCCACTGACTTATGCGTTTAAGAGAAAATCATAAGTTCCCATAAATTCCCGGGAACTTATGAATTTTGGGAATATTCCCGGCAATATTCCCTGGGAATTTTCCCCCAAGTATAAATTTTCGGAAATTTTACATCACTAAGTATCCCCAGTACATTCTAACGGCAAGCTCTCGGATTTCGATAGTGCTATGCGGCCTGGTGCTTTCTACGCTACGATCTTCTAGAGCAGGGGTCTCCAAACTTTCCAGCCTTAGGGCCATACTGTTCATTTAATTTTCCTGTTATTATTTAGTCATCAAGTATGCGCCCTGCGCGATCATACGCTAGTTCAATCACTATTGTCTACGAACTTTACTTCATTGTTACGACCGCGACACTTGACGACACCTGGTGTTCACACGCGGAAATAGCTAGTGGTAGTAGCATTTATCGCTAACAGATAGCGCTAGTAGTACTTTCGAAAGCGCAGTAACAATTAAACATTCGCGAATAATCTCGTTGTTTCGAGAAAGTTCTGGTTTCTTCCACTCACTTCTAGGGAAGACGAAGCAAGCGAAACTGTCTGTTGTGAAGTAAAGTAGTGTGTAACTCCTTTAAACGTGTTTGTGCATGTTCAAAAGACATCTTCGTAACAGTATTGTTGTTATTGTGTGTGATTTACTAGTATGGAAAAGAAGCAAAAAGTAGACAGTGAATGCAGAACATTCAAAGAGATCAATGGAACTTATGTTTGATTTGCAATGAAATCATAGTCGTTCTCAAAGAGTATAATATTAAACGTCGTTATGGAACGGAACATTTTTAAAATTACTCAAAAAATACAGGAAGTTTGCGGACAGAAAAATTTGAAGCTAGCGCGGATTGAAATCGCGCAATCTTTGCTTACGAAACTCAATACTGAACAAGAGCTGCAACTCGTGCCAGCTTTCGTGTGGCTCTTGAAATTGCGAAACGTGGAAAACCCTTCACCGATGGAAGAATGATCAAAGATTGCGTAAGTAGCCGAAGAAATGTGCCCCAAAAAGGTAAATTTATTTAAAACTGTCAGTTTGCCAACAAACACCGTGGCTCGGAGGGTAGAAAACATCGCAGAAAATAAATCATCTCAACTGTCTGGACAAAAATTGACATCTTGAGTAGTATTCTCTGACCTTCGATGAGTCAACGGATGTGTCAGATACTGCTCCGGTGTTTTTATTTGAGAAGTACATAAAAAGTATGAAGTGTATGAACTTCTTGATATTGATAGTATTCACGGCGCGACTACAGGGGAAAATGTTTTTAAGGGAGTTGAAAATGCCATTAATAAAAAGAACCTTCGATGGAAAACTTGAAATCTATTACTACTGAAGGAGGCACAAACATGTGTGGTAAAAATAAAGGAGTGGTTGATCTTGCGTCAAAGGCTGTAGAAAATGATGGTGGTTCAAAACCATTAGTCTTACATTGTATCACTCATCAACAGTCCTTGTGTGGAAATGTTTTGATATGTCAGAAGTTCTAAAACCAGTTATATCAGTTGTTAATTTCATCAGATCCACTGGGCTAAATCACTGACAATTCCGCGAGCTTATTGAAGAGTTGGGAGAAAATGACTTACCATATCATACTGCCGTACGCTGGCTTAGTTGCGGAAAAGTCCTTCGGCGCTTTTTTGAGCAGTGATCAACATTTTTTTGAATGAAAAGCATTGCCTTCATAACGAATTACAAACTAACGATTGGCTGTGGAAGTTAGCATTCTTTGTCGATTTGACAAAACATATGAATGAACTGTATTTGAAATTGCAAGAAGAAAACGAGCTTCTCCCTGATTTATACACTAATATCATTTCGTTCTGGCAGAAAATAATACTGTTTCAATCCCAATTACGTAAAAAATATTGCTTTGAGTGCTTTGAAGATAAATTTTAATAGTCGTTTCTCAGACTTTGATATCATTGCGAATGAAATTAAGATTTTTCAGTGCAGAGATATAATTAACAACAAATATCAAAACTCATCTTTGTTGGAATTTTATAAGTCTTCCACTGGTACAATTTGATCAATTTGCTCGTGGGCTGTTTTTTGTTTTTGGTACTACTTACTTGTGTGAGAAAACATTCTCCAAAATGAAGTACACAAAGAATATTTACAGATCTGAGTTAACCGATGAGCATCTTAAATCTCTTTTAATAATTGGTATAAGTAAAATTGGTCCACAACTACAAACTAAACTATTGTCAGTGAAAAACCGCAATTACATAAATTAGTATTTTATATGTTACTAGCTGACCCGGCAAACGTTGTATTGCCATGTAAATAATTCCTAGAGAATTTCTAGTTAAAAAAAAAATAACTAACTTATTGGAAGTGTGTAAGGATGTGGTATATGAGTGAAAAAGGCATGGAGCGCTGTGAACGATGAGGGAATATAAAAATAACAAAACACCAAACATTAATTTTTTAAATTTATTATAACATATTTCAAGTAATAATTATTTATATGATTAATTCATTACATGATATTAATCTCTTAATGCTACAGCGTGAACAATATTTTTTGTTATCCCGTCTTTAGCTAATACAAACAAACTTGATGGTTTACCCACTCGAGAGCATGCAGCATATAATTGTCCGTGTGAAAAACATGGTGTGCTCAAATGTAAGCCACAAACAGACATTGTTTGGCCTTGGGATTTATTAATAGTCATTGCAAATGCCAATTCAATCGGAAATTGAATACGCTTAAATTGATTTGGCACATCTGTGGGTATAGTATGTATTCATGGTATCAATATATTTTCACCTCGAAACTTGCTATTTAAAATGGTGGCTTCAATAACGTTTTTCATTAATTTTTTAATGACTAATCGCTTACCGTTGCACAGCCATGGTGGGTTCAAATTACGAAGCAAAATAATTGGAGATCCAACCTTCTATTGTAAGTTATGCGGTGGCATGCCTGGCAAATCCAGTGAGTCCAAAAACTCTGTTAGAAAATTTACAGCTTCAGTAGCATCGCAAACTGTATCAATAGATACAGATAGATTATATGATACCAAGTCCCCTGGCAATAACTGTTGTATCTTCAGATTCAAAATGTCAACGTCCACATTTTTTGCCGCTAAAATTGCTCTTTCTGCAAGCCACTCGAGATTTATGTAATTCGTGTGTACATCGGGTAGACACATGGAGGGGATAACTTAGCAAGTGATAATAATTGATGTTATCGAGCGGGATAAAAAGTGATAAAATTATTAAAATGACTATTAAAAAGCAGGGGTTGGTGATAGAAGGATAAAAAATTTGGGTTGTATGTATTTTTTAATGCCACATATTAAAAAAATAAAAAAATAAAAATTTATCAAAAAAATAAGAAAAATTTTTTTGGGGTGGACACCCCTTATCACTTAGGGGTTTGAAAGATAGATAGTAGCCGATTCTCAGACTTACTCAATACGCATAAAAAATTTCATGAGAATCGGTCGAGCCGTTTCGGAGGAGTATGGGAACAAACATTGTGACACGAGAATTTTATATATTAGACTAGAAGATAATGTTTATAATGTTAGTGGTATTCATTTCAATTATTTGTTAGTTATTATGCTCAAGTTAAATTTTTTGCCTATTATAGGTACTTGTCATTAAGCTTTACCTAGCAAGTAAATAAATCAAATCAAACGGAAAGCTCTCCTCTGGATAGAATCAAAGTAGTATGATAGAATTAGCAATGAATGTCGGTAATTTTTGTATAATTCTGAGTTCGGAGAAAAAAATTGCCTTAAGTAGATAATTATGATACAAATTGGAGGAACTAAAATCGAACACTTTTTGATCGTCGCAAATGGTCCAAAAAAATGGTAAAAATAGCCAAAACCGGGTTTTCGCGTCGGAAATCGTCGGATTCAGTTAAAAAGAAAAAAGCTTTCAATAAACTTATGCGCCGTAGAAAGACGAAAAAAATGAGCTGCGGATGAACCCGATTGGTGCAGCGGTGACCCCTCAAATTGCAAAAAACCACCGATTTTGCTCGAAATTTCAGAAATTCATAACTCTTTTTCTTTTGAAGATTAAGAGCTGAAATTTTGATAGGTTGTAGCTTTTGTGCCCACCAAGTACCACACAAACCGCAAAACCCCTCCCGTAAAAAAATAGCGCGTTACCACACCACAACTTTTTTAGGGCCATTTTACAAAAGTGTTTTTTCTTGCATTAAGCTGCGGTTTGCAAAAAGTGTATATCCGATCTTGCTGAAATTTTGTGTGGTGCTTGGTGGGCACAAAAGCTACAACCTACCAATTTCAGCTCTTAATCTTTGAAAGAACAAGATTTATGAATTTTTGAAATTTCGATGGTTTTTTGCAATTTGCGGGGTCACCGCTGGACCAATCGGGTTCATCCGCAGCTCATTTTGTCCGTCTTTTCACGGCGCATAAGTTTGTCAAAAGCTTTTTCTTTTTAACTCAATCCGACGCGAAAAACCGGTATTGGCCATTTTTACAATTTTTTTTTGACAATTTGCGAGGATCAAAAAGTGTTCGATTTTAGTTCCTTCAATTTGTATCATAATTATCTACTTAAAGCAATTTTTTTTCCGAACTTTGAATTAAAAACTCCTAAAAGCTAATTCTATCACACTATGTGTAGAATAGCTTTTGGTATGAGAGTTTGAAGAAAATAATGTGTTTATTTATTGACCTAGTGAAAATCGAACTTTTAATAATTATTTTATTTAAATTTATCAGATTGCACATGTTCTTAATTTATGCTGTAAATTTATTGGGAAAATATGAGGTATCAGAATGATTAAAAAAGAATTCAATTGTCGTAGCATGCGAATTTATTCGAGCGGAGAATCGAAATGGCAAGTCAGCTCAGCTTACAATATTTCCGATACATTTATGGTAAAACCGCTGCCATAGGCGGTTTTCACAAAAACGCTATTATCTTTTAATAACATTTTGATGTAATCTATATATTAGAACGTACTTTTTATTATCACTGTCTCATCTTGCTGTACACCGTAACATTTCAATTATAAAATGCAAATTGAGATATATATTATACCGTAAGTTCGTGTTTCCACTTATATCAAAGAAAGCTGCATTCATATTCAAATCTTTAGAAGAGTTGATATGCAATTATTCATAGCAGCCGTAACCTATTGCAGATAATCACCGATTGAGAAGATGAATAATAAGTAAATTTTGTTTGTAACAGTTTATCGAATCAAATCGTTAGTTAATTCAAATACAGTGAAAACCTGCTCTACCTGACAACAATGGTTGACCTTGATCCATAACGTCATATCATTATTAATGTAAATGAACCATAGCAGTCGTAACCTACTGCAAAAGCAGATCGTCACCGATTAAGGAGATTTGGTAGAGATAGTTTCTTATGACAAAATTTTTTGAAATTTTTACTTACCGTTGAGAATAACATTATAACAATACGTCTAGTATTTTGGAGGGTTTCACTACATCGTTCTTTAAATATATCGAGTCAAAGAACCACATTTTAACAAGAAAGCTTATGGGGACGTGGTTGTCTCCAAATTAAGAAAAAAGCGGCTTTTTTTAAAATGGAATAACATTATTACAATAATATTATGTGCAAGTTTGAGCGAGTCCTACTAATTATTTATATGAAAATACAGCTTAGAACTTTTAATTTATAAATTTTATTAATTGTAATTAACTTTTAAAAACACGAAAATTCATCGACAACTATACTATTATTATTTTTACATGTGTTTATGTATACAACTCATAGTCCAGGCAACGAACCAGAAATAGAAATATAGTAAGCTAGAATTTCAATTTTTTTCTTTGCATTTTGATCCTAATACCCCATAGATCATTCATGACTATCAAGACCGCGGGGGTCGACCTTTCTTCCCCCTCAAAACGGGGTTTCAACCCCTCAGAGGAGCATTCTTATAAACACAGTCCAAAATTAATGAATTAAGAGCCGAAAATGACACAAAAATGTTCTTTGGGTCGCTGATCACGATTCCGCAGTTAGTTTTCTCGGAAAACTCTCTCCAGATGGGAAATATGGAAAATTTATATATAACATATAATTTAAAATTTTGTTGCAAAAATGACGTCCAGTATGTTTTTTGGGTCGCTGATCACGATTCCGCTGTTATTTTTCCCAAAAAACTCTCTCCAGATGGAAAATTCGGAAAATTTGAGATTTTCCTGAGACGGTTGTGAATAATGAAGTATAATTTTGTTGCAAAAATGACCCCTAGTAGGTTTTTTGGGTCGCTGATCACGATTGCGCTGTAATTTTTTCCAAAAACGTCTCTCCAGATGGAAAATTCGAGAAATTTGAAATTTTCCTGAGACGGTTGTGAATAATGAAGTATAATTTTGTTGCAAAAATGACCCCTAGTAGGTTTTTTGGGTCGCTGATCACGATTCCGCTGTAATTTTTTCCAAAAACGTCTCTCCAGATGGAAAATTCGAGAAATTTGAGATTTTCCTGAGACGGTTGTGAATAATGAAGTATAATTTTGTTGCAAAAATGACCCCTAGTAGGTTTTTTGGGTCGCTGATCACGATTCCGCTGTAATTTTTTCCAAAAACGTCTCTCCAGATGGAAAATTCGAGAAATTTGAGATTTTCCTGAGACGGTTATGAATAATGAAGTATAATTTTGTTGCAAAAATGACCCCTAGTAGGTTTTTTGGGTCGCTGATCACGATTCCGCAGTAATTTTTTCCAAAAACGTCTCTCCAGATGGAAAATTCGTTTGTGAATAATAAAGTATAATTTTTTTGCAAAAATTATGTCTAGTAGGTTTTTTGGGTTGATGATCACGATTCCGCTGTTAGTTTTCCAAAAAGCTCCCCAGATGGAAAATTCGGGAAATTTGAGATTTTCCTGAAACGGTTGTGAATAATGAAGTATAATTTTGTTGCAAAAATGACCTCCAGTAGGTTTTTTGGGTCGCTGATCACGATTCCGCTGTTATTTTTCCCAAAAAACCTCTCTCCAGATGGAAAATTCGAGAAGTTTGAGATTTTCCTGAGACGGTTGTGAATAATGAAGTATAATTTTGTTGCAAAAATGACCTCCAGTAGGTTTTTTGGGTCGCTGATCACGATTCCGCTGTTATTTTTCCCAAAAAAACTCTCTCCAGATGGAAAATTCGAGAAATTTGAGATTTTCCTGAGACGGTTGTGAATAATGAAGTATAATTTTGTTGCAAAAATTGCCCCCATTAGGTTTTTTGGGTCGCTGATCACGATTCCGCTGTAATTTTTTCCAAAAACGTCTCTCCAGATGGAAAATTCGTTTGTGAATAATAAAGTATAATTTTGTTGCAAAAATTATGTCTAGTAGGTTTTTTGGGTTGCTGATCACGATTCCGCTGTTATTTTTCCAAAAAGCTCCCCAGATGGAAAATTCGGGAAATTTGAGATTTTCCTGAGACGGTTATGAATAATAAAGTATAATTTTGTTGCAAAAATGACTGGAGGTCATGACTAGAGGTCATTTTTGCAACAAAATTATACTTCATTATTCATCATTTTCCATCTGGAGACTTTTTTGGGAAAAATTACAGCGGAATCGTGATCAGCGACCCAAAAAATCTGCTAGAGGTCATAATTGCAACAAAATTATAAGTTATATATTATATATAAATTTTCCAAATTTCCCATCTGGAGGGAGTTTTACGAGAAAACTAACTGCGGAATCGTAATCAGCGACCCAGAAAACATACTAGGTGTCATTTTCGGCTCTTAGTTCATTAATTTTGGACTGTTTTTATAAGAATGCACCTCTGAGGGATTGAAACCCCGTTTTGAGGGAGTAGGAAGGTCGACCCCCGCGGTCTTGATAGTCATGAATGATCTATGGGGTATTAGGAACAAAATGCAAAAAAAAATTGAAATTCTAGCTTACTATATTTTTTTTTATTATGGTATTTTTCCGGGCTTATTGCCTGGACTATCAAGCCGGAAATATTTGAAGCGATGCCAGACCTCCGCTCTCGCCCTCCGCTTGCTCTTCTCATATTTCCCCCGCTAACACTACCGAACCTCTTTAAGAAGACAAATTCCTTGAAAATTCCACAATAGCTTTCATTTGAGGATGACTTCTAAAATGTTCCACGTCCAGTCAGTGGCGGCTCGTGAATTTTTGAGAGAGGAGGCTGGACATAAAACGTTTTTGTAAAAATATACTCTATTCACAGCCTTTTAACCTTTGCACAGCGACCGTACCAGCTACTTCAGTGACAAAATTAATTGTTACCCAGCAAGACCCAACGTGGAGGTATAGAGTTTCTCTTGCCAAAAAAATATTTTATTAGTATTTTTTTTTTTTTTGGATTTTTAATATTTTTTCTTTTTTTTTGGAATTTTTCATATTTTGTTTTTCTTAATTAATTTTATCAACTTTTTTTATATATTAACGGAATTCTACGGTCTTTAGTTTGCGAAAAATTATCAATAATATTATCAAAAAATGTATCATTTTGTTATAAGTGTTTTACTAAATCTTTTTCAATAGATATTAAACTAACATTGTATAAACGATTTTGGCCCATTGTATTTGGCATCTAAGTTTTAATTCGTTTGAGAGTAGAAAATGATCTCTCCACCGATGCCGACGTGATAGAAATGGTGACTGTTAAACAAAGTAGTTACTGAGGTAAAACTTGTTACAAATCATTGTCTATCATATATTTTATCATATCGGCGTGACTATCATACTGGCCTAAAATATCTTTATCCGAGTATATAATGCATAATTCATTGTGCCGTGCTATTTTATCAAAAAATTTATATTTCAGAACTAAGTTATCTTAAAGTGTATTGGGGAACTCTTTTGAAGAAGATTCGAAAAATCTTCTATTCGTCAAGTCAAAAAACTTCAATTCATGTAAATCGGAAAATCGAATCTCAATTTGACCTTTAATAGTATCTAAAATTTCATAAAAAAGTTGTTTATAATGTAGTTTCTTGTCTACCAAATTATATGTTTTCCTCCTTTTCGCAGGAGGAGCCTCATCAATTTTCAAATAAAATATTAAAATGAAATTCTGTATTACGGAAACTTGAAATTTTTCCAATGAGATGTTTCAAACGATCTCTTGAATAAATTATATCAGTGAATTTATGTTGTAAAATTTGAAAAATAAGATCAGGAGGATGTTCAAATATTAATTTAAAATTATCAAGATAAAACAAAAATTCTTCATTTTCTAAATAAGATTTTAAACCAACAGCAGCATTTAATGAAACCTGATCTGTTGAAAAGTCATCCGTCACTGTTTAATACAAAATCAAATGTTTCAATTAATTTGTCTTTATTTTTATGGATGGTAAATACTGCACGTGATGTAAAATTCCATCGATTTGGAGCATTACAGGGAAATCAATGATTTTTTTTAAAACTTCGTCGTCTCAATACTACTATTTGTATTAACAATGATTGATTTTGATAGTTACCTGACATTACTAATCCTTTCAAATCCGGTAAAGGCCGTTTATTTAAAAGAAACACTTCTATCATATGTTAATTCACTAAATGGATTTTCTAAAAGGCAGCAACTAACTCACTAACATTCATTTTGAATTCACAACAGACAACAATCTAACCTTACTTCGCGTGACGTGACAACACATAAATAAGCACTGCACTGACTGACCTACTCAGCAGTCGGCAGCACGTTTCGTATTTCATAGATTGCTAGCGGCTGCCGCAGGCTAGCCTCCAGAGGGTGTTGCCGTTTTCGCTGATTTACCCAGTTGGCGTTCGGACTGGTCGGAAAAACGGCAGCTGCGTTGAACAACACATGCTCAGCGTTTGAGATATATAGAGTCTAGCCTCAGAGCACTGTTGCCAGATTAAAAATAACTACTGAGAACGGGAAATTAATTGTAAAATTTTAAAAATTATCAGAGAAACAGGAAATAAAATGGAGAATGATCATTAAGATAAATTGGTGAGGAGGCTGAGCCTCCTTAGCCTCCTTCGAGGAGCCGCCACTGCGTCCAGTTGCAACTTGTTATTATGTTGTCTATAGCGAACGAATCAGATTTCATTATGGTTACAATATCAGTTATCTAAACAGCAGTGAATAGCCTTAATTGATTTCCAGGCGAAGTTGAAGAACAGTGGAATAGGGATAGAATGTTGACATTAATTTTAACATCTAATATTGATCTTGAGAAGCTTCCCGCAAATTTGGTCTTAACCATTGTGGAATCTACAATCAATGAATTATTGATTCTCAACTTAATACCACTCAGCTTGACAACGTCAGGTAATCAGTATTTTCCTCAGAGTGATAAATTCAATCTACATTCTTTATCTTGTACTTTCAAAGTAGAATATTGTTTATATTATATCAACTAACCAAATCAGAGCCATTACTATCAAATACTTCAATAAAATTCAAAAGTTTCACATAACATCCTTCAGTAATTATTAAATTCCATAATTTGTATTCTAAATTTACAATACAACCACTTTTCAGATAAAAAACTGTTTAGGCAACACCTTTGATAAAGTTTCCGATTTCGACAAATCCGGCATTTACAAAATCGATTGTGAGTCCTGTTCAAAATGCTATGTGGGTCAAACTAGAAGGAACATTTTAGCTCATATAAATAGAAATAATAATGGAAAATCAGCGTCAGCCGAACATATATTTTGAATAAAGGTCACACCATTTCTCAAGAAAGTTTATGACTTATAAAACACAGTACGGATAATATCCAGGTAATTTAGAAGGGACATTTATCAAATTCCTATTTGTCTCCAGCTGAGAATACCCCTTATTTGCATAATCATCCTCAAATAGTATTTAACCAGGCACATTTTGATTTATAATCTAGTTTACTCTGATGATGGCTACTTGGTAGCCGAAAGGATCTTAGTACTTTAATAGTATTTTTGGTGGATAAGGGTGATTATTCCTTATTTATAGTATCATACGGTTGCCTGTTGACTGTAATGAAACCCTTATTATCGCTCTGGCCAAAGAAGGCACCAAATTTATCACCTTCTTAGGCAGATGCGGAGTATATACAAATTTTATTTACCTGCAACCCGAATTCCGGAATCATATATCATATACCTAATAATATGAATATGAAATAGAAATTGAAATTTTTAGTTCTTATTGATTTTCCGACGAGATATTTTTATCGTACGGAAGTTAGAATGTGGCGCGTCCTATGACATGTGCTGATAGTGGGGCATATTGTAGTGTCACATTCAGAAGACAGCATTTATCTCTAGATGCTGAACAAACAATTATAAATAAATATCAATCTTCGCTAAATAGAGCTGTTAATTCGAATGAGGCTTCAGCTGAAACGTCTGCATTGAGAAGTACTTCTTTATCTTCGGTAAAGGATATATAGTCCAGGCAACGAACCGGAAAAAAATATATAGTAAGCTAGAATTTCAAAATTTTTTTTGCATTTTGTTCCTAATACCCCATAGATCATTCATGACTACCAAGACCGCGGTGGTCCACCTTTCTACTCCCCCAAAACGGGGTTTCAACCCCTCATAGGAGCAATCTTATAAAAACAATCCAAAAGTTAAGAAAATTAATGAATTAAGAGCCCAAAATGACTCCTAGTATGTTTTTTGGGTCGCTGATCACGATTCCGCAGTTAGTTTCCTCGGATAACTCCCTCCAGATGAGAAATTTGGAAAATTTATATATAATATATAATTTATTATTTTGTTATAAAAATGAGCACTAGTAGACTTTTTGAGTCGCTGATCACGATTCCGCTGTTATTTTTCACAAAAAACTCTCTCCAGATGGAAAATTCGGGAAATTTGTGATTTTCCTAAAACGGTTATGAATGATAAAGTATAATTTTGCTGCAAAAATGACCCCTAGTAGGTTTTCTAGGTCGCTGATCACGATTCCGCTGTTACTTTCCCCAAAAAACTCTCTCCAGATGGACAATCTCAAATTTCCCATCTGGAGGGAGTTTTCCGAGAAATCTAACAGCGGAATCGTGATCAGTGACCCAAAAAACATACCAGGGGTCATATTTGTAACAAAATTATACTTTATTATTCATAACCGTCTCAGGAAAATTTCAAATTTTCCGAATTTTCCATCTGGAGAGAGTTTTTTGGGAAAAATAACAGCGGAATCGTGATCGGCAACCCAAAAAAGCTACTAGAGGTCATTTCTGCAACAAAATTATACTTTATTATTCATAACCGTCTCAGGAAAACCTAAAATTTTCCGAATTTTCCATCTGGAGAGTTTTTTGGGAAAAATAACAGCGGAACGTGATCAACGACTCAAAAAACCTACCAGAGGTCATTTTTGAAACCAAATTATACTTCATTATTCATAACCATCTCCGGAAAATCTTAAATTTCCCGAATTTTCCATCTGGAGAGTTTTTTGAGGAAAATAAAAGCGGAATCGTGATCAGTGACCCAAAAAACCTTCTAGAGTTCATTTTTGTAACAAAATTATAAATTATATATTATATAAATTTTCCAAATTTCCCATCTGGAGGAAGTTTTCCAAGAAAACTAACTGCGGAATCATGATCAGCGACCCAAAAAACATATTGGGGGTCATTATCGGCTCTTAATTCATTAATTTTCTAAACTTTTGGATTGTTTTTATAAGAATGCTCCTCTGAGCGATTGAAACCCCGTTTTGGGGGAGTAGAAAGGTCAACCCCCGCGGTCTTGATAGTCATGAATGATCTATGAGGTGTTAGGAACAAAATACAAAAAACAATTTGAAATTCTAGCTTACTATATTTTTTTTTATTATGGCCTTTTTCCCGGCTTATTGCCTGGACTGATAGTAATAAAGCCTATTATTCCTCGACATGACTTTGGCATATTGGAAGTACTAACGAGAATGATGTTGATTTATTAAGAAGAACAATTTCTAAAATGTATGAAGAACAATATGTAGCTACACTGGTGTCTCTAAGAAATAGGCTGACCAACAACAAAACAAATATTTCCTGTAGAAGGAAATTTTTATGCATAAAATGGGTTTTAAATATCACACAATTGACAAAAGGCAAACCCTAATGGAATCTCAACGTTTACGGAAATGACGTCATGAATATAGATATACTTGCTATCTATACTAAGAACTTCTTAGTTTATAATAATTAGTATGAATAGCATGTATACCTGTAAGTGTGTTTAACGTTAGGAATACTCCTGACGAAACCGGTTAAGTTGAATTGATATCAAAGTTTATTAAGTGTAATTTCGTTTTTTTAATGCTTTCCAAAGTAAATTCTTTTATTTAAATATGAAAAGAAGAATGTCAATGAGTGCAGTGAGACAGCTGGTTTAACCGTTTTCGTCATTCACTATCAAAAAACCCAATGCCATATTAGCATGTTTGGCAATGGCATTAAACTATAAGTGTTTTCCTTTAAGCAATAATCCAAAAAAATATGATGTCTCTTGCCGATTAATATGTACCTCCCGTACATGTGTGGTATTACGAGCAAGTACAAAATGATAATAACAGTACCCAACCGCCAAAGCAAAAAAAATTTAGGTGGATTTTTCTGAATTTTTGATATGATGTAGTCCATGTGATTCTGAACAAATTTTATTCATGCGCAAACCCCGAGAAATGAACAGTTTTTCCGCTAGGGGGGGTTATATTTACATTTTACTCATAACAGACTTATTCATTTCTGAAGGCGAGTACAAAATGCTTATATGCTTTACTCCAGCTTATGTTGCATACTATTATTGTTCTTCTTCTATGAAGGTATGTTGAAGCCTCCCCTATCCCCCCCAACCCCCACTTTTGAGAAAATAAAAAATACTAATTCCTGGGTCACTTCGAAAACCATTGGCAAATGTTTAAATAAGCTCAGATACGGAAACCGCACTTCTGTATCATAATTGCGTCTGTTATCCACATTTTTCCGGATAACTATTTATATAGCTATTTGACGTTTATTTGCATTTTTGTAAGGCGGGAAGATGGCTTCAAATGATCTCGATTGAAATGGACGCATACGGCACTTCTTATGAGTCCTTCAATTTCTACGCTTGCTTGAACTACATTCGCTTCTTCATTCTAATGAACGCACGTTAATCAATTGCAATTAATTTAGAGGCGGCTATGAGCAATCTTTTATCTTGCCCTAAGAACTGTCAAACTTATGTACTGCGTCTTGTTATCTTGTTTATTAGTAGTAATTATTGTTGTGCTTTTCTGCATTATTGTAGTTTTATTTACTGGTTGTGGTTACTAAAATTAATGCCGTACCTAAATCGTGGGGATTGTTATGTATGCGAGAGATCTTTTCGGCCAGCGCAACTATCAAGAATTGATGGAATAGTAAACACAAATAAACGTGAAGTAGCAGTTATCTGGCGAAATGTGGAAAACAGACCTCCTCTAAATGTTGATAACGGACGCAATTATGATACAGAAGTGCGGTTTCCGTATCTGAGCTTATTTAAACATTTGCCAATGGTTTTCGGAGTGACCCAGGAATTAGTATTTTTTATTTTCTCAAAAGTGAGGTTTGGGGGGGATAGGGTAGGCTTCAACATTCCTTCATGGAAGAAGAACAATATTATGCAACATAAGCTGGAGTAAAGCATGTAAGGATTTTGTACTCGCCTTCAGAAATTAATAAGTCTGTTATGAGTAAAATGTAAATATAACCCCCCCTAGCGGAAAAACTGTCCATTTCTCGGGGTTTGCGCATGGATAAAATTTGTTCAGAATTACATGGACTACATCATATCAAAAATTCAGAAAAATCCACCGAAATTTTTTGTGCATCCCCCATTTGGGGGGAGAGTTGATTTCTGAAATACAAGTGCGGATTCCGTATTTAAGCTTATTAAAACATTTTACAATGATTTTTGAAGTGATCCAGAAAAAGGTATATTTTTTTTATTTAAGGGGGGTTTAAGGGTTAGGGGGGGCTTCAAAAAATTTTTATGGGAGAAGAACCATATTATGCAACATAAACTAGAATGAAGCATGTTAAAATATTGTTCCCGTCTTCAGAAATAAATAGTCTATTAAGAATAAAATGTAAATATAACTCCCCCTAGCAGGGAATCTGTTCATTTTTGGGGGTTGGCGCAATGATAACATTCGTTCAGAATCACATGGACTACATCATATCAAAAATTCAGAAATATTCACCGAGACCCAATTCCCGTAAGTAATTTGCGGGGTCCTTTGATATACATTCTATAAATGAATAAATTGTTTTTGATTTTGTTTCGGTGCAAAAGCTGACAACTCCATGATGCTCAATTTTTTTAAACACCCATTGCAAAAGCACATTATTGCGTCAAATAAATATTAGTCGCTGACCTCTTTTATCTAAATTATGAGTCGCGTTTCTTCGTCTGAGAGAGCTGTTATCAATTTCTGAACAATTAAAAAAATCAAACTTGACCAGTTTTCGCACCGAGTCCTTAAATTTGCTTAAGTTTGTTTCAGGCACAATTAACATAATTAGGTAACGTGACATTTCTGAAATAAGCTTTAATAATTTATAGCTCAAGGCATTTTATGTTTTGTAAATGCTACGTTATCATCTGTATTATCTACAAAGAACTAACGAGAGTTGAAATAATAAAAACATAATAGCTGACAATTTATAGTAATTGAAGAACATTAGAAACTTTGAATTTCCCTATGAAAACAATTATTTATAATAATACAACTTTCCAGAATGCACAAGAAAAGAAGGTAATCTAGCTACAATTATCTTTTACGAGGTTTAAATATGAATTTATCACCCACATGGAAATTGAACTTTGTTCAAAACACAGTTTTATCTTCATTGTTCTCGTTACTTCAAAATATCGTTTTGAGTGATACCCACGACAGAGAAACAAGCATCTCTCTTTGTGACTATAAAACTAATGAATATAATTTTTTTTATAGTTGTTCGTTAATGTTGCCTTTCCAGAATTTTCGTTCAATCACATACTACCGGGATATCAAAAATTACCTTGGTCAAGGATGGTTGTGGAATCTAAAACGTGTGTCTTACTTTACGTTTGAAATAATTATGTCACTGTCACCCTGACATCATCAATAACCTACAAATTTCATACCTATTTATTTCAGTTGTAAAACAATAATGAACTACAAATTAAAAATTATCTTGGTCAAGGGTTGTTGTGGAATGTGTGTCTTACTTTAAATTTTTTGTGTCAGAATCTGTTGTCATTGTGCTGAAATTTTCTAATCCAGTTTTTGAATCATGCCTCTTACCACACAGCACAAAATTTTCATGATTGAAGCCTATTTTCGAACGGGTGCGCTAGTTAATGGAAATTGGCAATACAGTCAACGTTTGTGTTTGGACAATTTTCGAGAGCACTTCCCAAACGTGGCAATATTACCGGACAATTTTTATGCGTGCCTTACAAATTGTGTTGAAGTGTTTCGCGAAACTGGTTGTGTGACTCACAGCATGAGGATGCGCGTCAACTTGTGCATCGAACAAAACGGGGGACAATTCCAACAATTACTGTAATTTAGTTTTTCTTGTTACTAAAACCGTTATTTCATAATTTTTAGTTCATTATTGTTTTACAACTGAAATAAATAGGTATGAAATTTGTAGGTTATTGATGATGTCAGTGTGACAATGACATAATTATTTCAAACGTAAAGTAAGACACACGTTTTAGATTCCACAACCACCCTTGACCAAGATAATTTTTGATATCCCGGTAGAAGATACTCTCCCCAGTGTAGGCATAAGGAGAAATTGAAGCATGAGTATTGAAATATGTAGGGCAATAAATCTACGAAGTAAAATGAAGACTGATGAGAAATAGTAAGGCAATGTGTAGCAATAAGCCCAATAGTTTCAATACAGCAGCGAGAGCTGCTTTGCCTTCCGTGCATAATGCTGCTAATATTCTCGAGAAATATTGTCACACGAACCATTTTCGAGAAAAACCGATTTGAAAGGTCGTGCAATCTTTTATCGAAAAGAATAAATCAATGAACCCAATAGAATAAAATAGTTAAAGGAAGCTTTGGAAGTTTGAAATTTCAGAGGTGGGAGTTAAATTTTGCTGTCAATTGCTGCCACGTTCACCTTACTTTTTGCTATAGCTTTATTTGGACAATTTAGTGATTCCAGTCATTAGTATTTTGAAATTTTTGTATTCACATTTCCTGAAATGGCCGACATACATTTCAGCATTCATATCAACGTTTAATAGGAAATGGTACATTTTCGTCAAAAAGAGCCGATTGGGGCAGAAAACGTACCACTGGGAGGTGATGGTGACTGGCTTCGACTACACGAGAGGGAAACGAGGAACACTATGTGAGCCAGCGGTGGAATGCTGGGAGAAAAGATAGGCATTCAAATTTTTCGTGAAGGCTTGTAGGTTATAGGCATAGGGAAAGACCTCACTAGGTAAAGAGTTACACAACTTCGCTGTTCGATAGAAAATTGAAGTTTGGTAGGAAGAAGTTCGGCAGTTCTCGAGCTTGCCAATGAAGGGGTGACTAGTTTGAGCTCGTCTTGTTTGCCTATCTGGAATCTCTCGTGGTGAAACAATAGACGAGATTTCTGATGAACATCGACCATGGAAATACCAAGGCAGAGATATTCCACCTTTGTACGATGTTCTAAAGAGGTCATTGAACTCGTGAGTGAAAACATCAATCATAACACCAGTCTTTTGAATAGAATCCAAGAGCTTTAGCGTATGTTTGGGAGCCGATCTCCAAACATGTGAATAGTACTACAGGACAGGCCGAATCGGTAGGTACTCTGTGATTATGAAGAGGTGCTGGGATGTAAAGTAGCTCTTAGCACGGAATATAAAACCAACCTTTTGTGGGGCAGTTTTCGCAATCGACCTCACATGATCGTCCCATGAGAAAAAGCTGTTGGTGGTTATCCCGAGCATGTATATGAGAGACTTCATAGGAATATTTGTACCTGACATCATTATATTGGGGATTGTGCGGTCCGCCTTAATGGAGAAGACGCAAGCTTGAGTTTTGGTTGCATTGGACTCTAATAGATTATCAGATCTTCAACATCTTTGCCAGATCTTCATTAATTGGATCAACCTGTCTCTGTCTCGCTCCTCTGGCTTCATTGGACGGTATAGAGGTTCTAGATGAGAAAGCGGTATGAAGTGTATCTCCATCTGCACAGCTGAGGACGGTACAGGTGGTCACTTCCAGCAGATCGTTTATATGTAGGAGAAACAAAGTTGGTACCTAGACAGATCCCTGTGGAACGCCAGCATTGATAACCATTTTATCGGAGGATACTCTGTCAACAACCACAAGAAGACATAGTGCCAGACTCGATTAAATGTTTTAGAGATATCCAATGCTACAGCTAGAGATACCTGAAGTTTTTCAATAGATTTCTGCCATACATGTATTACGTAGGGAAGCAGGTCTTCTGTTGATCTCTGCTGACGAAAGCCATTTTGCCGGTCATCCTTTAGGTATTGGATGAGCTCGATTTTGATTGCTTTCTCCATCACTTTCGAGATCACAGATAATAGTGTAATGTGTCTATAATTATTATTCCTTTTTTTGGAATTGGTTGAACTGTAGCTGTCTTCCAGCTGGAAGGAAACACCAAGTTAGTATGAACCTGCAACCTGCAGAAAACTGGTGGTAATTCAGGCGCACATTCCTTGAAAACGACAGATGGAATTCCGTCTGGTCCGATAGATCTTTTGGTATGGAGATCAAGCAGAATGCGCCTGATTGTGCCCTCACGAAAGACAATTTGGCATATGCCTAACGATGACAGCAATATTAGGAGGGATCCAAAGTGGAATTTGCTGCGAACATGAGAGTATTCCTCCCTGTGAATATCCGTTTTCCAGAGTTACTCATCGTGGTGTTTTCTCTCAAGATTTGTAGGTTACTGGCCAATGGTATGTAGCTAACTAACTAATTCTGAAGATGCTACTGTGGTGTGAAATAATTGTTAATATACATTGTTTTGTGGTGAAAATTTGTATCCTCTTAAATAAGAAAACAATAATTAAGCAGGCCTCCATGAAATATTTTCTATCATATTTCATTATAATTGAAAGTGATTACACCTTAAAACCTACAGCTCATAAAATAAAATAGTCGTATTCAAGTACAGCACATCTGCATATTCCTATTACATCTTCAGTTTTATGGTCCTGTAACGGTCAGATTTCACATTAATTTCTCGCGACATATTTACCTGCTTTCTAGGCTATAATACATATACGTTTTCTGTATGAGAAGTGATACTTCTCTGACTAGTAACGGAGCAAAAGTTCAATACAATAAACTAGTTTGAAAAAGCTATTCAATTCAGTTCATACCGTCAAGCCTGTAATTAGACATCAGTTTTAATAATGCATGAAAACCGCAGCAGCGAAAAAATTCTAAAGTAATGTAATGTAAAACGTTTCCTGTTCGCAATTAATAATTCAACCTCTCGAGAAGCAATTAATTATATTATAAATGACACTCATAAATATTTAAAAGAGTCATCTGAAGTCGAGGCCAAGGATACCTAGTGCTCAATGATGTATCAGGGAATAATGTTATCAAAAAGACATGAAACATATCTCTCCTGTTTTGCTGAACGTTGAATTCAATCATCGTGAAACTGTCAAAACCCAATACTTCGTCGATTTGATCATTGCAGGAATGTAAGTAGTTGGTCTTATCAAGACTAGCCAGCTAAAGAGCATATGCTCTGCCAGAGGTGCAAGGAGCTTCGACTTATGAGAATAAATAAAGATTCTTGACCCACGTATGAATTAATACACAATTCTCGGGAAATAGGTCACATTGACACATATATTTTTATTTTTACCCTCGTCTTTACGTACGTTTCGGTCTCACGACCATCATCAGAAGACTTATTAATACAATAACCTGATTACTTAGAAATACTGTAATAACACAAAGCGTCCTTATCGCACAAATTTCGTTTAAATGCCAACGTCGCGAAACGAACGGAGACATGAAATGTGTTATAGTTCCGATTTCATGTCTCCGTTCGTTTCGCGACGTTGGCATTTAAACGAAATTTGTGCGATAAGGACGCTTTGTGTTATTACAGTATTTCTAAGTAATCAGGTTATTGTATTAATAAGTCTTCTGATGATGGTCGTGAGACCGAAACGTACGTAAAGACGAGGGTAAAAATAAAAATATATGTGTCAATGTGACCTATTTCCCGAGAATTGTGTATTAACTTATGAGAATGTCATTTAAGTTCCTTCTTTTGGCTCTAGGCTCAAAGAGTACAAACTATGAGAACGTAATAAAGTATAAAAGAGTTCACACTGTGGATATATTAACACTATCTCCGATAATAGAATGCAGAGCGTTAAATATGAGGGCAATATCTCCACTAAGCATTTGATAAAATTTGGTGTACCGCAAGGTTCAATTTTAGGCCCTATTCTGTTTTTGGTTTATTTGAATGACATGTTCTCTGTTTTACCAGATAATGTACACCCAACGGCTTATGCGGATGATTCCTCAGTCTTCACAAGCAATGAAAGTAAAGATATCACAAAATCCACAATAAAAGCATCTGAACCAAACCTTTGCAAATGGTTCTATTGCAGATTACATAAAAGATGAAAAAATAACTTTTAGCATTTTTAAAACAAAAATAAACAGATTTCTTCTGAATAAATGTTTTTATTCTTATCTTGAATTTTTCAATTATGATTTTAAACATTTTAAATGATTTACAACATAACATGCTATATTTTATTGAAAATCACATTATGGAATGAATGACTGAATTGACAATTTTAATTCGTTGTGTTTCAATATGTAATTTATGTTATCAGTGTAAATATATGTAAATGTAAATATTTTAATTTTAATTTTTAATGTATACTGTCATGTTTTAGTGAAGTGTTTCTCTTATATATACGAAGTGGCTTCCTACATGTTAGACATGAATTATTTTATTCAATAGTATCATTTTACTTTACCATTTAATTGAATGCCTTGTATTGACTTGTTCTATCTATTCTCTGTAAATAGCAAACGGATCAATAAATTATTCTATTCTATTCTAATAATTTTAAATACAAACTTAGATTTTCAAATCCTAATCTTCCCCAACTGTATTGCTTACCTAAGATTCATAAAGCGGGTAATGGATAGTGAACGAATTCAGCAGCTGCACCAAGTTTGTCTGTAAAAATTCTTTGGAACTTATTGTAAAATTGAAAGATTTCAAACTTGAACCTGGTGATACTCTCGTTTCATTTAATGTTGTTTCACTATTTACAAATACTCCAATCCCCGAGTAGATAAACATTCTGAAGAAATGGCTTTCAAAAATTAATACCGCCGGTAGAGACTGCACAGAAAACGCGATCCTCACATCTTTATGTATGGAGCAAAATTATTTAATTTTCAACCAAAATTACTATAACAAACAAGCGGATGTGCAATAGGGAATCCATTCTCTACTTTTTTGGTCAATATTTTTCTAAGCGAACTTGAAACCTCCTTAAAATCAAAATTGAATCGGTTTCCAAAAGTTTGGTATAGATATGTTGACGATATTTTCGCGATTACAAGCGAAGATTTTGATTTACATGGCTTTTTGAACACTCTTAATAGCCAATTTGTATCACTGAAATTCACTGTCGAAATAGAGGCAGACAATCAGCTTCCTTTCCTTGATATTAGCTTTATAAAAGATTGTAATCACTTGGATTTCGACATAAACAGAAAACCTACTCAAACAAATAGGTATACCCCGGCGGATTCAGCTACACCATTTGGTATAAAATAGCTCCGTTTAATAGTCTAGTTCATAGATTATTGAACGTTCCTTTGAGTCAGCAAATTATAACAACACAATTGAGAAGCTTCAGCAAATTGCGTTGGACAATGGTCACCATAAATCTTTGATCAATAATTCAATTTTTAGACGAAAAAGGATATTGGAACGTAGCCCACTAATCAAATTAGAGTCATTATCTTCAAATACTTTAATAAAATTCAAAATATTCACTTATCATTCTTCAGTTATTAATGAATTTTTGTTTTCTAAATTTGCAATACAATCAGTTTATAGATGTAAGAACAAACTAAAACATCGTTTAGGCAACTCTTTTGATAAACTTTCCGAATTCGACAAATCCGGGATTTACAAAATCAATTGAGTCGTGTTCAAAATGATATGTGGGTCAAACTAGAACGAACATTTTAACTCATTATAAGGAACATTTTGCGCATATAAAGAAAACTAATGGTGAAAAATCAGCGGTAGCCAAACATATTTTAAATATAGGTGACACCATTTCTCAAGAAAGTTTATCACTTTTAAAACACAGTTCAGACAAATATCTAGGTAATTTAGAAGGGATGGAAATATATAAACAAAAAGCAATTTATTAAATTCCGATTTATCTCCAGCTGAGGGTAACCCATTGTTTACATTATTATCCCCAAATAGTATTTAAACAGGCACATTTTGATTTATAATTTAGTTCACTCTGATGATGACTACTCGGTAGCCGAAATGTCCCCAGTACTCTAGTAGTATTTTTAGTAGGTAAGGGTAATTATTTCTTATCAATAATGTTATAATATATCCACAGTGTGAACTCTTTTATAGTTTATTTTGGATAATTGTTGTAATTTCCGTTGGAACCAGGAGCACAACGTTTATTCGGCATAAATAATTAAGTAACAAACGTCAGTAAACTGTACGTACAATACATAACGCAGTAAAAATTAAGATCAAGATTCACTAAGGAAGTCATTTTCAACGCACTTTATTCAGTCATAACTCTTATACACGCTCATTTACAGCAAAAAATACGCTACAATCACATGAGGACACGTTAGGAACAACAGGTGCAAGATATAGTGTTCCACAAGAAAGAGTTCTAATATTTATCTCCTGTCACAATCAATACCAATACATTAAGGCGAAACGATACTGTCGTAAGCTACGTCTGTTTTCCAAGCCTCTTGTTGATGACTTCACACTGACTTTGGTATTAAGCGTGCAGGTCTTGTATTAGAGGATATTGGGCAATACTGTCACTACAGATGTAAATACTCCTACGTATGTGGCTCCTCGAAATTTCCCAGTTCAACGCTTTTATAACGATTAGCGCAATTTCAAGTTGCGATAAGCCGCAATAATCAATCTACGCCGTACAGCTTTCTGATGAGATTATGAGATTTTTCATTCCAACATCCAACCAAGTCTAGGGAAAGTAGCGAGCAATTACTTAATTAATCAACATTATATACGCTTTTGTTTTCTTGACGAATCTGCACGTACTGAAAGCGGATAAATATGTATCACTCGGTTGCGTGATAATCATTTCTAAAGTGTACTTGAGCGTTATTTAAATCTCAGTGAGCCATAAACTTTGACATGATGCCCACGCAATTTTTAAGTCGGCTAATTACTAGGTAGTGAGACTTGAATCTACCCCACATATGAAGTCCTTGAAGGCACATAAAATTTACTTACACTACATTTCTGCCAAAGAATATTCAAACCACAAAACTCGGCATTGACTAAGCCAGAAGTATGCTAGTCTAAACATGCTTTGTAAATAGGCTCTCTTGGCTCGCATATAATCTAAGGTTTCATTCATATAAACAGTAGCCGGACGAACAATTTTATTCTTATCAAACGCATTAACAGTTGATAAACCGAATTCAATGTGCATGCTGCAACGACGATGGCAGCACAGTCGGTTTGACCTCTTCTGCATATTTTATTGCTTCCGATCGCGTAGGTTCGAAACTCCAATCGACAACGTTATTGCATGTAGGTTTGTTAAATTTTCATTGATTGAATTGTAGGGTTTTTTGGTAACTTCATGTTCTCGTGTAGCGACCAAATGGTAAATGCAATCCTCTTGGAATGTTGACACAGACTAGATACGATGCTCGAAATCTACTGGCATTGTTCGGTGCATTAACTATCTGTTCGATTGTAGAGAAAAGGACCGAGCTCCCGTAACAGAACAGACTACGGCCCGCGCTCTTTATCAGCTTATGCGTTGTTTGTTTCTACATAGCGGTCGAACGGTGACTAAGATTTACTTGATCGGCGATAGCATAACCCGATCCTTTCATCATGGTCACTCTCTCCGTATCAACTCTTTGGGCATATGTGCAAGGTCCTAGTATAATTTTGGGTATACTAGGTTAGTAGGTTATTTGAAAGTTTGTTTCCGTAATTAATTGCGTTTGCTTGACCTTGTATACATGCAGGACACCCCAAGCTGCAACGTTAATGGCATATTAACTTGTTAACTTTTTATATATTTTTGGGAATATGTACAGTTGGTTATTTGAATGTTTGTTTTTGTAATTGATTCATTTTCCTTGCCCTTGTACACATGCAGATTGATCTAAGTTTCGTCATGTGGTGTTTTGTTTTATTGAAAAAGGTAACAAACTATGGAAGAGTTCACACTCTAGATACACTATACTATCTTTATATATAATTCTACTGTACGTGTGTATGTCACTGAACTCCTCCTAAACGGCTGGACCGATTTGAATTTTTTGAATGCGTTTAGATTCACAAATCAGTCCGGCAGATGGCGCTGCAGTCGGTATCTAGGTTATTTATCTATACTGCAACTAAACGGCTGGATCGAATTGAATGAATTTTTGTGTATGCATTCATTCATTCATTCATTCATTCATTCTTTTCATTTATAATATCAAAACACAGCGTACAAAAATATTAAATGCATTGAATGAATACATACACAAAATGAACATGTTGACATGCAGGGCAACGTCTGTCGGGTCCGTTAGTAACATTATAAATAGAGAACAATCATCATCCAAAGTGGGATAAAGCTTTTGTCAATTAAAAACGTATCGAATAATAACAACCATTTGCTGATGATTAGAAGTGTCTGTAGTTTCATCGGCCTCCAAAGTGACGAAATTAGCAGATTTAATTTCTTTTAATATTTCCTGCTTGTAATTTGCAACATTGAATCTAGCAATTCGTTCTGAATAGTTTTTGAGACGCTTTTACACACTTGTGAACCCGAACCTTTTATATGTATTGCAAGCACAGCTTCTAATTCTGCTGCAAAGTTGATTAGGCCTAAATAAATACCTGGATTTTCCGACGTCAATGTCTCATCATGGTCTCGTAACGCCAATTCAAAGGCTTCGCGTAATTTTATACACGTAATTAACCAGCGCAAAATAATCAGGAATAGGATTTCCTTCCTTTTTAATCAAAAGTTTTTCCTCAAATGATAGCGGTTTTTTTTTTAATTTTGCACAACTTCCATCATCAATTCGCGTCTTCGAATTGAATTCAAACACTGTACACTATGAAGGCAAGACGTTTACTGGAGATACGTTTCTTTGTGCCCCAAGCCGACGGTATAAGCGCGTATGGCGAAGATAACCGTAGTCAGCCGAATCATACTTGAAAATAAGGTACACTTCAGAACGTTCCCGGAACATAGTTTCGAGCTTTAGAATTGCATGCGGCTATCGCCTGACGTGCTAAATGAAATAATGCACGGAATTACATGCGAATTTCTTCCTGTGTTTATCTTGGTGGTTGAGTGGGCACGTTGGTGGTTTAATACAAGCCGCCACTGTTTATCCACTAGAAATACTGGGAATTACCGGAGCTAATTCGTTCAACTACCGGACGACCCTTATAAAATTTTTAATTTATTTACCAATAGAAATGTATTGCATTCCGGAATAGGCATGTTGGCGACTTAATCATTTTATTATGTTTGGTGAAACACATCAATTGTTTGGTTAGTTATCTCAACAGTATTCAACCAAATATTAGACCTTGAAGAATATAATAAAATAATGTTTGAATCATTCCCTAACACAAAACATGCTGACTTAATGAGGTCATGTAGACTGTGGTCAATATAACAATAAAAACTCAAATATATCTTGAAACCACACACAGAAATTCGTATGCATTCGATTGTTTTTCATCCGACACGACATGCATTTATTTATTGATAGATAAATTCACACAAAAGGCGGCCACCCAAGTAGTTGATAAAAGTGCAGTCAGGATGTACGTTTCAAGTTTACAACAGGAAGCGTGGACTTGAAAATTTGCTAGAACCCGGATGCAATTTCAGTACGGCGTATTAAGCTTACGACTTTGCAACATGGCTGGCAACTACTCAAACCAAGTGTTTGATGCACTTTCAAATTTTTTCATATTGAACTCAATTCGTACTACACGTATCTTCAACTTCAATGATAGACCATAAGAGCTTTGAAATAATATCAAAAATTAATCTTTACTATCGCACTTTTATTCAGTCTTTATTAGCGCTTTGAAGCTAACTTTTCATAGTACATACTGTTATGATTTCATTTCATAAACAATAAAAATTTAAAAATAATAACTTACCGAACTTTGAAAATCAGAAAAGATCAATAAAAAGATATTTATATGGAATTAAAAACAATAGTAAAAGCTAAATAATAGTTAGGATATTAAAATTAACAATGTAAAACATAATAAACAACAATGTAATAGAATAAGAAGTGTTAAACAAGAACTTCAGTGAAAGTGAAGAAACGTACTGTGTAACGAAGGCAGAAATCATAATCAAAATGATTACAAAACTGTCATGAGATAGTACAAAACATTGAATAATGTTATAGATATAAGTTAGGATTAGTAAATTTGAGTTATGTAATGTTAAAAGAATGTTATTGATATAATATAGTATGTATTAGATTTAAGAATAAGTAACTGTCAAGAAAACCATAAATATGGGAATAATCATATTAATAATAACCTAATCATAGGTTATCTTATACCAAAGTGTGTGGAAAAATGTAGGCAATATTAATTTAAAAAGAAGGAATCACTATCAATTGAAATAAGTTGAAAATCTCCAATAATTCAAAAATTATAAAATACTAAATTCTGATTGGTCGAGACGAATTCCTAGTGTCAGGCTGGTAACAATTAGAAACTTCTGTCAGTTTCACAACAATTAACTTGGCATTCTTGATATGAAAAGAAAGCACCCCATAGTTGGAAAATGACATCAATGTAGCGTCGGTTTTGGAGGCCTATAAAAGGATCAGAAAGACAAGCCAAGTAAGTTTGCAATAACATCTAAGTAGTGCTTCTCTGGCAACTCACAAATTTCTAACCTAAGTTTATCAAAATAAACATCGGTGAACTCAAATTTTCCAAACTTCGATAAGTTCCAAGTAACCGAAGTTAATAAAAATTATTAAAAGTCGAGAAGTGTTCCAAGTATCTAAACCAAGTAAAAGGTTGTAATAACCTCCAATTTATAAGAAGTATCCAACGATTGCCATTCTTCGATATAATTCCAATAAAGCATCGAAAAGTTTTATATCTTATCTAAAAGAATAAAACAAAGTATTATCAACAGTTCCTGATTCTCAAGAAGAAGTAACCAAAATTAGTTACCTATGATTATCGTGAAATAGCAGAGTATTGTGTAAAAAGTGAATCAACGAAATTAAAAAGAAGTAAATTGAACATTGCCAACATTGTTAAACACACTTTTGGATATTATCTAAACGTAAGTTTGTTTATAATTTCTACATCATATTATCAGTATTATCTGTAAAGCAAAAGGAAGATTGTTGATTATAACAGTATAAACAAATATTAGTTGTAAAAGTGATTTTAAGGTTATATCATAGATCTTGTGAAACATAAAATTTATTTACCCGAGATATTAAGAAAAGAGTCATAGAAATTAAATATTGTAAAATTCAAAGAGCATTGTGTTTAATTCCATATAAAAAATTCTATAGAATCCATAACTTCAAAAGTTCATAAACTAATTCGAAACAAACATTAATTCCAAATAAAAATCAAATTAAAAGATAAAAGCTAGCCGGTAGAATTAATAACATTAAAATTCAAGTTCAAAACTTCAATAAAAAAAACTCTTCTTTCTTAATAATTGTCACCAACGTGGGGCAAATAAAAAGTAAGAGTTACTTAATAATACATTATTTTATTATTTCAAATTAGAAACTACCGTGACACTGATTTTTCAATAATCTTAGTTTTTGTATAGTTTCCTGGTCACACGATCACAACTATCATCAGAACAGCCCCTTCAACAGTCACTCCTTCAAAATGGCCCGCTACTACTAATAAAATGATATATTAGTAGTAAAGTAAATTAGGAAAAACTCAAATTTCATACGAACAATTGGCTTTTTTCTGTGTAATTGGTTTAGCCTTGGAGGATGTCATTTATTCTATTCTAAACAACTATTTCCTTCATTGCAATAACAGTTTAATGCTCATTGGTGTTGTCTTATGACTTTAATCTAAATTACCTATGTGGAATTTCACAAGATCTAGAAATATAAATATTTACCTACTATTGGCTAATAATTTTAGTTCCAATTTTTGTTAATAAGTGTGATATATTGTAATTGAAAAATTAATTGTTTTAATAAACTAAACAATTTCCCTTGCATACTTAATTTGAGATTGAAAAAAATTTATTGGTGGGGCATTTTTATGCAAAGCTGTTTTGACGGAGGCTATTCAGACCGTTCTGGAATTGGTCCTTAACTCCTTAGACTGACGATTATTGTTCTACTTCGATCTTTATAGCTGGATAATTTCACAGTCCATGATTTTTTTATCACAAATTATGAAATCGTAACCTGAGTGAGAAGAATATTTCCAGAAATTGGAAAGATACCAGGATCCTGATATTTAAACACACAGTCACTATTAAACCCGCTTCACCTGTTTAGACTTAGTCGCAAAATGTAATGTGCTACAAATATTTTTTGAATTAACAGAAGGAAAATGAAATCTTGGTTTGTTGTAATTTAGACAATTAATTTTCAGAACAGAGGTTGGAAAGCTTATGTTATTACGAGGTTTTAAAATTCGATATTGATTTTTAAACTCCAAAAAAAACAGGATTTTGGAGAAAAGACAACTAACGCATGTCCACGTTAATAATTTGAATCTTTATTAGCAGCCTGATTTTTAATTCTGATTCGATTTCAAAATTTAACTTTCGTAGCAATCGTTACAATGAATTAAAAAATTTCGATGAAACTCCAGAATCCCCCATGGGTGTTATTTGAACAGGTAAGGAATGACATTTTTTGCTGTCAAAAGTCCGAATAGTGGATCACATTTACTCAAGCAATTTATTAGAAGAAAAGTCCTGGAGCAAAAATTCTTGCACCATAGTATTTTTCATCAAATTTGAAGCAAATCCGTTTCTCTGTCTGGATGTACGTCACGAAATGCTTGTGATAACTTAAAAACGAGAGGTCATATCATATTCAAATTTTTACAAAAATTGTTTGCTGTTCGGTGAAAAACCTTAATGTTTTTCAGGTAAATCGTGTAATAAATACACCCTTTCTGAATGGTCGAAAATTAAATAAAATCAATCAACTCCGAAAGTATGCATTGAATCTATTCAAAACTTTTACTGTAATTTGAAGTCAATTTAAAACTGCTTTCATCCAAATTTTAACAAAATCATTTAACAACAATCATTAAAACAATTATTGAAGTAAACTGAATTCTACACTGTTTCTAACAAACGGCGATGAATGAAATGTATCATCTATGGGCTAGAATACTCGCCTCCCACTCAGCAGGTTCGGGTTCGATTCCCAAAAACGGAATTTTTTTTTTTGTTTGTTTTCTTAAGCATAAAATTATTAATTTGAATATAATTTAGTTGAAGAGCTTATCTTCCATAACAATCGGAACTTTTCCATTGTTATATTACATTTCATCATCAGGCTAAATTTTTTAATAACTCTCGTGTTTATATACATGTACTTTCCGGTGGTAGCAAACAAATTTCTGTTCCACACCATCGATTATAAAAATGATCTTACTCATTAATTATACTAGTTTTGCTTTATACGAGAAGCAATTATGCGACTGGTGTATTCTAGCCAAATTAATGAGTTAGAATAGAAGTAGAAGCATTCACTAAACCAAGTGTAAACGGTATCATTAGGAGGGATTTATTCCACCGCCAAAATGGTGGCTTATGCAATGCCAAACGTTTCTATCGTGGAAATAGACAGAAAATATGCAATTTCAGGAAGAAAGGTATTGGTTACTTTAAAATAATATACATTGTATACTTTCCAAATAGTATGCAAAAACAATATATTCCGTTCCTGTTTTAAGTTAACACTTACCTATGAAATGTAATTCCAGTGAATTTCTTTTTATCAACACCTGGCAGACTACATAAGGAGACATGTTGGAATTGTCAAATATTTGGAACAATAACAAAAATAGTCTCTAAAATTTATTATCAACTATACGACAGCGGTACGCAAAATACTTGACAGAACACCAGCACCAATATGGCGAAATCGAGACAGTTGTGGATTAAATATCGCCCCTCCCCACCGTTTAACCTTAATGTGTTCGACAAACATGACTGAAGTTATCGAATCACTGTCATCACCACCTTATAACCTTGTTGGGTTTGACAAACATGATTGAAGTTGTCGAATCACTTTCATTACAGCCAATAGTATTATTTTGAAGTAGTAAAAACGAATTTGCACAAAATTTTGAAATGCCTAAGCATTTAAATAGCCGTTTGAAAGAATTAGTGATGTGTTGCAGCGGCTTTGAATTTTATATAATTCACATATTATTTATAAATAAAAGTAATTTTGAATGTCTCTATGGTTTCAGCGTTTATAATGTAAAATCATTTTAACTTACGGAAGTTGAGGAATTAAACTAAAATTTACTTACACAAAATTTGTGACATTCAATTTAGGATTAATACTGCGTCCAGTTTGTCCTATATACAAGGCATAACAGTCATCACACCTCAGCCTTTAACTCCAGATTTCATTAATATATATTTTTTAGATTTTGAATCATCATTTATGATTATAGATTATTTGTTGTTTTAAAGTCGACGGTTTTGAAAAATTGAGACATTTTAGGTTTTACGTTTTATGAATGATTTAAATTCTTAAAGAATAATTATTTGTGACAAAGCGGCAACGTGAATCGGAAATGTCGTTGCGACTACTGTAGTGGAATAATCTTCTTCGCTTTCGCTAGTTTCTACAACATTTAAAACTGTATAAAAATTGTATCCAGTACGTCCAGGCATATATGCTCAGACGAGAATGAGAAAATTAGAATCTTCCCTTAAAAATGAAGTCTACCCATCGAACAATTTATCCCTGTGTCTGAACTAAGCCGACAGCGGTTCTTTGTTGCTAGGCCATCGATCCAGTTCACCGCGATGACATCAGCCGTATCAGAGCGCTCCAGCGCTCGCCAATTTGACCGCACACACAGAGCACCATTGTACTCGACAATCTCCTCCATCTACTCCAATTTTCTATAATAATGATATATAAGCCCAGATATGCGAAAGTTGAAAGAACTCATTACATTTCATTTTGTGCTATTAAACAACGCAACTTTACTTATCTCAAATGCTAATTCTAAACGATCGACCATTTTGTAATTTATTTTATTTTAACCATGGAGAGCAGTAATGGGCAGAAGGAACCACAGTTTGAATAATCGAGCGGAGAATCGTATATTATTGAATCAAATTCTAGTATTATAACAAAGAAAAGCTAATTTATGAGAAGCGATTCTGCTAAAGGCTCTTTCGATCTTTTACATCAATATATCTAACGAAACGTAGATCTTCAAAGATGGTACGCGAGGTCACTCCTGGCAAGATTCTAGCACTAAGACTGAAAACGATGAAAGTTGGTGTAGCTGTTTAAAAACACCACCAGATATAAATATGTGGTTTCGTTCAGTCCGCCTCCAAGAAATGTAATACACCAAAACAGTTTAGTAGGAGAATAATATACATTATGATAACACCTTCTTGAAACCACTGTTTGATAAAAATGAATAAGCCGAAACTAGTGTACGTAGCTGATACCGGGATATCAAAAATTATCTTGGTCAAGGGTGGTTGTGGAATCTAAAACGTGTGTCTTACTTTACGTTTGAAATAGTTATGTCATAATTAATTTGAAGTTTCTAAAAGTGCGAAATTTCGCAATTTTATACGAATATTGTAACACTCAGAAGTCTTTAGCGCTTCGGACTCCAGGATTTTCACGTGGCCTATCGAAATTAGAAGGTTCGAATTATCTAAAAACATAATTACATGAACGCCAGACGTCCTATGTAATTAGCTACGAACGAAACCATTTTGACATATGCCTCGAGGAGCTCGCTGCGCGTAAGTTGGAGTTTATACATTTTACCTCCGTCTTGTTAATTTGGGGCCGTTTCTTGCCCCATGCGAACGGCGCCAGTTGTAATAGAGTGTTTTTGGCTATGGGTCGCTAGCTTTTACCCGCTTCGTGAATATTTTGATCGCGAGAAAATTCCCTTTGGTACGTCACACGTTAGACGCGCGTAGCTGAGATCTGAGAATAGCGCAAACGGTTTTAATTAAATTTTTCTATTTAATGGACATTTATCGAAAAAAGAAGGGCCGTCGTGCACGGTCCGATACTAAATCTAACTACATGGAGCGAAAACGGCACGCGAAAAGTCGTCGTAAAGCCGTATTAGGTACAACCAGTTTGCACTTTTCTAACTCGCGTGCTACGGACTTCTCACGTGAACGTCATTCGATTTACGGAAAATTAACTATTTCAAAACAGTTTTTGACCCGGATTGTGACTATCACGACCTCTGAGAAGGTTCAAAGTTCACATAATTATTTCATAATTTGTAGTTCATTATTGTTTTAAAACTGTAATAAATAGGTATGAAATTTGTAGGTTATTGATGATGTCAGCGTGACAGTGACATAATTATTTCAAACGTAAAGTAAGACACACAAGATAATTTTTGATATCCCGGTATATCAGCTGAAATATATGGGCATGGACTGCCTCGTCTGCCCCTTACTTTTGCATTTTCAACCCCATTGAATACATCTATAGTGGAGCTAAAAACTATTATAGGAATCACGTTGGTGCAGATGGTAGTTTGGCGAAAAATCTGTGTGTATGTAAAAGAGGCTCTAGAAAAAAGAACACAAGAAATATGGGCATAGAGTATTCGACATACTGAAGAGGAAATACAACATTGGAGGACAGAGAAGTTGTGTTTGATTGAGAGGTAAAGCTACGTAACAGTAAGTAGTTACCTTATTTTTATATGGATCGTACTAAACTAAATAGTATTTAATTCATTATGTACATTATAATAGTACATTTATTGATATTTGATAAGTTGAAACTGGATTTTGAAGCAGTAAAATGACTATTTAGTCACTATTTCTATTGTGAATATAATGGCAAGTAAAAATTTATGAATTGCCAGTATGGATCAGCTGGTAATAAATCTGCAAATTTACAGCAAGAATCAATAAATGGTCAATATGCAATAGTCGGTAATAAATTTGCAAAAACAAATAACCTACCAACCTAACATTCCTCAAAATATATGAAATAAAAATAATTTTTTTTTTATAGTTTGACTACAGGAGAGGGAAATCTATAATCTTCGTAGAACATCGTGTGAGCGACCGGTGTAATGTTGGGAGAGGAGATAGGCATTCGAATTTTTCTCAAAGGTTTGGAGGTTATACCCATTGGGAAAGATCTCACTAGGTGAAGAATTCCACAACTTCGCTGTTAGATAGAAAAATGAAGTTACTAGTTAAAGTCGTCTAGTCCGCCTATCTGGAATTTCTCGTAGTGGAACAACGACCATGATAATATCTCCCACCTTTCTACGATGTTCTAGAGAGGTCAATGAACTCGTAAGTGTGACATCATCAATCAGACAAATAGCTCCCTTCTGGATATAATCCAAAAGCTTCAACGTATATTTGGGATCCGAACTCCAAACATGTGAACAGTACTCCAAGACAGGTCGAATCTGTGCTTTGTAGATAAGGAGCTGCTGGGATGTAAAGTAGCTCTTGGTACGGAATAGAAAATCGTGTTTTTGTGAAGCGGTTTTTGTAATGGACCTCACATGATTATCTCATGAGAGGGTGCTGTTGGTGATGATCCCGAAAGTGGATTTGGAAGACTCATAGGAATAGTTGTACCTGAAATCAACCTTTCTCTGTCTCGCTCCTTAGGCTTCATTAAATTTTATAGGGGCTATAGATGAGAAAACGGTATGAAGCGTACCATCATACAAAGTTGTGGACGGGAGAGGTGGTAACTTCCAGTCGATCTTTCATATGGAGCAAAAACAAAGTTGGTGCCAACAGAGGTTCCTGTGGAACATCAGCGTTGAAAGTCATTGTATCGGAGGATACCCCCTCTGAGATCTGAGATCCGAGAGAAAACTCGATAGTAAGCGACGGAAGTTTCCCAAGAAGGTTTTGGTGCCAGACTCGATCGAATGCTTTGGATATATCCAATGTTACAACTGGAGATTCTCCATGTATTCAATAGATTTCTGCCATACATGTGTTACCTAGGAAAGCAGGTCTCTGCTGACGAAAGTCATATTGCCGGTCATTCACGATTTTGGAGCTCTCTAGGTATTGGATTTTGGATGTTGATTGCTTTCTCCATCACTTTAGAGATCACAGATAATAGTGCAATGGGTCTATAATTATTAGGAAGGGTCTTCTTCCTTTTTTTTGGAATTGGTTGGACTCTAGTGGTCTTCCACCTGAAAGGAAACACCAAGTTTGTATGGCAGGGTAAATAGCCTGCGGAAACCCAACCTGCGACAACCTTTGGCGCTTCAAGTTTCCTATATTTGTACAAGGACAACGAAAGTCAATCAATTACAAAAGAAACTTTCAAATAACCTAACCTAACCTAATGTCCACAAAAATTTGTAAAAATTGAACAAACTAACCCGGGATAACGTTTCCGCTTGGAGTTTCGAACCTAAACTATTAGAAGTATATTGAACCGGAGTTTTACCGCATGGGCTATAATCGCTGATGCAGTAGCAACATCGCATTCCGTTTATTAATTCGTACTGGCCGATTATTGATCTTATTGGCACTTTATCATTTTACCGACGGTTTATTAGTTGTAAGATTATTCATTTTATCGACCATTCTACATTTCAGCTATTTTTCTGACCGTTTATTATTTTTACTGTTCATAGATTATCATACTGACCATTTGAAATAATGGAAAAATGTAATGTTTATAAAATTAAACTATTGATCATTTAGTTTGTACCGTTTTTATATTTTAAATATGTACATGCAGTTACTTTTTCCTTCAAACAAGGTGAATATTACAATAATTTCCGAATTATATTTGAGATTACAAACAATTTGTATAAGTTGATATAACAAGTGAATAGCTCCTAAGTTTGTTTGTGACACAGTTTACTAAATCAAATGGTTTTCTAATCAAAAACATTGAAAACCTGGTCAACCTGCAATCCTGTATCACATTATACCGGGATATCAAAAATTATCTTGGTCAAGGGAGGTTGTGGAATCTAAAACGTGTGTCTCTTACTTTACGTTTGAAATAATTATGTCACTGTCACACTGACATCATCAATAACCTACAAATTTCATACATATTCATTTCAGTTGTGAAACAATAATGAACTACAAATTAATAATTATCTTGGTCAAGGGTGGTTGTGGAATGTAAAACGTGTGTCTTACTTTAAATTTTTGAATATGTTTTGTTGTGTCAGAATCTGTTAAGTCATTGTGCTGAAATTTTCTAATCCAGTTTTTCAATCATGCCTCTTACCACACAGCACAAAAATTTCATGATTGAAGCCTATTTTCGAACGGGTGCGCTAGTTAATGGAAATTGGCAATACAGTCAACGTTTGTGTTTGGACAATTTTCGAGAGCACTTCCCAAACGTGCCAATATTACCGGACAATTTTCATGCGTGCCTTACAAATTGTGTTGAAGTGTTTCGGGAAACTGGTTGTGTGACTCAAAAAAGGTGCTGGTAGACCAAGAGTTCGTACAGAAGAAGTTGTCAATGACGTTCGTCAACGTATGGAAGAGGAGCCTGCAAAACCTTTGAAACGTCTTTCTCAGGAAATTGGACTTTCTTATGGAACATGTCAGAAGATTTTAAAGAAAGACTTGAACATGCATCCATATAAGATGCAAGCACATCAAGCTCTTCTGCCCGCAGACCACCCCTGACGCCTTGTTTACTGCCATTGGTTTGTCAATAATTTAATGAATGACGATCTTCTGGACTTAACTTTTTTTTTGACGAAGCGTGGTTCCACCTTTCGGGATACATCAATTCTCAAAATATGCGAATGTGGAGCATTGATGACCCTCATGTTTTTACTGAATCGCCACTACATGCTCAAAAAATCGGTGTTTGGATGGCAGTTTCTCACAGAAGAATAACTGGGCCAATTTTTTTCGATTTCACCGTCAACGCAGAAAGGTTAAACGATAATGAACTTCGGTAGGGTTATTTCCAGCATGACGGTGCAACAACACATACTACACGAGAAAATATTGCTTTTCTCCGCGAGTTTTTTGCTGACCGGCTGATAAGTTTGCATACAGAAGTTGAGTTTCCTCCGAGATCACCTTGTTTGACAATTATGGACTATTTTTTATTTCCTTACTTAAAAAACAAGATTTTCGCAACTCCGGTAAATAATTTGCAAGAACTTCAACAAAGAATAGTTCAGCAATGTGCAACCATAACGCCAGAAATGCTGCAAAACGGTTTTCACAGCATGAGGATGCGCGTCAACTTGTGCATCGAACAAAACGAGGGACATTCCCAACAATTACTGTAATTTAGTTTTTCTTATTACTAAAACCGTTACTTCATAATTTGTAGTTCATTATTGTTTTACAACTGAAATAAATATAGGTATGAAATTTGTAGGTTATTGATGATGTGAGCGTGACAGTGACATAATTATTTCAAACGTAAAGTAAGACACACGTTATAGATTCCACAACTACCCTTGACCAAGATAATTTTTGATATCACGGTACTAAGCCGTCAACTGTTATGGTGAACAGACTATAACAAAGAAAGCCTTCATATTCATTCTACCAGTATATTCTAATTTCGGATGAGCATTCCGTCCTGTCATTATTATTGATTATCTAGTGACCACTGAGTGGTATAGAATATACAATTAACAATAAATAAATGATAATGATTTACACAGCGTAGGAATTTAGAAACGAAAGAAGTTAACGAAGGACCATGTATGTTTAATATTTCAAGATTTATTGTGTAATTCAGTAACATCATGCAGGTAACCGATCGTTGAAACAGCTGTGCGTGAAGTGAAGCTGTCTGCGAAACAAAGAAGTGTGGGTTTGGAAGGTGGCTCGCGTTGTAAAACGTCCTACATCGAACTCTACTTCCTCGCTTTCATTCCAGAGGACTTTTCAAGGAAACCTCAATGTCAATTCACGAACGTGAGTCGTCTGTAGCCAACATTTTTCATGGATTCGCTAATTACCGCATAGAATTTGAGAAGACTTACAAACTACGTATTGCAGAGTTAAGACTTACGTTATTCGTGAAACTTGATATAGATGGATTGGATGCTTTCATGCTCGTTTCGCGTAATACTCACCTTTAACAGTGTTGTATTTAAGGCTTTTGAAAGCGGACACTTACCTGGAAATGAAAAGAAATATTATTGAAACACATGATAGTATTTTATAATGTGTAATGTTGAGGGAATTGCCTTTCATGTCAATTACTGTCAAAAAACAGGGATAGGAAAACCGGAATTAGATTTCTCATCGACACCGGTGCCGATATATCGGTTATTCCCAAATTTCTGGTAGGAAAACCATATTCGCCAGCCAAATTTAAGCTTTTTGCAGCCAACAATTCAACGATCAACACTTATGGTGAAAAACTCATCAATCTCGATCTAGGACTACGACGTTCCGTGAATTGGATCTTCACCATAGCTGACGTGACACAACCAATAATTGGAGCAGATCTCTTGCGGCACTTTGGCATATTGGTTGACCTTAGGGGTAAGAAGTTAGTTGATAAAAACACCAACCTTTTTACTCTAGCTACAATCACGAAAGAGCCATATGAAAGCGTCACTTCTGTTTCAAGAGATAATGAGTATCGGGATATTCTTAATGAGTTTAGTGAGGTTACTGTTCCAGGTAAAGCAATGGGAGCAGCAAAACAAAATGTATTTCATCATATTTTGACACAAGGTCCTCCTATAGCGCACCGGCCAGCAGTCTCTGGGCCAGTCCTCTACACTTAGTGAAGAAGTCGTCAGGTGAGTGGAGACCATGCGGAGATTTCCGGGCCCTAAATGCAGCAACGATGCCGGATAAGTACCCCATAGCCTATCTACATGATTTTGCTCACAGGCTCAGAGGTTGCACCATATTTTCAACGCTTGATCTAACACGGGCATATCATCAGATACCTATGGCTCCGGAGGACATCCAGAAAACAGCAGTTACGACGCCTTTTGGTCTTTTTGAGTTTTTATATATGCCTTTTGGTCTGCGAAATGCAGCACAAACATTTCAGAGATATATTGACTCAGCTTTACGTAACTTAAATTTTTGTTTTGTGTACATAGATGACATTTTAATAGCTTCTAAAGATCCATAAGAGCATAGAAAACATGTGAAGATAGTTTTGGAGAGATTACGAGAGTTTGGACTTACAATTAATGTTGCTAAGTGTGTATTTGGTGCAGCATCAGTGAAATATTTGGGATATCTGATCAACATGCAAGGAACCAAGCCTTTGCCGGAGAGAGTTCAAGCAATAGTAGATTACACCAAACCTACTAACATCTCTGAGCTTCGAAAGTTTTTAGGGATTGTCAACTTTTATAGAAAATTCATCAGGAATGCAGCCGAGACTCAGGGTCCTCTTCATAACTTCTTGAAAGGCGCCAGAAAGAAGGATAAAACTCCTATTATCTGGACATCAGCAGCTGAAGAAGCATTTCAGAGACGTAAGAAGCAACTTGCACAGGCAACACTTCTTTGTCATTCTGTTGAGAACGCAACTTTGGCTCTTACTACTGATGCATCTGACACTTCAGTTGGATCTGTGTTAGAACAATTCGTAGAGGAAAGTTGGGAACCCATTGGTTTTTTTTCAAAAAAACTCAGCGGAACCCAACGGCGATATAGTGCATACGATCGAGAATTGCAGGCCATCTTCAGCAGTCTGAATTTTTTTCAGTACATGGTTGAGGGAAGACCCTTGATTATCAGAACGGATCACAAACCTTTGATATTTGCATTCAAGCAAAAACCAGAAAAGGCATCTCCTAGACAGCTTCGACAACTTGATTATATAGGCCAATTTACTACCGACATAATCCACATAGCAGGAGAATTCAATGTTGTAGCAGATGCACTCTCTCGGATTGAGAATATTACTTTACCTGTTGTTGTATCTGCCAGGGAACTTGCCCATGCACAAAAAGACGATCAGGAATTGCAGGAGTTATTGAAGTGCAAAACTGCCTTAGTGCTCCGCAAACGTAGAGTGGATGAAAAATTAAGGTTCCCGACACTCGTATCAGTCATATACATATCGATATCGTTGGTCCGCTAGTAAAATCGCAAGGTTTTACTTATATTTTAACGATGATTGATAGATTTACACGTTGGCCTGAAGCGACACCGATTAAGGACATCACGGCGGATACCATAGCTGAGGTATTTTATACCACTTGGATTTCTAGGTTTGGAGCTCCATCCATAATCACCAGTGACCAAGGATCTCAGTTCGAATCATTGCTTTTCAAGACTCTAGCTCATCTGGTTGGTTGCAGCAGGCAAAGAACTACGGCGTATCACCCGGCAGCAAATGGGATGATAGAGAGATGGCATAGATCTCTCAAAGCATCATTGAAATGTCACAACACATCAGAGTGGGTCAACATTTTGCCAACAGTTCTTCTAGGTTTGCGTTCAAGCTTGAAAGAAGACATTGGAGTAACGGCAGCGGAGTTGGTGTATGGTACGACTCTTAGAATTCCGGGAGAATTAAATACTCAAAGATTCTACCAGTTGAATACTAATGTGATAGAATTGGCTTTTTGGAGTTTTTAATTCTGAGTTCGGAGGAAAAAATTGCTTTGAGCCGATAATTATGATACAAATTGAAGGAACTAAAATCGAACACTTTTTAATTGTCGCAACAGGTTAAAAAAAATGGTAAAAATGGCCAAAAACCGGTTTTCCGCGTCGGACATCGTCGGATTAAGTTAAAAAGGAACAAGCTTTTGACAAGCTTATGCGCCGTAAAAAGACGGAAAAAATGAGCTGCGAATGAACCCGATTCGACCAGCGGTGACACCGCAAATTGCAAAAAACCATCGATTTTGCTCGAAATCTCAGATATTCATAACTCTTGTTCTTTTGAAAATTCAGAGCTAAAATAGATAGGTTGCAGCTTTTGTGCCCATCAAGTACCACACAAAATTTCAGTAAGATCGTAAGTACACTTTTTGCAAACCGCAGCTTAATGCAAAAAAAGCAATACGCGCGAAAACGCCGGATAGCCGAGCTTTTACGAAAGATAAGAGGTTGAAAATATGGTAAGCTGTTCAGTAGCTATTGAAGAAGATGATCCCCTTTAAAAAAATAGCGCATTACCGCACCACAATTTTTTAAGGGCCATTTTACAAAAGTTGTTTTTTTTGCATTAAGCTGCGGTTTGCAAAAAGTATACTTACGATCTTGCTGAAATTTTGTGTGGTGGATACAAAAGCTACAACCTATCAAAATTTCAGCTCTTAATCTGTGAAAGAACAAGAGTTATGAATATTTGAAATTTCGCGTAAAATCGATGGTTTTTTGCAATTTGCGGGGTCATCGCTGGTCCAATCGGGTTCATTCGCAGCTCATTTTTTTCGTCTTTTACGGTGCATAAGGTAAATAAAAGCTTTATTCTTTTTTACTCAATCCGACGATGTCCGACGCGAAAAACCGGTTTTGGCCATTTTTACCATTTTTTTTTGGACCTGTAGCGACGATTAAAAAGTGTTCGATTTTAGTTCCTTCAATTTGTATCATAATTATCTACTTAAAGCAATTTTTTCTCCATACTCAGAATTATGCAGAAATTACCGACATTTGTTGCTAATTCTATCATACTATACACAGAAAATCTGTAACCCACGTTGGAGACGAAACGAATAGGCATTGTTCATTGAATGAATGACGTCATACTTTGTTGTTTTTACAAAACAAATTCACTTCTACAATTCCCCTCAATAATTGCCGCGCTATCTCCGTCAAACCAGGTAAATTCCATTTTTACAGTTGGCAACACATTACAGAGTTGCCGATATAAACAGTAGATTTATTAAATTGACTTAACAGCTACTTGCAGTTGACAGTTCATAATTCGTTGTGAATCTAAATTTCGATAAAATCAAAGTAGAGTAACAATTATTCTTCTCAGAACTAGTAGAGGAAATGAATGCAAGAACGAGAACCTCTTATTTTTTTGTAATGGGATGGATTCGGATGAAACCTTTTGCATTCGCTTCATTTTTGGACCAATAAACGTTGTTAACCTTTAGATTTTGGCGGTCGCACCCCCTCATTTTGCTAGAGGGGTTGTTAGCAACCCCATTTTTTATCTCGCCGAGTTCTTAAACGAATTCCTTCAAATTTATATACAGGGGTTTTGAGGGGTCAGCGATTACGAATCCGACGAGAAAATTTGAAAATTCAAAATGGCGGGTTAAAATATAAAAATTCATTTTGCAGCCTAACTGATGATTTTAGAGAAAAATACCACCAGTCAAAAGTGTTTAGAATTCAATTTTACGTAATAAAAGTATATTCATATGTTCACTTTCAACCCCTTTCTACCTTGAGAGGGTGAACATCCCTACTTATTTCGTAAAAGAGCCGGATTTTTCCATGTAAATAGGGAAATGTTATATAAGAACACGTGAAAATTATATTTGAAGAATATCCCTTCACTCTGCACCCTGTCAGATAGATCTCCAAGGGGTGGGGGTGAAGTCACATGCTGCATCGTTATATACAAGACGAAATAAAAAGCCTATTTTTTTTATTTTATCACGAAAAAATCATCATAAATTATAAAGTTCATAGAAAATACAAATTATTGTGTCTTGAGTTATTTGAACAATATAAATAAGTTTGTATGGGCACTTACATACCCCTTAACACACTAACGGGGTGAACATCCCTCTGTACTAGGAGAATTTTTGCTTAGGCGGCTGGGGGGAAGGGGGGTGTAAATAAAAAAAAAATATTTAAAATAAATACTATCAAGACACAAAAAGTGTTCAGAATTAAATTTTACACAATAAAAGTATATTCATATGGTTACTTTTCAACCCCTTTTCACCCTTAAAGGGTGAACATCCCTGCTTCGTAGGTTCATAGGCCATATATCTGCATGAAAATAGGAAAATGTTATAAAAAGTATACGAATAATATTTCTTCTCTCTGCACCCGAGGAGATTTTATTTTGTTTTGTATATATCGAAGCAGCATGTGACTTCATCCCCACCCCTTGGAGATCTATCTGATAGGCTGCAGAATGAAGGGATATTCTTCAAATATAATTTTCACGTATTTTTATATTCGCTACTTACATAAAATTGAAATTTGAATTTACTTTCGTTCTCATGGTATGTACGCGTAAATATTGAGGTGTATGTCTGACAATAGATCATCTATTATATCAGAATTTATTTTTATGGTGTTTTTTTGGTGAAAAATGATGTTTATAAACCATCTCCTCGGGTTGGTGTACGAATGCAAGGTACAAGTCCCTGAAAAATTTAAACAGATAGCGTCACAATCAAAAATCCTATGTGACATTTGTGATATAGATTCAAAATCGTATTTTGAGCCTTTATCAAATTGGTTTTCGATGTACATAAGTATCATAATATACGAGGGCAAAATGGAAAGTTACTGAAAAATGAAACAGATGGCGCCAGAATCAAAAATCCTATGGGGTTTTCTGATATTAAATCAATCCCATAATAATTAAAACTCCTCGTAAAAATGAAGTGTCAATAATCACGTCGGGGTCACCAATTTATGGGGTTTTCTGATATTAAATCAATCCCATAATAATTAAAACTCCTCGTAAAAATGAAGTGTCAATAATCACGTCGGGGTCACCAATTTATGGGGTTTTCTGATATTAAATCAATCCCATAATAATTAAAACTCCTCGTAAAAATGAAGTGTCAATAATCACGTCGGGGTCACCAATTTATGGGGTTTTCTGACATTAAATCAATCCCATGATAATTAAAACTCCTCGTAAAAATGAAGTGTCAATAATCACGTCGGGGTCACCAATTTAAGGGGTTTTCTGATATTAAATCAATCCCATAATAATTAAAACTCCTCGTAAAAATGAAGTGTCAATATGTATATTTATTATTTTATACAATTCAATTATCTTTCATATATTAAAATTTTTATCTCCACGGCAACCTGCCTTCGCTAGCAAAGATCCTAGATCTCCTTCTCCCCTCGTTCACCGATACTTCTCTGCCATAGAACCTTTGTCATAGAATTATAATTAAGGGACGCCACAATCCCATGTGACGTTTGTGATGTACCATGTTTAATTAGAACGCATTAAAATTTTCAGACTGATATGTCATTCAGTTCTGTATTGACACCCATTGGAAACCAAGCAACCTTGAGGATTCTTGTAAACATAGAAAAAAGTGAATTTCGCATCTTGATTAAACATTATTTCTTGGGTGGAAAAACATTACGCAGAGCAAAGCAATGCTTGTTAAATATTATGAGGACTATTCACCATCGATTGGAACGATTCACAAATGGTTTACTGATTTTCGTTGTGGTAGTATGACCACAAAGGACGCCAAACGTTCTGGTCGTCCAATTGAGGTTACAACGCCAGAAATTGTGCATAAAATCCATGGTATGATATTAAACGATCGAAGAGTTGAAGTAAACAATATTATATATAAAAATTCTCAAGAAATAGGTCACATTAACACTTTGTTTTAAATTTTCGTCTTTACGTACGTTTCGGTCTCACGACCATCATCAGAAGACTTATTATGTCAAAAAGGGTTTATTGAAACTAAGTATAGCACAAGCGTCCATATCGCACAAATTTCAATCAAAAAAGCCCACGTCGTCGAAACGAACAGAACCACGAATAATCGAAATTGTATAGTCAATATTAAAGTACAAAATTTTTTTTTGTAGCAAGAATCCACTATTCAGTAATATTCTTATAATATACAAGCGCATGTTGGTATAGCCTCATAACAACTGAGATCGAAGTTATTTGTTGAGTATCAACTTTCGAACCAGATGTAAGATTTATGAGGTACTTGAAAAAGGTTTCAGACCAGTACTGGAATATTACTATTAAGCATTCTTCCTAAAATATATTTTTAATATTTAAAAGACGCATGTAGGAAATTGCAAGAGATTTTACTAAAATTAGTTTAAATATGACTTAGATTTTGAGTATCTGTCCTATGATTTACAGATTTGGAGTCACGTTTTATGTGAATCATCTCCAGGATAGATCTTTTATAATAATTGGTTTCCTTAGTTAAAATATTAACATTTTTGTAATCAAATTGATGGTTATAATCAAAGCAGTGCTTTGCAAGGGCTTTGGAGTCACGTTTTATGTGAATCATCTCCAGGATAGATCTTTTATAATAATTGGTTTCCTTAGTTAAAATATTAACATTTTTGTAATCAAATTGGTGGTTATAATCAAAGCAGTGCTTAGCAAGGGCGGTGGAATTTTCTATGTTATTATAAAAACAAGATTGCTATGGCTATGGCGGGTACGTAATATTTTGCATAAATTATTGAATATGAGGAAGCTATCTGTCAGATAGGTACCGCATTTGCTCTCTGTTAACTAAAGCACGACCGTGTGACAACTTCAAAGGAGTGTTTAGCGATTTTCAACCGCGATAAGGAGGGCTTTTTGCGTCGTTTCGTAGCTGTGGACGGAACATGGATTCATCACAACACACCAGAGCCCAAAGAACAGTCTAAACAGTGGACTTGTCTTGGAGAATCGTAGCCGAAAAAGGCCAAAGTAGGTTTGTCGTTCAACAAAGTCATGGCGACAGTTTTTTGGGATGCACACGGTATCGTTCATATCGATAATATTGATAAGGGCAAAACGATCACCGGCGTATATTATGCAGAGCTGTTGGACAGATTAGACGCCTATTTGAGGCGGAAGCGGCCGCATTTGGTAAAAAAAAAAGTGCACTTCCACCAGGACACCACACCGGCGCATAGGTCCGCAGTCGCAATGGCAAAATTGCATGAATTGAGCCACGAATCGGTTCGTTATCCACCATATTTTCCAGATTTGGCCCCCTGCGATTTTTATTTTTCCAAAATTGGAGAAATGGCCGGTGGAAAGAGATTTGGCTTCAACGATGAGATCATCGCTGAAACAAACGCCTATTTTGAAGGATTGCCAAAATCCTATTATTTGGAAGGGATGGAAAAATTAGAAAAACGTTGAACATATGTATCGGGATACAAAGAGATTATATTGAGAAATAAATCATTTCTTGTTTAATTCCTCAGGAACTTTTCACCTTGCCATCGTATTCATAGAACATACTGAATTGGAACTATTAAGGGAATCATGAAAATATTGTTATATTTTGTTATTTTTTTTTATGTCTATGTTGAAATCTCCACAGATCGAAAAACATAAAGCTTCAGCTCCATTTCAATCCTGTTGCGAACCAAATCATATTCGAAGATTCGATATAGTTGTAAGATTTTCTATGCAATGAACTACAGTGAATAGAGAATTTCTATCATGAATATTCATTTGACTGCCCTATATTGTTCATAGTATAATAGGCACTGCCAGTTGTAAAGGAATATTCCAAGCGGGCAATCGATGTAAACTATATGTGCAATAGTCACTGAGATAATTTCAAAACAATTCACTACCTACTCAGTTTTGATAAAATATAATGTAACAATGACTGGGAAAAACAAAGTTCTATCGAATGAGTAATTAATATTCATCAAATGAATATGGAGTGAGCACGTGTTTATTTGCTTGCATGGTTACGAACACAGTTTTTCAATTAGTTTACATAATTAACAGTCACTTACATTTACACGAAGCAATAAGCGTGAAATTGAAATATGATGTACAATTTGTAATCAATGAATGTATCCTACCCCTTGCTCGTGGTAGTTGGAGTTGTTTTCATAGCTCCCGTTATCCTGAGGCAGCCACGTTTTTGTATCTTGTTCAACTCAGTAGCAGTCATTTTCTGGGTTATCTTTGTCCACCAAACCAAGGATTTACAATCATGGGTTCACCACAATGTTGTATGTCAAATAGGACATTTTAGAAAATAGCCCCCAAGTCCTTCCGTTTGCGTTTCTGGCTAGCATTAATGTTGCCATGGTCTTGTTATTGACATTTAGCAGCTGTTTGATCCAGGTAAGTTCAGAGTCAAGGATTAATCCAGGATATTCAACTTCCCCCTCCAGCTGGATTTAGGTCTCTTGGAGGTTTTTTTTATACTTTTACAACACGAGAGGGAAACCTATAATGTTCGGAGAACACCGTGTGAACCAGCGATTGAATGTTAGAAGAAGAGATTGGCATTCGAATTTTTGGGAGTTTTGGAGCTTATAGGCATAGGGAAAGTCCTCACTAGGTAAAGAGTTCCACAAGTTCACTATTCGATGGAACAATGAAATTTGGTAGGAAGAAGATCGGCAGCTTGACAATGAAAGGGTGACTAGCTTGAGCTCTTGTGGTCTGCCTATCTGGAATCTCATGTGGTGGAACATCAGACATGATTTCTGATGAACACCGACTATAGAAATATCAATTCAAAAGGAAGAGATCGCCTTTCTACGATGTTCTAGAGAGGTCAATGAACTCGTAAGCTCTCTTGTGAATAGAACCTATGAGCTTTATCGTATGTTTGGGAGCCGAAAACATATGAACAGTACTCCAGGACAGGTCGAATCCGTGCTTTGTAGATTATTAGGAGCTGCTGGAATGCAAAGTAGCTCCTGGCACGGAATAGAAGCGGTTTTTGCAATACACCTCGTGGCAATTAAGTTCCGAGACTATTGCTATAACATCTTTATTTTTAAATTTAGTACACTTTTTTATTTTTCCCCTTCAATATACTCTCCTTCCGCATCCCTACACCGCTTCATGCGAATTTTCCACTGTGCGAAGCAGTGCTGCAGGTCATCTTTCGACAGATTGTTGAGTAGCTGCGTCGATTTTTTTTACGTCTTCTAATGACTCATGGCGGGTTCCTTCCAAGCAGGATTTGATTTTTGGGAACAGGTAGAAGTCGCAGGGTGCTAAATCCGGCGAATATGGTGGGTGCACCATGACTGTGACCTGGTTTTTGGCCAAATAATCCTTGACAGAGTACGCGTTGTGAGCCGGCGCATTGTCTTGATGGAAAATCCAGGAGTTCTCTTTCCACATTTCGGGCCTCTTTTTGCGAATCTTTTCTCGGAGCCTTCGCAATGGCCCTTATACTTAATCGACGGTCTTTTCGAACAATCTCGGTTACTTTTCGAACGTTCAAGTCACTTTTTGAAGTCACAGGCCGCCCGTGGCGCTCGTCATCTTCAACATTCTCCCTACCCTCCTGAAAACGTTTGTACCACTCAAAAACTCTGGCACGGGATAGGCAATGATCCCCATAAACCGTCTGCAAATTTTCATAGGTTTCCGTCGCGGACTTGCCGAGTTTTAACAAAAACTTTATATTAACTCTTTGCTCAATTTGTATATTCAAAATTTTTTCGGCGAGTGTAATTTTTTCACGTTTGTTATTTCACGATTACAACAAGACTGTTTATTGTAGCCACTTGAAAATTTTACCCAAGGTCAAGGGATAAATACAGATAAAACCACGCCCTTTACATAAGTCTCGGAACTTAATTGCCACACCTCGTAGACCTCACATGATCTTCCCATGTGAGGGTGCTGTTGATGGTGATCCCGAGAAAGCTACAATAAATTCTTCCGACTACTGGATATTAGTTCTTCGGATGAAAGCTACAATGGTAGATATTTCGTTGTTCGAATTTAGAGCTACATCCTCACCCTTCTTTTCATACAATTACAATTTAGAGAATCCTCTACGAAATTCATTGACAGTTGCAAACTGCGACTACCACGAAAGGAGTTTGCCTGAAATGCATTTGAAGATAAGTGCGGATACCTAATAAAAAAGGTGTGATCAATTGGTCACATTACCATTTGTTAGCAAAATAGCTTTTGAACACTCCTACTGGTATGATGTAAATGATTGTAGGAATAGAAAATATATTGAAAATGGTTTAGAAACCGCTTATGAAAGACGTTAAATTATTCTCTATGTTACATTGGAATTTTATCTAAATTTCTAAATGGTCTACATATTGTATTTCACAACTCTATTATATTTTATACAGAAACGTGCTGGCAGGTCCACTAAAATACCCTTGCTTTACATTGACACTGGCTGTCACATGAACTTTTAAAATGCACCAAAGAATTAAGAAGTCTAGACTTCTTGCACAGAATAAAGACATAATATAGATCATGACGTCACATCGATCAGGTCACTTCAGTCTTAAAATGAGAAGTTCGGACACTACTGCTGGTTAAATATATACGTGTGATATATATTTATGACTAGAAAAATATGGTTGTCATTATGGTTTAATAAAATACTATGATTCCAATAAAAAATTAAGATGGATGTCGTATTTCGACAATTGGGAATACCAATAAGCATTTTGCACCATGTCTGGAAGGTATGTCAAGCAATTCATTTAACCTGGCCATCTAAAATAAATACCCTCAATGAAAAAATTATGGCATATGGTGGGAGAGTATAAGAATAACATGCTTTTCAAAACCGCAACTTCAAAAGTACTGTCATGCAATCAAGAAATCGAAAATTTGCGGAGGCTGTATCTCGAAAACTCCTTAGAATGGAAGATTCGACCTGTGAGATGAATTGATCATTGAAACGTCCTCTAACAATAAATCATAGTGACATGAAGTTGTCACCCAGTCCTGCCATGTCGCTCTAGCTCCTAGCGATATGAAATATTAGTCATTGGAATATATACGTCGTCAGTTGTTGAATCATCTGTTAACCATGAAATATAGGAACGGGAACAATGTTTGGTTTCCGATAAAGCAACGTAGTCGACGCTTTTACTTCAACTCCAAATGTCGATCAACTATTTCAAGGGACCAAATTACATAACTGTATACTCAGATAAAATTCCTGATCCGACATTGGGTGGGTGTGTGAAAAAACACTAGCTAGCGCTTACATTAGTTCGAACCGAGCGATAAATGTACGCTATAAAGCTTCATTTATTCCCAATATCACAGTTTATAAAGCATCTCGGGCTTTTCCGAATAAATGGAGAGTAAAAATAGACATCAAAATAAATTATGAGTTTAAAAACTTCACGAAGTTCCTAGAAATCTTGCTGGCAGACATTACTATTATTCAGCGTGAATAATAAATACAATCATTACTGCTGCACCAGACAAATTTGCGTGCAGGAAATAAATAGGATTTTCGTAAATGGGCAGTAATTTATTCAAATCTATAATCTTTCCTTGAACTGTTTTATGTAATATATTGTTCAATAAGATTAAACTAAAGATGTTAGCCTGCAACATTCAGGAATATATTTTTCCAGGATATTTGCCAATCATACATCAATCTTCTTAGTCTAGTTTGGAAATTTCACATATAATTTTTCTAAGGTGGCTATTAGTTATTAGTAAAAAATAAACGAAATGAGGGGTTCAAAATCGTTGTTTTTGTAGATATAGACTTCAAATTTTTGGTCGTGATAGACCACTCCAGAGTACGGAATCGTTTGCTAAAAAAACACCCCTCTCCAGTCACGTGATATAAGAAAAAGAAAAAAATAAAACGTAAGGCATTCGGGGACTGCCGCGGTAAAGCTATTGCATAGAACTACGCCACTGGAAAAAGTGGGCAGAAAAACATCCACTACCCCTTCAAAATCTTCACGAATTATGAGTAAAAAAGAGTATCATCTTGATCTCTATGAAGAGTATTCTGTGACAAGTGCATAGATAACTCTACTACCGGTAGTAGAGTTATCTATGGTGACAAGTGTCAGTTGACTAGTAAACACAATTTTATACTAAAGTTTTAACGTTCAGATCTCGATAGCGCTTCCGGCTCCGGGATTTTCACGTGGTCTATAGAAATTAGAAGGTTCGAATTGTATAAAAACACAATTGCATGAACGCCAGACGAGTTATGTAATTAGCTACGAACGTAATCATTTTGACATATCCTCGAGGAGCTCGCTGCGCTTAAGTTAGAGTTTATACATTTTACCTCTATTTTGTTAATTTGGGGCCGTTTCGAACCCCGTGCGGCCGGCGCCAGTTGTAATGAAGTATTTTCGGCTATGGGCCGCTAGCTTTTACCCGCTTTCGGTATATTTGAGTAGCTGGACAATTCCCTTTCGTAGGTCGCACGTCAGATGCTAGTAGGTGACAGCTGAGAATACCTCAAACTTTTTTAATTAAATTTTCCTATTTAATCGACATTTTGGGGCCCGAGACTATGCTATTTAGTTAACCCCGTTCATAAGCTAACGACATGGAGCGAAAACCGCATGCGAAAAGTCCTCGTTAAGACGTTCTATGTACCGTAAATTTACACTTTTCTAACTCGCGAGCTACGCGCTTCTCACGTGAACGTCATTCGATTTATCGAAAATTAGCCAATTCAAAACAGTTTTCGACCCAGTTTGGGGCTATCACGACCTTTTAAAAGGTTCAAAGTTGACATTTCGACAATTTTAAGCTCGGCCAAGCTACATGGTAGGCGGAGTGTGGGTGTCAGAATATTTCGTCAAGGTATTTGTTTTTTGTTTTTTAGATTTTCGTTACGGTATTTGTCTTTTGTTTTTTTTCTTGATTCGGTCGCCGCGCTCAAAGCCCGCGATAAAAGCTATATGCAATAGCTTAAAAAGTTCATAATTTTTTTTTTTGGAGACAATTATAGACCGAAATTACTACCCCAAAATCGAATCGAGTCGCGGTTTGACCATTCGAATATATTTATTTTTTCCTCTAATTAAAGCCCAACCAGACCTTGGTACGATAAGTAGATTCGAAGGGGCAGATTTTTTTTGCTTTGGGCCTTACATTGGGCTTCTTTTATTTTTTGGCCCCAAAACTTGATTCACATGAGAGGAAAGATACACAGGATCGTAAGTTTCAACGTCAATATCACTTGACTGGTAAGAAGTGGACGTTTTTCCGAGTTGGCCGAAATATCCACCACAATTTGTAAAGAAATATTAAAAAGAGTTGATTGCTAAAATCTAATTTTAATTAAACAAAGTTCCAATAACTCGGTAGTTTTAGCTTTTATCGCAAAACTCGTAAGAACAAAAAGTATTTTAAATATGTTTCTGAGTACGAATTCATATTTCAGTTTTTCATTTTTCGTCAGTTTACCTGGGAAATTCGGAAAATTCGATGCATAGCATATGTAAATAAACGACTTTCGGCAACAAATTGTGTTATAACTCCGTTTCAAAGAGAATGAGCCCAATTAGAAGTTGTTCAGATGAACCTGAGAGACTGCAGAAGATTCTGAAGTCAAAAAATGAAAGTGCGATTTTCGCGCAACCTATCGAAGATATCAAATTGAAAAAATTAGCTATTAGGGTATATTCTAGAACTGAAATGTAGTTCTTGACGTGATGTAGAAATAATTTCGGTATAGAATTTTCCTCAGAATAAATCATGAATAATAATAATAGCCAGAAAAATTATATATGAACTTTCCTGAGCAAAATTTAGTGCTACTGGACTATCTGGCCGGGTCCGAACTTTATTTTTCTAAATGGAAATCTATATTTTTCATCAGTTATCGGTATCTACAAGAAAAATGGAAAGAACTTAACGAATAATTTTTTTTTTTAATATTAACGTTTTTCGAGATTTTCAGAATGATAAGTTTTTCCCTCGGACATTCGTCACTCCTAATATCAATAATTATAAAGCTGTATGAAAAAATAAAAATTTGCAGAATCAAATAGAACATCCTGTATATTATTGATCTATAAGAATAACCAATAAAAGTCCCACAAATATCAAATATTCCCTATAGCGCTGAGTTCAACAGTTTTTTTCAAAAGGCAATTTTTTCGAAAAATGCCAATTCCTATTACCTTTTTGTCGAAAACTCACTAAGCGACATTTTTTGCCACGAAATCGATATGTAAGATTTGCATTTATTTTTTTAAATTTTTTGAAGAAACCCTTATTTGAGATATATGCTCAAAAGAACGCGGAAACTTATTTATAAATTCCGACAAAACTGCTGTACAAAGAAATTAAATAATTTGATATAAGATTTTTATACTACCAAGTTGTAATAAACAATATGTACAAAGCAAACAAAAGAATCTACACACACAAATATCACACAAGAGCCCTTTCAAACGAATGTACACAAGTCATTAAACTCACATTATCCTTGGTTAAAAGATCCTTGCTATTATATCTAGGTCCAAAATTGTTCAACTTAATTGCATTGAAAATAAAAAAAATAAATACTACAAGAAAGTTTTTTGTTTTAACTATTCGTCTTTACGTACGTTTCGGTCTCACGACCATCATCAGAAGACTCACTATGTCTAAAAAGGGGGTTTATTAAAACTAATTATAGCACAAGCGTCCAATCGCACAATTTAACTTCAATTAAAAGAGCCCACGCCGTCGAAACGAACAGAACCACGAATAATCGAAATTGTATCGTCAGAATTAATGTATAAAAAATTATTTTTTTGTAGTAAGAATCCGCTATTCAGTAATATTATTAAAATATATGAGTGCATATTGATTGGTATTCTCACAACAAATGAGAAGAACGAAGTTATTTGTCAAGTATCTACTTTCGAAACCAGATGTGTAGGATTTATGACAAGGCACTTAAGAAAGGTTTCAGACCTGTACTGGGAAATAACTATTACGAATTCTTCCTAAAAACATTTTCTACACTTATAAAGACGTATGTAAGAATTTGCAAGAGATTATTTAATCAAATTAGTATAAATATGACTTAGATTTTGTGTGTCTACCCTATGATTTACAGATTTGGGGTCCCGTTTCATGTGAATCATCTCCAGGATAGATCTTTTATAATAATTGGTTTCCTTAGTTAAGATATTAACATTTTTGTAATCAAATTGATGGTTATAATCAAAGCAATGCTTAGCAAGGGCGGTGGAATTTTCTAAGTTGTTATTTCTTGTGCTATATTTATGGCCGTACATTCTTTTTTGTAAATATTGTTTAGAGATTCCAGTGTAGGTTCCATCACAATCTAAACAATTCAATTTATACACTGTGTGGGTTTGTTTATCTTTGGGTATTAACGGTTTTAGATTTGAGAAATATTTCCCAACACAGTTAGTAGGTTTATGCGCAACATTTATATCATACTTTTTCAAACATTTTTTGATTTTCTCTGAGGTCTCCGGAATGTAAGGTAGAGTTATAAAATTGTCTGTATTACCTTTTATGTTATTTTTATTAGACGAACCATTATAGATTTTGTTTATTCTTTCTTTAATGATAGGATTGAAAAAAGTTTTTTGGGTAGCCATTCAATTCTAGTGTAGTACGAACAATTTTTAAATTTTTGGGGCGGTCATCTGCGTGAGACAATTTTATCGCGCGATCTGTAAGGCTGTTTATGACACTTTTTTTATAACAAGCTGGTGCAACGGATTTGAAGTGAAGATAACGTTGAGACCATACTTCTTTAGTAAACCAAGAGGTTTTTATTTTTCCATCAGCATCATGCCTAATGTTCATATCTAGGAAATTTATGTTATTGTTTAATTCTATTTCACAAGTGAATTGAAGTTTACAGTGAAAATTGTTAAATTTATCAATTACATATTGAATTTTATCGTTGGGAACACACATAAGGCAATCGTCTACATACCGTTTAAAGAATACAGGCCGAAAATCTAATGAACTCATAACAGATTCCTCTAGGCACTCCATAACGAGGTTAGCAATGGTAGCTGAAATAGGAGATCCCATTGCTGTGCCGAATATTTGTCCAAAAAATTGCTCACCATACTGAAAGTATGTGCATTCTAAACAAAATTTTACAGCATTTATAAATTCCGATTGATCTAGAGGTGTGTGGTTTTTAATCTCTGCCCAACGTTTTTTGATGCTATTCAATGCCAAAACAACAGGTATATTTGTAAATAAAGAAACAACGTCCAAGGAAATCAGTTGATGATTTACGGGTACGGATTGATTTTTTATAAATTCATTAAAGTGCCATGAATCTTTTACATAGAATTCATTTTTTCCTATTATATTATTGATAGATTTTGATAGAAATTTTGATAAATTGTAATGACCCATTGTTAGTAATATTGGAGCGCCCACTTACAATTTATCAAAATTTCTATCAAAATCTATCAATAATATAATAGGAAAAAATGAATTCTATGTAAAAGATTCATGGCACTTTAATGAATTTATAAAAAATCAATCCGTACCCGTAAATCATCAACTGATTTCCTTGGACGTTGTTTCTTTATTTACAAATATACCTGTTGTTTTGGCATTGAATAGCATCAAAAAACGTTGGGCAGAGATTAAAAACCACACACCTCTAGATCAATCGGAATTTATAAATGCTGTAAAATTTTGTTTAGAATGCACATACTTTCAGTATGGTGAGCAATTTTTTGGACAAATATTCGGCACAGCAATGGGATCTCCTATTTCAGCTACCATTGCTAACCTCGTTATGGAGTGCCTAGAGGAATCTGTTATGAGTTCATTAGATTTTCGGCCTGTATTCTTTAAACGGTATGTAGACGATTGCCTTATATGTGTTCCCAACGATAAAATTCAATATGTAATTGATAAATTTAACAATTTTCACTGTAAACTTCAATTCACTTGTGAAATAGAATTAAACAATAACATAAATTTCCTAGATATGAACATTAGGCATGATGCTGATGGAAAAATAAAAACCTCTTGGTTTACTAAAGAAGTATGGTCTCAACGTTATCTTCACTTCAAATCCGTTGCACCAGCTTGTTATAAAAAAAGTGTCATAAACAGCCTTACAGATCGCGCGATAAAATTGTCTCACGCAGATGACCGCCCCAAAAATTTAAAAATTGTTCGTACTACACTAGAATTGAATGGCTACCCAAAAAACTTTTTTCAATCCTATCATTAAAGAAAGAATAAACAAAATCTATAATGGTTCGTCTAATAAAAATAACATAAAAGGTAATACAGACAATTTTATAACTCTACCTTACATTCCGGAGACCTCAGAGAAAATCAAAAAATGTTTGAAAAAGTATGATATAAATGTTGCGCATAAACCTACTAACTGTGTTGGGAAATATTTCTCAAATCTAAAACCGTTAATACCCAAAGATAAACAAACCCACACAGTGTATAAATTGAATTGTTTAGATTGTGATGGAACCTATACTGGAATCTCTAAGCAATATTTACAAAAAAGAATGTACGGCCATAAATATAGCACAAGAAATAACAACTTAGAAAATTCCACCGCCCTTGCTAAGCATTGCTTTGATTATAACCATCAATTTGATTACAAAAATGTTAATATCTTAACTAAGGAAACCAATTATTATAAAAGATCTATCCTGGAGATGATTCACATAAAACGGGACCCCAAATCTGTAAATCATAGGGTAGACACACAAAATCTAAGTCATATTTATACTAATTTGATTAAATAATCTCTTGCAAATTCTTACATACGTCTTTATAAGTGTAGAAAATGTTTTTAGGAAGAATTCGTAATAGTTATTTCCCAGTACAGGTCTGAAACCTTTCTTAAGTGCCTTGTCATAAATCCTACACATCTGGTTTCGAAAGTAGATACTTGACAAATAACTTCGTTCTTCTCATTTGTTGTGAGAATACCAATCAATATGCACTCATATATTTTAATAATATTACTGAATAGCGGATTCTTACTACAAAAAAATAATTTTTTATACATTAATTCTGACGATACAATTTCGATTATTCGTGGTTCTGTTCGTTTCGACGGCGTGGGCTCTTTTAATTGAAGTTAAATTGTGCGATTGGACGCTTGTGCTATAATTAGTTTTAATAAACCCCCTTTTTAGACATAGTGAGTCTTCTGATGATTGTCGTGAGACCGAAACGTACGTAAAGACGAATAGTTAAAACAAAGTGTTATTGTGACCTATTTCCCGAGAATTTTTATATATAATTCATACTGGGTCAAGAATCTTATTACAAGAAAGTTTTATATGGAAATACAAAACTACATTTATCTAAACAATTTCCTATACAATTTTATAAACATGTTATAAATTCAACTAACAAGGTTATAGGTTTGAATTTCTGCGTATTTTTTATGATTATGAAATTATATATTAAATGAGCTTTCAGTTCCACTGACCTAATATTAATAGTTTTACCCTTCGAATACAAACATAATTATTCTAAACATCCACTCACACTTATACATATACACTCCCTCACACACAACTCACTTCATGCAACTTATTCCCTCACACTTATTACTATCATACACACAAGCTTAGGTGCTTTAACTTATAATAAATTTAATTATATAAACTGTAAACTGTTAACTTTCAAATGTTTCTGGCGATTATGTGTAATGTTATCGAATAAATAATTAAAAATTAAAAAAAAAAATAGGAAAGTTTAATGAAAGTCTTATAATAACTTTAATTATATAAACTGTGAACTGTTAACTTTCAAATGTTTCTGGCGATTAAGTGTAATGTTATCGAATAAATAAATAAAAATAAAAAAAAATAGGAAAGTTTAATGAAAGTAGATGAGACTTTTACAGAATATGTTCAATATGTCTTTTATTTTCTTGAAGGCAAACTGAAGTCTATGTTCGACAGACAATAATAACTGCATTTCCAGAGTTAACTAATGTTTGTATCTGGAATTTCTATATCTTCATTTGAGAAATGAATAGATAGAATTTAGTAGAGCAAGCAGTAATTATTTTTTACCAACTCAACTATAAGAACAACCATATTGGGGATTTAGCCTAAACTATTTTGTTTTCACTAGCTAAAAATATATTTTTCATCATTGCTTGAACAAGTTAATGAAAACCAAATTGATGTTAACTCCAGAAGACAGATTAAATATTATTCGAATGAGAATTATTATTAGAATAATAAGGAAGTAAGTAGTACTGAAAACATGTGCCCAAATTTTCTTTCCAATAAATTCATCTGATAACAGTGTCATATACTCTCAAAGTGCGGTATAACAAAATTGTTTTTTTCAGAAGGATACGAGATAAATATTGGGAAAAAATACGAAACACAAACAAAATGAATTTTATCCGTTCATGTTCGAACATAATTTAATCATGAAAATGCTTCGAAGAGAATTTACGTAAACGTTATTTTCCCTTTTAATATCACATTTTGGAAATTGATGATTTGCATAACCATTAATCTCCCGAGCCGGCGAGAACTTTTTAAAATATAACGTTTCCCATTCGTCATAAAGAATGTAAGCTAAGAGGCTGTCAAAGTAACTGATATAATATTTCATTTGCATATTTTGCTGTAGAAAATGATGACGAAACTACTGGAAAAAACGTGAATTTAATACTTGGTTCGAGACACTGGATGAGGGAACATCTTCCGTTCGCATAAAAATCCTTAATTGGAAACTGAGAAAATGAGAACTGATATCCAATTATGTTAAGCTCCCCAAATGCGTGTACTTTCTTTGTTAATACAATCGTTTGATCGTTCTGGAAATTTGTCTTATCTTAACAATTTGGATAGAAGATCCAAACTCAACATACAGATTTTATATTTTCTCTTGCATACAGTCTATGATACAAAGAGAAGAACATAAAAATATTAGATAAGAAATGTAAAAACATGTTGAACATTTTCTCATAATTAAACTATGTGTATCATCCCAAGGAAATTTCAGAAGAGAATTTTATATGATGAAATTAAGAAAATATCTTGTTCGCATGAAAATCCTTAATGGGAAATTGAGAAAATTGATATCCAATTATATTAAGCTTCCCAAATACGTGTACTTCCTTTGTTAATAAAAACCGTTTGATCGTTCTGAAAAATGTCTCATCTTAACAACGTGGATAGAAGATTCAAATTCAACTCATTCCAGGGAACATAATATTATTATAAATTTTATATTTTCTCTTCCATACAGTCTAAGATACAAAGAGAAAATCAGAATAGTGTATGGAATGAGATAAAAACTATAAAAACATGTTGAATATTTTCTCATAACTCCTAGGAAATTTCAATTCAGATCCTAGATTGGCGACAATAGTTATTTGTTTTACTAGGCATAAAAGCACAAGATTTAATGCCGCGGCATTAAACCAGCCAAGGCATTAAATCTGCTTTTCTGCCGTGTGAAACATATAATTTTTTCTTCAAATTTGTTCCAATTCCACGCAAAATTGACTTTTTCATATTTAAATTGCGTTTCATTATCAATATCCAAATAACTAAATTATTTTATTAAAGGTAACTGGGCCCTGCGTTACTATGTTTACCGCTGATGACGTTTGTTGAATATGTTTGTTTACTGTTTACTTTGTCATTGTCAATTTTGAAAAGTTGTCATGTTAGAAATGGATTTACTGCAAAGTGAGGATGAATTGATGCAATTAACACCACCCGAGATAAGAGACCAGGCGCGAGATGTGGAATTTAACCTTTTACCGGAAAAATCAAGAACTGTATATGAACTCACATACAGCAGATTCATGGAATATAGACAGAAGAAAAATATAGGATCTTTCTCTGAAAATGTGCTGATTGTCTATTTTTCCGATCTTTCAAAGGAAATGAAGCCTTCAACGTTATGGTCTACCTATTCGATGTTGAAAGCTACCCTGAACATAAAAAATAACATTGATTTGGCAAAATACCAGAAGTTACGGGCTTTTTTGAAACGCCAGTCAGACGGTTTCCATGCAAAAAAATCCCGAGTTTTTCAAAGAGAAGAAATCGAGAAATTTTTATCAGATGCCCCAGATGAACTGTATTTGTGTACGAAGGTAGGAATATATTGAAAATGATCTATTATGGATTAAAGAACTAATTTTCAATTTATATTTTAGGTTGTAATTATTGTTGCAGTCGCTGGGGCTTGTAGATGTGATGAGCTTTTGCAAATGAAAATAGATGATATAAATGATATGGGCGACAAATTGCTAATTATGCTTCCAAATACTAAGACCAAAAGATCAAGATCTTTTGTAGTAACGGAATATTTAAGCGTTTACAGAAAATATGCAGCCTCCAGACCCTCGAATTTAAATAATCGGCGTGTCTTCTATAAATATGCGAACGGTAAAGCACATCATCAATTCATTGGCATTCACAAATTCGGTAAAATGCCAGAAGAAATTGCTACTTTTCTGGGATTATCCCATGCGAAAGAGTATACCGGGCACTGCTTTCGCAGAACTTCGCCACGTTGCTGGTGCATTCTGGTGGGGACATAACAATGTTGAAGCAACATGGAGGATGGAAGTCTTCCGCTGTCGCGGAGGGCTATATTGAGGACTCGCTAGCCAATAAGTCGAACATCGGCAATAAAATATTTTCTGGCGTTTCCGGAGTATCAAGTTGTTAATTTTACTGGAAAGGAGGGAAGTGGACAGAGTTCAATTGTATTAAATAATTGTTCACAATTCACCATAAATATATCGAATAAATAAAAATTTCGTGTTGTAGTTTGTAGTTTTAATGCAATAAAACCAGTTTATTATCATCAGCATCATTTTGAGTTTTCTTAATGTCATTGTCAATTTTAATAACCAGTTTGATTTAAATTATTACTTGGAAGGTTGCCTAGCAACGAACTTTTTCTGCCTAGGCAGTAAAAGTGGACTTTTTCTGCCTAGGCATTAAAAGTACAACTTCTAAGCCTGCCAAGTGTCATTAAAAGGCCGCTTTTAATGTCATTTGGAGAAAAATAAATTTACTATGATGAAATTAAGAAAATATCTTTTACCCACTGTTTTCAGCTGGGAAGTCGTGTGAGTCATATTCCTGATCTATTTTTAATCAAGCCAGTCGATTGAAGAATAAATGGGTTGAAGTGAATAAGAAATTAGAGTACGGTTGGAGAGAAAATGTCAACTGCAATATTATCGAAAATGACAATCGAACCAACATTTTGTGTTCTCAATATAGACATGTTGACCAAGAAGATGCGAATGCAAATTTCCAAGATACACTATCTTTGTGGTTCTCTGTGGGGCTTTTTACTCGCTCAACCACAACTGAAAAATATTTAGCCCGTCGCATCCGCCAATAATCTACATATTATAAAGGTCCTTCATTACGAGCAATCTGGAATCTGCTTGGTGCAGTTTTCTCATAATTTGTGTACAATAGTTATCCCAAGAGGTCGTTTCAGCTAAAATATATTCAGTAGTCTGAAACTTATGGTTATACCGGAATTGGACATGAACTTCGTTATTTTAAATGGAGCATTCTACATAATCATTGCATTTTCTTAAATCTAGTTTCGATATAACTTTACGCGAGACATATTATATATAATTTGTTCAATTTTTGAGTTATTTAAATTTTTTCGAAATTTTTGGCAGATACACCCTACAGAAACAAATAATTTTTCAAAATCCAAGCGAGTCTAATATTATCAGGATTTGCCCATATGGGAAAATCTTTGGCACTCTCTAAAAATTTATACAGGAAATTAGGGCCGAATTTCGCTCGAAATTTTTTTTCAAGTTGTCTTCACCAATGTATTAGACGTCAATCTGAATGTGGTACAAATTGAGAGATGAGAGGTGGTTTGGCTGGAGGTTTATTCACAAAAGTGGTGAGCTACAGGTATCGATTTTGTCATTCAATGTTATGTTATTATTGTTTTTTGGTGAATTATGGGTACCGATTTGTTCCTTTAATATTATGTTACGATCGTTTTTTGAAAAAACGATAGTAATTAATATTAAATCGATACCTATTATAATTCACCAACGTCCACCCAAACCAGTGTCTACCCCAACTCCCAATTTTTAACACTTTTAGATTGATACAAAATTAGCATAATTGCATTCTCACTATCTCAAGCGAAACTCAATCAATTTGACTGAAATTTAGAAGTAGTCCATATTGACCACAGGCTGCCTGTTAAATGTCAGCCAAAAATTCAATAGTTTGGCTAGATCTTACAGACTCGACGGTCGAATAACCTGAAGATGGCAAATGCGATTTTGCCGAAACATCGTGTTTTGTTTTGGTGAATTAAGGGGGTATTGATTTGCTTGCTCCTCTAATATTATGTTACTACTGTTTTTTGGAAAAAAAAATTTATATAATATTGAATGACCACATCGATACCTATCATAATTCTCCAACCACCAAACCATTGTCTCTCAATTTTTGCCACATTGATTGATACAAAATTTGCAAAATTGCATTGCGACTATCTCAAGCGAAACTCAATCAATTTGACTGAAATTTAGAAAGTGATCCATATTGACCACAGGCTGCCTGTTAAATGTCAGATAGAAATATTCAATATTTTGGCTAGATCTTCCAAACTCGACGGTCGAATAACCTGAAGATGGCAAATGCGATTTTGCCGAAATGTCGTGTTTTGTTCTCTTGGTATTCTAATTATGACAAAATGAAATAAGACTTCTCTTTTTGACATTTCAATATATTTTCAACTTTATCAGAAAATTGTTATGTTAATTAGTGTGTCCATGTAATTTAGGAATAAATAGTGAGTAATAATGTATGGCTCATTATCAAATTGATGTACTTGAAATGGATTGAATCTGGCCAATTAAATACCTAAGATACTATTCTATGTTTTTACAAATCTGAATAGCTATGATTATTTTATGAATTAGCTATTCTATGATTTTCATTTATTATTACAACTAATCAAGTTCAAGATAAAGATAACGGAATTTAATTTAAAAACTGTCACTGTCATAAATGTAACAATGTCAGAAAATAAAAATCTTTTTAGGTTGAATGGACATAAATATATGAAGAATTCATCCACTGCACTCAGTAAACATGAAAAAGGCACAAACAATACAAAACTTTTGAATATTGGAAAGAATAATGATAAACGTTTGATATTGGAAAGTATGCAGATTAAAAGAAACAATTGTGTTGATGATAAAATTGATTCTAATTTTTCAAAACTTTGTAATAATCTGACTCAAAATTCAGATTTTTTGAATTACCATTTCCTATTATCTATTTAATTCAAGCTAAAGAGACGTGTGCCTGGCAAAAATGTTCGCTAACGGCTTTTTTTACTCCACTAAAAGTAGTACTCGCCTCTCATGAATCTTACTATAAATAATTGAACGTAGCTTGATTGACAGAAGCATGATGCTGTTAACTCTTCTATATCAACTCAAGCGGTGTACTTGGATAAAAGTTTTAAATGAAGTTGGTTTATCGCAGAATGCGATAGTAACCAATCAACTAATCGCAACGTAATCCTGCCATGGAAGATTAGTTTAATCGTGACTTGCTACATTTATCAGATATAATTAATTATTCAACACGCTAAAGGAAAATAATCAATCTAAAACTATGATACTACATTGAAATGAAGATAATCAGGGAAGTATTAATTCGCTAATGATAGTTTTGAATATAACTTAATTGCAGGAATAGAAGAACACATGTCGATAACGGTGTAATAGTATCTATATAAAAATGCCATTTTCTTTTATACTGTGTTTCAAACATGTCAATACAAAAGGATTGAAAACAGTGAATTTTAATATAAAATAGTCTAATTATGCTAATTACTAAGTGCAACAGCTGAACATTTCCTGTACTCGTATAATTAATGATAATGCTATTTTCGTATTTTGCATAAATTATTTGCAGATAATTTATATTACACGTTATGACTACTTGTTTGATAATTGTCCTATAATGAACTGTAAGAAATTATATAATGTTTCTCGCCAGAAGCATAAGCCAAATTTTTTAATATCATTTTACTAGGTAGAAACCATACCTCTCTATATATAGAAATTGAGTTATAGCCCGGTGTATTGCCAGTGCAATGAAGAATCGACGGAGATGAGATTAGCATGTATCCTCAACCTGAAAGATAATGGGTGTGAGAGTTCTTCTTCTGTTTATCTTATTAACAATACGATGCGTCTGCCTCTCTTATACTCTCACATCAATCCTATAAACCGCTCGATCTTACTCAATCTGTATATGGCTTGAGTTTTCGCATTGCTATATGCAAAGGTTTTGTGAGTTGGAGAGATACATACGCATTGTAGTGCTTTACAAGCAACTAACTGTTCAGAAGGTAGGACCTGGTCATTTCGCGATGCGACTGGTCACGATTATGTTATTGTACAGTAATTTTTGAAATTTGTCAATGTTTACCAAAAACGCTTCAAGTGAATTGAATCAATCGAATACGCTATAGGCGCACGGTCAAAAAAGTTGAGTTGAAAATTTGATACGGCTTATTTTGATGTTACTTTATGTTTTTGGGGTGTTTTTTTTTATTTTTGTATTTTTATCTTTACCATCAGTCTCTGATGTACAATCTGTGGAAGTAGCCACAATATTCAAAATGACGCATACGTTTAAAAGTTGAGAACCATAATAATACACCATTATAAACAGCAGCTGCTGCATCAGCATGCCGCCACATGTGTCTTAATATTATTATTATTTTCTCTCTTATTCTTCTATTTCATCTTCTTATGATGATGACGTATATAATAGTATGTAATCAAAGACTCGGTTTATATTTTTTCTATGATAGCTAGGAGGTCACATTTTTGGATTTAGATAAAGACATCGCTTCAGACTACACTGATTCTTGGTTTTCGATGATAGACCCATAATTGGGCCTTGGAGGGGACCAAACACATTTTAATCGATATTTCGATCGACTTTGACTGAAGCAAAAAAGATGTGCAGGTGCGCAAAATACGCGTATGAACCAGGGCTATCAGCACCTAGAATTTGATTTTTTCCGAAATTCCGTAACCTCAAAATTTTCCCAATTTTCCGACATTTATATCAAAATGTCATTCGAAGGTTTTTTAGAAAGTATTGGTCAAAATCCACATTATGCGTGTATCCTTAATAAATGTAATCTACTTTACCGACAACCGTTTTATTTGAAAAAATAGTACCCGACGAGATTTTATTTTCTCTTTGACTCGGTTTATATTTTTTTATGACAGCTAGGAGGTCACATTTTTAAATTTAGATGAAGCCATCGCCTTAGATTATACTGGTTCTTGGTTTTTAATGATAAAGCCAAAATTGAGCCTTGGAGGGGCCCAAACACATATTAGTCGATATTTCGACTTTGACTGTAGCAAAAGAGATGTGCAGGTGCGCAAAATATGCGTATGAACCAGGGCTATCAGCACCTAAAATTTGTTTTTTTCCGAAATTTCCTAACCTCAAAATTTTTCCAATTTTCCGAGGTTATCTTTTTGTGAATGATGAGCTAAAATTCGGAATTTTTAAATTATTTTTTCCGTGTTCAGCACCCCAAAAAACATAATTTATCCGGCCTGAGGATTTTGAAAGAAGCGAGACATATAGCTGGTATCATGCTTTCTTACTGCAAGTCTAGTATGAGGCATTTAGAGATTGCCTCACCCAAAATCCATGAGTGTCCAAGACAGTTGTGCGTTTCTATTTAACCTATACGCAGTTCTCATGGCCTCAGTCTTTATGCATAAGTGTAGAGGTGGTATCCGGCGAGAGATAAAAGGGCTCTCGTTGGAGCCGACCTCATACCGCTCAATATGACCACACGTTCACGGGGACGCTGGGACATACCAGTCCTTGTTCCCGACCACCACCACACTTCATCAGCATAGGTAACCATGGGCTTTATCACAGCGGTATAGATCCGATAAAGAATCTTTGGCTGTGATCCCAATGTGTTGCACGGCCAAAATGACGCAGAGGCCTTCCTCACTCGATATTTTAGGTGTTCGCGTCAGGTCAGTTTGGAGTCTAGGATTACTCCCAGAAACTTCACCGACCCTTTGAATTGCCAGGACACCTTAGGAACAGGAGCTACATATAATTTTTCACAAGAGAGTTGAAACTCTGTTGAATTCTAATATATACCACCTGTGACTTTCAATACTGGCTAAGCGCCATCAAGACTAAACGATACTGACATATGCTATGGTATCTTCGCAAAGTCTCTTGTTGTTGACTTTTGTACTCAGCGTTCAGGCCTTGAACTTTAGAGAGTATCATGCACAGTAAAAAAAGGAAGATTTTCTGCAACATTTGAATAGAGATAAATATTGGCCTACCATTTGAAAAAATGAGTTCTGGGTACTTGCACTTTCCCTAGTTTGGAGCATTTCCAGTTGTTTTTCGTCAATAATAAATGCACCAAAAGGAAGAATATCTTTTACATTCCTTTTAAAAAGGAAAGTGCAATAACAACACATCCATACATCATTATTAATATGTAGGTTAATAAAGAATATGAGAGTATATAGCACATTTTCTTTTGTTCTCATCCGAAGTTGGTGAATATACATACAGCAGTCGATATAACTTACATTTAGTTGTTAACCAAAACACAAAGTATGCTAGGGTAATATTTAATTCTTCATGATGGCATAAAATAATCACATACAGTTCTTTCAACTTCCGCACCTCGAGGATTATTATACATCATTATTATGGAAAATTAGAAGTGATGACGCAAATTGCTACAGTACAATAGTACTATGGTAGTACGATCAATTTGGCGAGAGCTCGTATACGGCTCTATTATAGCTGTGAACTGGATTCGACAGGCAGCATAGCAACAAAGAACGGCTGGCGGCTTAGTTCAAATACGAGGTTCATTGCGTGAATTGTGTCGAAAATAGTTTAAATAATTCGTTCAGATCTCAACACAATCAAATTTATTATCGCAAGTGATACTTAACGGACGTAAAAGAAAAATGCTCTCCGACACAGACACTAAACTGATTGTTCATGCAACAAGTAATGCTTTTAAAAACTTCCGATATAATTTTTTCTATTAATAATTAAGCACTTATTGAGAATAACTAACACTTTCTTGGAACAATAGTCAAACTACAATCAGTGTACAGTCAATGACGGTCCTCATCTTCGAATTTCTTGAACTGCCAAAGATTTTTATAAAAGTTTCGAAAGACTCAAGGGTACATGACACCCCTTATCGAAATGGATAGATGGAGTAACAAGAACTGAAAAACTCTATACTTTTTTCGTAACGTTCATCGTACTGAATTATTTGCGGTTGAAGTTGTAAATTTTTCGGTATAAAAAGCACGTTTTCGAGGGAAGCTTATTCATAGAAAACTCAAACATTTGCTAAAACTACATAGAAACACATTTGAAATTGTTTTTTGTTTGCCTTCTTAGCAGGAAAATTAACGAGACAATTATGACGAGAATTTGCTAATATGATTGTGCATAAATATCTACGAGGGCAAGGTGAAAAGTCCCTGAAAAATAAAACAGATGGCGCCATAATCGAAAATCCCATGTGACATTTGTGTTGTATCATCTTTAACAAGAACGCATTACAATTTTCAGACCGATATGTCATTCAGTTCTTTATTGACACCCATCGAATGCAAGCAACCTTGAAGATTTTTGTAAACATGGAGAAAAGTGAATTTCGCGTCTTCATTAAACATTATTTCTTGCGTGGAAGAAACATTACGAAAACCGAAGCATCGCTTGTTATACATTATGGAGACTCTTCACCATCGATTGGAACGATTCACAAGTGGTATACTGATTTTCGTTGTGGTAGTACCGGGATATCAAAAATTATCTTGGTCAAAGGTGGTTGTGGAATCTAAAACGTGTGTCTTACTTTACGTTTGAAATAATTATGTTATAATTAATTTGAAGTTTCTAAAAGTGCGAAATGTCGCAATTTTATACGAATATTGTAACACTCAGAAGTCTTTAGCGCTTTGGACTCCGGGATTTTCACGTGGCCTATCGAAATTAGAAGGTTCGAATTATCTACAAACATAATTGCATGAACGCCAGACGTCCTATGTCATTAGCTACGAACGAAATCATTTTGACATATGCCTCGAGGAGCTCGCTGCGCGTAAGTTAGAGATTATACTTTTCACCTCGGTCTTGTTAATTTGGGGCCGTTTCGAGCCCCGTGTGGCCGGCGCCAGTTGTAATAAAGTTTTTCGGCTATAGGCCGCTAGCTTTTACCCGTTTCGTGTATATTTTAGTAGCTAGAAAATTTCTTTTGGTACGTCGCACGCCACACGCTCGTAGCTGACAGCTGAGAGTACCTGTTTCTATTTGAATTAAATTTTCGTATTTAAACGACTTTTTGGGGCCCGAGACTGTGCTATTAAGTTGACCCGGTTCATAATCTAACGACATGGATCGAAAATCGCACTCCAAATGTCGCCTTAAAGTCGTAGGAGGGAGCACTATTTTGCACTTTTCTAACTTGCGAGCTACGCGCTCCTCACGTGAACGTCATTCGATTTACGGAAAATTAACGAATTTAAAAAAGTTTTCGACCCGGATTGTGGCCGTTGCGACCTTGTAAAAGGTTCAAAGTTAACATTATTATTTCATAATTTGTAGTTCATTATTGTTTTACAACTGAAATAAATAGGTATGAAATTTGTAGATTATTGATGATATCAGTGTTACAGTGACAAAATTATTTCAAACGTAAAGTAAGACACACGTTTTAGATTCCACAACCACCCTTGACCAAGATAATTTTTGATATCCCGGTATGACCACAATGGACGCCGACGGTCGTTCAATTGAGGTTACAACGCCAAAAATTGTCGATAAAATCCATGGTATGATATTGTACGATCGGTGAGTTATAGTGCACAGGATTGCAGCTTCAAAGGAGTGTTAGCGATGTTCAAGCACGCTAAGAAGGACCTTTTGCGCCGTTTCGTAACCGTGGGCAAAATATGGATCCATCACACCACACTAGAGACCAAAGAACAGTCGAAACAATGGACTTGTCCTGGCGAATCAAAGCCGAAAAGGGCCAAAGTAGGTTTATCGACCAACAAAGTTATGGCGACAGTTTTTTGGGATGCACACGGTATCGTCCGTATCGATTACCTTGAAAAGAGCAAAACGATCACCGGTGTATATCATGCAGAGCTGTTAGATCGATTCGTTTGGCAAAGAAAAAAGAGCTCTTTCACTAGGACAACACACCGGCGCACAGGTCCGCAGTCGCAATGGCAAAATTGCATGAATTGCGCTACGAATTAGTTGGTCATCTCATGTTCTCCAGATTTGGCCCCCTGCGATTTTTATCTATTTCCAAATTTTAAGAAATGGCTCAGCGAAAAGAGATTTGGCTCCAACGAGGAGGTCAACGCCTTTTTTCAAGGATTGCCGAAATCATATTATTTGGAAGGGATCGAAAAAATTGAAAAACATTCGACGAAATGTATCGGACTACAAGGAGATTATGTTGAGAAATAATATAAGTTTTGCCCAAATAAATCATTTCATGTTTAATTTTTCAGGCGCTGTTCACCTTGCCCTCATATCTATGACGAGGCATCGAAACACGTAAGTATGATCTATCCCTGCATAGCTACTTTGCATTATGAAATTCTGTTTCCAAAAAGATGCAAAAGGATTGCAAAAACGTCCTCTTATCTGTAGTTCTTGGAATATTATAAATATGTGATCTACATAACCGTAAGATAAGTTTTATTAAAACAACGGAGTAATCCTCGTAGGTGAAATATAGAACTCAGCTGTTTTACAGCTACTCGATCATGGCCACTGTGTACTGTGTAGGGAGGTAATTACTACAATTACTGTGGGCTCTCGCGAGTATATACGTATATGTTTAACTATTAGTTTCTCTCTCAATTATCTTTTTGTTGCGTTTTACCTAAACCAAGGTTATATTAGAATTATAGTTATTCTTCATAATACTTTAATAACGGTATACACCACATTCGTGAAACACTACTAATTGTAAGCAGTAATAATTGTATATTCTTTTCACGATCAAATAAACTTCAAACGATGACAATTTTATTTGTACTACGGGTCAAAGGAATGATTGGAGGATCAGAAAATATATCGAAAATGATTTAGAACATTTACATTGAAATTTTATGCAAATAGTCTACATAAAAAGGAGAAGAAAGAAGACCATTCCTAATAATTATATACCCATTGCACTATTATCTGTCATCTCTACAGTGATGGAGGAAGCAATCAACATCGAACTCATCAACACCTAGAGAGCTCCAAAATCGTGAATGATCGGCAATATGACTTTCGTCAAGAGAGATCCACAGGGAACTTGCTTGCCTGCGTAAGACAAGTATGGCAGAAATCTATTGAAAAACATGTGACATCTCTAGCTGTATGATTGGATATCGCCAAAGCATTTGACCAAGTCCGGCACCAACCGCTTCTTGGAAAACTTGCGTCATATGGTTTACCGCCTAAACTTCGTCGTTTACCATCGAGTTTTCTCTCAGATAGATTACTCCATGTGGTGATTAACGGATTATCCTCCGATACAATGGCTCTTGACATCAAATTTGTTTCTGCTCCACATAAACGACCCCCTGGAAGTGACCACCTATCCAGTCCACAGCTTTGCAGATGAAGGTACATTTCATACTGCTTTCTCATCAAGAGCCCCTATACCATCCAATGAAGCCAGAGGTGCGAGACAGATAGACGCAATTAATGGAGATTCGGCGGAGTTGTTGAAATGGGGATCTGATAATCTAGAATAGTTTATTGCAACAAAAATCAAGCTTGCGTCTTCTCCAGGAAGGCAAATCCCACAATTCCTAATATGATGATATCAAGAACCCTCTCATGGAACGATCATGTGGGGTCCATTGCGAAAACAGCTTGACAAAAACTTGGTTTTCTATTGCGGCCAAGAGCTACTTTACATCTCAGCAGCTCCTATACGTTTGCAGTTCAGCTCCCAAATATACGCTGGAGCTCTTGGATTCTATATCGAAAAGAGCTATTCGTTTGATTGATAATGTCACACAAGGTAACGCGTGCCTGCCAAAAGTCACAGCGCGATTATCAAACTGTCTGCCACCAAGCACCATAAGAGTGGAGACAGGACTGGTCCCTACGGACACCCTCGAGTAACATTTGTATGCGACGCTACCACCATGGTACCGCTGTTATCTGCATCCGGGGGAGCATGGTCCAGATCCTCCCAATCGATCAATCAATCAATCAAAACGATGGCGGACAAGTCCGGAGCACATAGACCACTTGATTGGGTTCATTGTGACCTTCTTGATTCAAGAATCAGCCCAGCAGGCCTAAGGCAGTGCCGGAGGCTAAACATTTGCATGGACTGATATCTCTCATGGCTTCAAGCAGCATATGTGTGATGCCGAGGTGTTGTAGCCTAAGAGAAACCAATGCTGGATATTCTGCTAGGATTTGAGAGGCAGTTTCATCCGCCTCTCCACATCTACTATAAGATGGGTCTTCAACAATGCGCATTGTGTGTAGATGTTTTATTCAGATGACAGTGTCATGTGAGGAGTCCTGTCACCAGTTTTAGGCCTCTCCTGATTATAGAGATAGGGTTTTAGAGAATTTAGGCGACAACTCCCTAATATGGAGCTTCGTTTTCCTCATGCCGGGGGCACTATGCCAGACCGAGAGCTACTCTCTATCCAGTCGCTCCTTGAGGGCGTGAAGACCGGTGGCCGATGGAATTCTGATCGTTGAATCGGGGCCAGGGGCACTCAAGGAACCCCGTTTGGTTAGTTCATCGGCTACTTTCTTTCCCTTCACGCCAGAGTGGGCGGGTACCCACATTAGCTGGAGTTTGCCATACATTTTGCGAAAATTTGTTTTGAAATCTACCTGCCATTGTAGTGCGCCGTTATCAGTCTCTGCGAGAGTATGGTCTTGATTGACCTGACTAAGGTGTAATCGATTCCGTATCTTTACACAGTATGACACATGGACTCGAAGGAGGTATTGTCGAACGCCCCTTCGATATCCAGGAAAACGCCTATGGCGCACTGTCCGAGACTAATAGCTTCTTAGATCGGTCTTTGATATACCTATCGATCAGCCTCTCCAGCGCTTTCAGGAGAAAATATGTGAGGCTGATAGGGCGGAAAATTTGGCCTGAGTGAAGTCAGTTCTTCACGCCTTAGGTATAAAAACGACTTTGACCTACCTTCAAAGTCTTGGTATAAAGCCAGAGGCGATACAAAATCAGAATATCCGGAAGACCGGGATAGTGATAAGTTTCAAGCCCTCTTGTAAGAGGGCTGGGAAGATCTCATCATCATCCGGTAATTTGTAGGGCGCAAAGCTTGAGATGGCCAACCCACTCTTTCCTAGCTTATCACATTCGAGGTCATCCTGTAGTCGATTGCTCTGGCGTTGACACGGGAGTCCTCGGGTGATATGACTATGAGGTTGTCATCAGACCCGGGAAATGCACTGACATCAGATGTCGTAGTGTCTCGTCCGGCGATGACGTGCACTCCCCGTTTGGCAGAATCACTGACCTTATTACAATCGAGGAATCCTTGGAGAGGGCCTTGCATAGCCTCGCTACTGCCGGCATCTTATTGATGCCCTCATAGTAGGTACGGCATGAATCTTTGGAGCTCCTCAGAGCTTTCTTGTAGTTCCTTTGGGCAACCTTAAAGGTCTCCCAGTCTGAACTACACCAGGTTCTCTTCGCTTTGGTGAAGAATTTTTTCACTCGCTTCCGATGTTCCTCCACCAGGGAAGACCACCAGGGAGTTATTGCAGTCGTCCCTCCTTCATACCACTCTTTCATGTCTCTTCGCGACATTGTACATGAAATCGAAGGAGGGTTCGTGGAATGTCTTTTCTAACATACGAACTATTTATTATTAATTCTTAAACAACTACCTCCCTTTGATTATATGAAACAATAACTACTTTGTTTTTATACCACTTTTATTAATAAAGTGGTATAAAAATAAAGTAGTTATTCTTTCATATAATCAAAATGATAAATTACCATAAAGTAACGGCTTCCACCATCAGCTACCTCCCGGGCTAATACCGTTTAATATAATATTTCTAATTGAAAACATTAAAAACTTGCAACTGCTTCGCTCATAGTCGTAGCATATTCAAGAATATTTGATGTAGAATTTAAAAATGGAATAACAAAGTTGATGTTGATTTTTGGTATACAAGGATTAATAAGAAATAGATAGATCTCCATGAAAATTATCTGTTGTTATAATGTTTTCATTGGAAGATTTATAAAACCAAGCTTAATTATATTCGAAAGAACTATATATATAAACGAAAGTAAAATACATGAAATCTCTATATCATTCATTAATATCTGCCACCCTCATTCTCCTTCGCCAAACATACCCATGCCCTCGTTGCTATCCTCGTGCTTTTCTCCCCATACTTCCCCACCTCGCCTCCAGGATCTCCCCTGATCGACTATGGGATTTCCCCGCACCGTTCTTAACAGTGCCGTACTCCTAACAATTACAAAATTAGAAATCTAAAAAGCAATTACAATCAGATAATTCTGCTGCAAGGTGATCGCGTTAAACCCGTTTAATTTGCTTATTTTATATGGTCAAAGATTAACTTAATCAAATTGGAGGACCTTTATTCAAGGATTCTCACTTTACTTAACATTACTCATTCAGATAAGTAATCAGGAGAAGTCAAAACAAATATTGTAATGGTTTTATTTAAAGCGGTTATCAACAAGTGTTCATTACATCGAATTGAGATAACAACCAGGATATCATTTGAGGTTCATTCTTGACCTAGATATGAATTACTTGCAATTCCTCCGGATGTAGGTCACAATTATAATATTGATTGAGTTTGATTTCTGGATTCAATTACGTTACAGCATCGTAATATTAATAATGATAATGTGACAAATCTCCTATTATAGCAGCGTATGTATTACGACCAGATAATATAAGATTAATCAGATTGGGAACGAAATTAAGACTGGCTACCGTTAATCACGTTCACCTTTGCAATTAAAAAACATATTTCAAGGAGTAGATACTCGCATGATAAATTGTGAATTAAAACCCAATTTCACACTTTAATAACGATGTATTAACAATTTGTTACACCATTTTGAATGCGTAAAAATAGAAGATCATAATTATCGAAGCAAACCAGGTTTAACGTCAAATGACGAAATCGATTTGTGCTATGACGATTTTAAGACGATCTACTTTCAGATTCTAAGGGACTTCTCCTCAAACGAAAAATGATTTGGAAAGATTTCAACGTTTCTCAGTATTTTTGAGGACACCCTTCTATCTCAAATTATGAACTTTTTCTTCTAATGTCAAAAATGTTGGAAACTTTTGAATGAAGAAATTTTTTTGGTATTACGATGTGATCAGTAATTTATGATGCCAATATTTTATTAGCTGGCTCAGCTTAAATTTTGATTGGTATTGGTTGGTGGTATTGGTTGAGATGGTAGCGGGCTTAATATAAAGTTCGTTGCACTTAGCCAAAGAGCCTTGTACACTATCCTCTAAGTTTTTCAGGGTGTATTTAAATACCCCGCTGTCTCGAAGAAGACCAGTTATGGAGAAGTAGAAAACTTCAACAGATGGGCGAAAGAACTAAGCTTAGAGGACGAGGAAGTGACTATTGGTGCACAATAGAGAGACAGGGCAAGCTAAGAAAGCAAAACGAGAATAAGAGAAATGCAGAACAGAGTGAGAGATAAGGAAAGTAAAGCATAAGGAAAGTAAAGTATGAGGCAGAAAGGAAATGAGGATCCACGCTAATTTTTAGGAGTGTGGAGGTTGGTGGGTTCCTCATTGGCAGTGGTTTCCAGGGAAAAGTGAGGGAGGGTATTACTAATGCTTAAAGTCCGTCGGACGGGAAGGCAGGGGTGAAAATCCCCAGTTATTATCATGCTCGTCGAACGAAAGCTGTTTAACACTGAACACGAGTAGGTAGGGGGAAGGGGCCCAGATGGTTCAAAAGACCGTCTCATCTCCAATTAAGGCGTTGGTCTCTGCCAGGCAGTTGGCGTGCTGTTGAAAGTAGGAGAGGGTACTACGAGACATGTCTAAAGTCCGATGGATGGGAAGACAGGGGGTTTAAAACCCCCCACAGTTATTATCATACCCGACAGCATCCTAAGATCTGTTTTACGCTTAGATCCTTCATGTCATCGACCGTGATGATCTACGTCGCTAGCCAGGTAAACCTGGTTCGGATGAGCCCAGGACATTCAAAAAGAATGGGTTGACGACTCCACTTTGTTTTCCTTGCATCTCATACAGAAGGGAGTGTCGCTTCTTCCCACAGTATGTTCAAATTCCATTAGATTTCCGTGACCTGTAAAAATCTCGGAGATTATCCTAATGACCTACCTCATTTCCAAGCAACGATTTGGCAGACCGGCAACCGTCAATGCTTCTTCATGCTGAGGCATGTTGATCTCTCAGATGGTTCTGCAAGATTTATATACCCCCGTTGTAGGGGATACCAGCAAGAGGGTCTAACCAGTTTGTCCGCTTTCTCATTCCCTTTCCAACCTGAGTGACCCGGGATCCAGGTCAGGTTGAGCCTGTTTTCACCGACTAGCCGGTTAAGTATATCTGACAAGCTACGAGGACACAGTCCGACTTTTGAGTGCGTTGAGTGCCGCCGAACAGATCCAGATGGTCTCATTCATCTTATTATAGCCAAGAAGATTCTCCGCACATCTGTAGATGGCAAGCATCTCGGCTTGGAAGACTGTGTTGAGATTCCCATTCGCACTCGATATCCATCAATATATCTAGGAATGCAAAAGCCTGCTGCGACTTTTCTGTTTATTCTAGATCCATCCGTATACCAAATTGTGCCGTGCTTTAGCGTGCGACCATTTTCCTATTCCTCCCTCGACGGGATGACGACTCTGAAATGCTGCTCCGCGAACCACAGGGCTTTGATTCTGTCCTGCGGTTCTTGTCGCAGCCGATCAGGCTGTTCCCTAAACAGACGAGCTTGGTCTGCATTCCACCTCTTCAGGGAGTCATTGCAGCTAAGCCTGTAGACCTTCATCATTGCAAGATTTCTCATCGTCATTGATAGGGCGGGCACGCCCAGCAAGGCCTCAATGCTGCAGTCGGTGTACTCTTTCCCCGTGGATGTAATGCCTCTGAGGAAGAGTTCCTGTATTATGTCGAGAAGTTTCTGACCTGTAAACAGTTTTGATAACAAATACATTTTTTTTCATCAAAATGTATTTTATTTTAAAAAAGTACCTGAAATTTGGCGTCTTTCCTCTACAGTGAAAATATTCATTTATACGTTAACTAAACGAGAGGAAATCCTATAATGTTCGAGGAGCATCCTGTGCGCCAGCTGTGAAATGTTGGGAGAGGAAATAGGCATTCGAATTTTTCTTGAAGGTTTGAAGGCTATAAATATCTGGCGAAGGCAGATATTTTAACGCTACGGACTTCCTGCCTGTGAATTCAACAACGTGACGTTCTTTTGCCCCCACACACCCATGATTTCCTACGCGTTCATGAATGTAGGTTCATGTCTTCAGTCTTTAACGAACGTGTGTAGCGGACTTTAATGTTGCGTTGAGTAGTTACGTGTATCCGACACTTTCGGCATAGCTCCCTGCTTAGTGTGAGTGAATGATAGCTCCTTCAGTAAATAAATGCAATGTGATGGTAAAATACAGTGTTTTTAACACGACGGTCTGCATGTCTCATGAGAGTTAAGGTGGATTTTAATTATACTGTAACGATACAACAAGACACGAGCGACACATTTTGAAAGTATACAATAGGTATTTTACAGTCAGTAGCACGGTCTAATACCAACATGTTCCCGAAATTTTTCCATGGAAGAATTCTCATTAATTGCTGTACTAATCGACAAAGATCGAGTACCTACAGACGGGAAAGAAAAAAACCTATTTGAGATGACAGTTTCTTAACGAAAGGGAAAGAGGAGGTGTAAGGTCCATTGCTAAAACTGCTTCACAAAAACTTCTCCAGGAAGGATCCCAGAATCCCTAATATGATGATGTCGGGTATAACTATTCCTATGAACTCTTCCATACAATGCTCGAGATCACCACCAACAGTACCCTCCCATGGACGATCATGTGAGGTCAAAAAAACTTGGTTTTCTATTCCGTGCCAAGAGCTACTTTACATCCCAGCAACTCTTTATAATCCACAAGGCACAGATTCGACCTGTCCTGGAGTACTGCTCACATGTTTGGAGTTCGGATCCCAAACATACGCTGAAGCTCTTGAATTATATTCAGAGGAAGCTATTCGTTTGATTGATAAGGTCACACTTATGAGTTCATTGACCTCTCTAGACTCTAGACTAGAACATCGTAGAAAGGTGGAAGATCGTTCCCTTTTCTATAGATATTTCCATGGTCGATGTTCATCAGAAATCTCATATGTTGTTCCACCACGAGAGATTCCAGATAGGCGGACTAGATGAGCTCAAACTAGTCATCCCTTCATTACAAGCTCGAGATCTGCCGAACTACCAGACTTAATTTTTTTATCGAACAGCGAAGTTGTGGAGCTCTTTCCCTAATGAGATCTTTCCCTATGCCTATAACCTAAAAATCTATGATAAGGTTGATGGCGAAATGAAATTTCATATACTTCAGAATGTCTACTTATAGTCCAAGCAATAGGCAGAAATGCGTGCAGAAATTAATACTTGGAATAAAAAATATGAGCGTATAGGAAATTGAATTTAAAGTTGAGTTTCTGGTAAATGCAACTCGATCTGAAATGGCGAACATAACCTAAAAAATTGGCAAAGTTGCAAAAAGTGCTTTTTCTTAAATAATCAAAAAACTATAGCTCGGATCGGCAAAAGTTAAATGAGAAAGTTGTAGGTATCAAATAGATCTATCGACACGTCCCATAATAATTATCAATATCATTCATAATTTCCGAGTTATATCGAAAAAACCGTTAAAAATCGGGGTATCGAGAAGTCGTTAACTATTACGTTTCCATATGTTTTGTTTCCTGTACATATAGCCCATGGCAAGCTAAGAGAGTACTTTTTTCTTAATTTGAAATATTGATTATCTTTCAAAATATATCGATTTTTCGAAAAAAAGACGCTCAAAAATTGGCTAAATCTTCTCAGGAAATGGTCCTGGAGTAACGATTTTGAGCTTATTTTATCCATGAAGAGTTGTGCTATAATTTTATTGAAGAAACGTAGCGATTTTTTCAATTTTCAGGGTGAAAAAATTTCATCTTTTTTTAACATGTTTTTTCAGATTAGTTTTACAATTTTAATTTTAGAAGAATGTCTTTGACGTAAATCGATTTCTAACATTTTTTTACGAGTTGGCAAAAAAAAATTTTTCACCTACGATCTTCTAGAGCTAGACCAGCGATAATTTTTTTATTTCAAAAAAATCTTTAAGACACAATACACATTATACAGGAGTGTGTTTAATGGAGGTTAATGTTAAATACCTACATTTTCAATAAAAAAATACTGGGATATGTTTCATTGATCCATAGTATTAGAAATTGAGTAACAAAGCTAAGCGTGCGCGGCTGCCGGAGCGTGAGGCGGAGTGGTGGAAGCATTGAGTGCTCGCACTGAAAACTGATTTCGTGCGTTCAAAGTGGCTTGTGTTGTGCTTGCAAAATCAATATTTCGGCTTCTGGATAACGTACAAAAATCTTTTTGTACTTAATCTGGGTTAGCTCGACGAAATAAACACGAATATCGTATTTATTTCGGCCGTAGAATCAAAATAGACTCGGAAATATTTATTTTTTACATTTCTAATTTGTTTTACTTTTTATGTCATTCAAATTACGATTTATTATCAAAACAGTATTTTCCATGTAATACCTCAACTTTTTTGCTCAGGGAATCATACTGACGTTATGCTTGCGGATCTCTTTAACAATTATTTAATTATTTCAGTGAATATTTTTTTATGATACAAAAGTATTAAAAAATATTTATAAAATCCTTACAATCAAACTAGCGGTATACAGCTCATATGCCTCATATTAATGGAATGTATTCGAATTTTCCTTTCTTCATGAAGAAAATAAGCCCAAAATAGTTACTCCAGGACCATTTCCTGAGAACCAATTTTTGAGAGCGTCTTTTTTTCGTAAAATCGATACATTTTGAAAAATAATCAATATTTCAAATTAATAAAAAAAAGTTCTCTCTTAGCTTGCCATGGGCTATATGTACAGGAAACAATACATATGGAAACGTGATAGTTAACGACTTCTCGATACCCCGATTTTTAACGGTTTTTTCGATATAACTCGAAAAGTATGAATGATATTTATAATTATTATGGGACGAATCGATAGACCTATTTGATACCTACAACTTTCTCATTCAACTTTTTCTGATCCGAGCTATAGTTTTTTAATTATTTAAGAAAAAACACTTTTTGCAACTTTACCAATTTTGTAGGTTATGTTCGCCATTTCAGATCGAGTTGCATTTACCGGAAACTCACCTTCAAATTCAATTTCCTATCCACTCATATTTTTTTTTCCAGGTATTAATTTCTGCACGCATTTCTGTTTATTGCTTGGACTATTAACAGTTTAATTAATTGTTAGCAAAAATTGAAAATGATACAAGGAAAAGAAATACTTCATTTAAAAAATCTATGTCTGCAAAAAAAACCTCGCAGTATGTTTAAGATTAGTAACTATTTAATGAAAAACAACGTATTATTGATAAACAGAGGTTATTAAATATAAGAACACATGAAAGAAAAATTAAAACTCGTTTCTATGTGAGCCGCTTGGGATTGCAATATATTGTCCAGAATATGATGGTGAAATAACTAATGAATCATTTATCAATTCTGATCGTAATTTCTATATTTTTCCGTAAAAGTTGATGACGGAATCGTGAATATTTGTGCTGGTATAGGCTGTTTCTCCATTATTATTTTAATCTCGAAAAGATTGATTATGATTTTCATCTATTCTGCAAAAACAAGTAATTTTTAAACTCATATTTTTGAAGTTGAGTTGAAAATCAAAATTTCGCAAACAATGTCGTTGCCGTTTGACTCCACAAAATACACCGAACGACATGTACAGACACTTTTGAACATTCCTGTTCAGCATGTGCCGGCCGTCCTTTTGTCGTTGGTGAAACGTGCCACAACGTGTAGTTCACCGATAGTGTGCAACTGTGCTTACTCTAACTTTATTTAAATGTGCTGATGCTTTTTCAGCGTCGCGTGGTAGATGTATCGTGTCGTTGTCGGATAATATAAATCAACCTTTAAGGATGAAAGTAAGCCTTACACAACTATTTTGCATCTTAAAAAACGGTTTCTATTGATAAACCTGTTGGTGTGAATCCGTGTTGACATGTTTTTAAGCTGTTTGATACAGGATTTTCAAAGATTTTTGAATTTGATCTGTACAGAGTGTCCCAAAATTGCTGGAAAATAAAACTACCACTTATTGTACAAGTCAAAATAAGTCAATTGAACCCAATTTATATAGTAACAAAATGTACCGTTTGTCCGTTAGGAGAGTTCAAAGTTCACTTAAAAAATCACATTTTTGTGCGCTATTCACAAATACGTGGAATAAACAAGATGAAATTTTGCAGAAGCGCATAGTAGAAGGTTACCCTACTTTCAGTAACCAAAGAAATTCAAAGAAAATTGTAGAAGGGTACCTTCACCCTTTGAATTTTTTTTTATTAGGGGTGGTAACATGGTTCTTAGATTTTTTCAACAGAAAGGCTTGTTCATCTACTTTATTTTTTATCTCTCGTGAAAATTCCATATTTCGCATCGTTTAGAAGGAAAAAAATGTTTTCTCAAACACTGATGACTGATATTCTTAGATCAAGTTTAATAAAATTGTGAGAAGACTATCTGCGTGATGTGGGCCACATTTGCTCTCTGTTGACAACTTCAAAGGAGTGTTTGGCGATGTTCAAGCGCGATAAGAAGGACATTTTGAGCCGTTTCGTAACCATGGACGAAATATGGATCCATCACAACACACCAGAGACCAAAGAACAGTCAAAACAGAGGATTTATCCTGGCGAATCGAAGTCGAAAAAGGCCGAAGTGGGTTTATCGGTCAACAAAGTCATGGCGATAGTTTTTTGGGATGCACACGGTATCGTTCATATCGATTACCTTGAAAATGGCAAAACGATCACCGGCGTATATTATGCAGAGCTTTTAAATCGATTTGTAGCCGATTTCAAACGCAATAAATAATGTTTAATCAAGACGCGAAATTCACTTTTTTCCATATTTACAAAAATCTACAAGGTTGCTTGCTTTCGACGGGTGTCAAAACAGAACTGAATGACATATCAGTCTGAAAATGTTGATGCGTTCTAGTTAAAGATGGTACATCACAAACGTCATATGGGATTTTCGATTGTGGCGCCATCTGTTTTGTTTTTCAGGGACTTTTCACCTTGCCCTTGTATGTTACCCATTAACGGATATTAAAAACTCTACTCCTGACCAACTGAAATTAGCTAAAGTAAGTGCAATACATAAATGAACTGTGATCATTCGATCACTGACTTTCCTCACTGTTGCCAGCTAAATAGGTTTTGGATAATTCTGCGCGTCAGATTTAAGACTGTAGGAACAGAAAATACATTGGAAATGATTTAGGAACCCCTAATGAAACACGTTAAGATATTCTCTATGTTACAATGAAATAGTCTGAACTACTCTATGTTTCATACTGACACCTGCTGCCACTTGAAATATCATACTTCACCATAGAGTAAACGCATAAAATAGACTGTGTGCCCAAAACAATACAGTTCCTATAATCACCACTTTAAAGCGGCTTGCGAAATTTCAAATTCATACGACCAATAGGAATGGCGCAATCATCACCACAGAGGTTACTCACGTGTACACAACAGAACGCTGATATCAATTAATTCAAATATTTTGATAGTACATTCAAAGATTATACTCGTTGTTCATGAAAGTTTTATCATTTTCTCAACGTGCCATGACTAGCAATAATTTGTCACGATAGCGTTACGAAATCGATCAAGCACATTCATCAAGGCACGTCTAGCGAATGTCGGTAACGGTAGACAATTTGTAACTGGATACAGAAAGCTTTAGATGACAAATCGATCTCGGTTGTCATTATGAACATAATTGCATCTGAGTATCTGAGGCGTCTACTAGTCCACTAGTTTTGTAGATGTTTGGTTTGATTCTCCACTAATTTGTTAGAATTACATGACATATAGCGTACGCTCGAGATATTTCATAGTACAGAAAATCTGTCAAGACAAACTGATCGAAGCTATTTTTGTTGTAAATTGTTAGCGAGGCATGTGACGAGCTTTAAACCAAAAAGTTGTCATACCCACCTTGGACCCTTTTGAGGGATATCAAAATGTTTTTGGATATGATTTTCCGAAAGAACGGTAGGTCACAGAGAAAACATTTTTGATCAAAAATTGTAGAAAACAATGTGAGCTACAATTTATCTCATGCAGTAGCCGCGCTATAACCAAAAGTATAAGAGCAGAGGGCGCCAAGTTGCCAAAAATAACTATTTCCTGTTTTTCGACGCGAACTAAAATATTTTTGTTACATTGGAAACATAGAAGTAGTAGAGACAAAAGAAACCTACAAAATATATACGCACTTTATTATCCCACCATGCACTGTAGCGGAGATATAGCACTTTTATTTTCTTGTCTTGGTTTTTGGTGGATGTGACACCACCTCGGCCTTTATTTTCCAGGCAGATCAAAACTCGTAGAGCTAATCGCAAAAGATGAGATTTTGCGAAATACTGCAGAAATTTTCAAGCAACCCTGCATCCATCAACAAAGTCACTTGCACATACACACGCTGCCACAACTTCATTTCCAAAAAATCACTCCGTAGACTGCTAGAAATAGTTCAATATTTCTAGAGTAACAAACTGTAAATATGAACTATTTTGCTCTTATATAGATCATGTTACCTCATCGGTGTCCGTGTCCATTCATTCTCCCATAAAAAACATATAATTGCACTATGTATTTAAAACAACAAAATAGTCCAATTATCTTTTTTCTCAGTTTTTCATATAAATATAAGATTTGAAAAAATCAAATAATTGTACAATATTGCACTTGAAATATACACTAAAAAAATAGTATCAACATTTATAATAAGCTTGCTTAGATAAATATTGATGCTAAAAATTTTGGTATCAAAAATTTCAAGTATTAACTGGAAATATTTTAAAATTAACGTACTTAAAATTTAAATTTCATCTTGTACCAAAGATCTGTAAACAAAATTACAGAAATCAAAAGTCCCGACATAGGGTAATAGCGTTGTTATTCAAAATCTAGGTTTGTAAAAAATATTGGCACTATCGACGTCGCACAGGCAGTGATGCTACGATCTTCCATCGGGGTGGTTGAGTTATCTACATAATGTTTTCATATCAAAATGAATCAAAGTAAATTATCTACAATAATTGTTGTCAATTTACATATTTTTAACCTCTCTATTATTTATTTATTTCCTCTTTGATACGGTTACCATAAAGACACCCATCATGCAGTAGGGTTCAATGAGCCTGGATGCGTGCTGATGTTCTCCGAACTATATAGGTTTTCCTCTCGTGTAGTCAAAGTATAAGAAGAAACATAACGCTAACAATACTAATCGGTATTTTATGCCATTCTAAGATAAAATAAATTTTCGAAGGCAACTTCTTCTTCAGTACAGGTACAATTCTTATCAACCGGAGCCAACACAACCCCATCCATATAGATGAGTCGGGCAAAAATCATTTCTTCTTAGAAGTTGTAATACTGCTGATGCAGAATCAAAGTAGCTATTTTAACCATTGACGCAACAGAGCAATTTAATATGGAAATATTTAATAATTATCGTCATTATTTTGATCACTTGACAACGTTTCGCACTGCGTTTTTTATAATACTTAATTAATTAATTGCCATAATAATTTTTTGCCTATTAATTAGCATAATATATGCAGTTGCTGAAGAACATTTTTTATATAGTTACTACAATGTATATAATTCCTTCGATATCACGACATCACGTTCCAATTAAAAACGCATATTAGAAGTATTTTGAGGTCTAATAATGAGATGATATAAATCTCCGAACATTTCTTCACATCCCTAGTATTGCGTTTTTAGATCCATCATGGCTTTTTGGGATGATCTTTATCAACTTTCCCTATACGTAAGCCTGACCATTTTCGAAATATTCATACCAGTTTAGAAAATTTTGGAAAATCTATAACTGTAATTTTTGAATATTTCGAAATCATTTTCTAAAGTGTCATAAATAACTTGTCGAATAGACCGATGTATTAAAAAAGAAGATAGTTAGCATTTGAACTCCTTGATTCAAAACGTACTTCTTCAGGAAGAACAATATAACTGTGATAATTGAAAGAATAACATAGTTAGTCTTTGGACTACGTAATATAGAATCTTGAGTAAAAATCCCGAAACTGTGATATTGGAGAAAAGGAGATAGTTAGCATTTGAACTCCTTGATTCATAATGTACTTCTTCAGAAAGAACAATATAACTGTTATAATTGAAAAATAACATAGTTAGTCTTTGGGCTACATAATATAGAATCTTTAGTAAAAACCCCGAAACTGTGATATTGGAGAAAAGAAGATAGTTAGCATTTGAACTCCTTGATTCATAACGTACTTCTTCAGGAAGAACAATATAACTGTGATAATTGAAAAAATAACATATTTAGTCTTTGGACTACGTAATATAGAATCTTAAGTAGAAATCCCGAAACTGTGATATTGGAGAAAAGAAGCATTTGAACTCCTTGATTCATAACGTACTTCTTCAGCAAGAACAATATAACTGTGATAATTGAAAAAATAACAAAGTTAGTCTTTGAACTACGTAATGTAGAATCTTAACTAAAAACCCTGAAACTGTGATATTGGAGAAAAGAAGATAGTTAGCATTTGAACTCCTGGATTCATAACGTAATACTTCAGGAATAACAATATAACTGTGATAATTGAAATAATAACATAGTTAGTCTTTGGACTACGTAATATAGAATCTTGAGTAAAAACCCCGAAAATGTGATATTGGAGAAAAGATGATAGTTAGCATTTGAACTCCTTGATTCATAACGTACTTCTTCAGGAAGAACAATATAACTGTGACAATTGGAGAAATAACATAGTTAGTCTTTGGACTACGTGACATAGAATCTTGAGTGAAAACCCCGAAACCGTGATATTGGAGAAAAGAAGATAATTAGCATTTGAACTCTTTGATTCATAACGTACTTCTTCAGAAAGAACAATATAACTGTGATAATTGAAAAAATAACATAGTTAGTCTTTGGACTATGTAATATAGAATCTTGAGTAAAAATCCCGAAACTGTGATATTGGAGGAAAGAAGATAGTTAGCATTTGAACTCCTTGATTCATAACGTACTTCATCAGGAAGAACAATATAACTGTGATAATTGAGAAAATAACATAGTTAGTCTTTGGACTACGTAATATAGAATCTTGACTAAAAACCCCGAAACTGTAATATTGGAGAAAAGAAGATAGTTAGCATTTGAACTCCTTGATTCATAACGTACTTCTTCAGGAAGAACAATATAACTGTGATAATTGAAAATATAACATAGTCTTTGGACTACGTAATATAGAATATTGACTAAAAACCCCAAAACTGTGATATTGGAGAAAAGAAGATAATAATTAGCATTTGAACTCCTTGATTCAAATTGTTAGAAAAAAATCAATAAACGGAATTAGATTTAGTATATTCTTCGAACTATTAGATTCGGGATTTTACGAGAGCATATTAGTTTCAAATCGATTTGATTAATTTTAGACTACTTATACAAAACCTTGAGAGGAACTACTAAGCTGTGGTATCGTGAGAATAACATCGAAAGTCTTTGTCTGCGTTCTAAGAGCTGCATATACAATGTAATTATATTTGAGTCCGTTCTCTAAATTGGATACGAACAGAGAAATTAACTGTCAGTGAAGTAACAAAAACTCCATATTTGGAAGAGTGTGTAGCAATCTAAGAAGAATAAGTATGTGTGGGTGTGGGGCGATAATTGCAGTATAAAAGGTAGAATCCAGCGATAATACTCCTGCAGCGTAATGACGTGTGTCGAGAGTTCGTTGCCCTTTCGCATGTGCTCTAATTTGAAAAACGACTGGCAGAACGAAAATGTCACTCAAACGCGCTCGAATTACGCTGAAACAGATCGACCGTAGGTTCCGTGCAGTGAGGCTTACCTTTATCATAATCTAATCGAGTATGTATCGGCTTCATCGTATCATTCAAGGCACCAAATGAAGGAGTATGCAATTTGTTTTAACAATTGATATATTCTGAATATTTTACAGTAGATTTAAGGATGAAATTGCACAATAGTTATTTATAATATAAGTGCTAAAAGTGATATTTTATTTAGTGAGAAGGGAAGTTTGGGACACGACCTCGAAGGCAACAAAATAAGAACAAAATAAAATTACTTTAAACACGTAATATCATTCGTTATTTTTTCTATAAATATCATTAAAACTACAAATCAACACATTTGTTACGTTATTAAATTTATAAAATGTCGTTTTGAAATGTTTATGTACCAGAAATTTTCAACAGCCCTGCTTAGAGTTTGTAAGTATGAACAGCTGTAGTTGTGGAAAAAAGTCGTCTCATATTTTGGGCCGGTTAATTATGTGTATAAAATGTTGATCTATGTAGGCTTCATCAACTTTGCAGCTGAATTAGACGCTGTGCTTGCAATATATCTGAAAGGTTCGTGTTCACAAGTGTTTAAAGGCGTGTCAAAAACTATTCAGAACGAATTGCTAGATACAATGTTGCAAATTTTCAAGCAGGAAATATTAAAAGGAATTAAATCTACAAATTTCATTGCTTTGGAGGCCGATGAAACTCTAATTATCAGCAAATGATTCGATACGTGTTTAATGGACAAATTTTTTCAACGCTTTTAGTCTTTTTTCATGCCGGGTGGACATATGTAATTGTATTAGCAAAAACATTACTGAATGAATTGCAAACTATTTTAAATTCTCCTTCTGGGTCTGATAACAATAAACTAATCGCACAAAGTTACGATGGGGCGTCCGTGATGAGTGGTAAGACAAATGGTGGCCAAGCAAATATCAAGAGAAGATTTCCACATGCACAGTGTTATAAGAAAGTTAACATTTTAAAGTTTTTTCTGGATCGCCAAATCGATCGGTAGATTCTTGATGAAATAATCCAACGTAGATCACCACGTGCTGTTCCTACACGCTAGATTTTCAAAAGTCGAACTGTGAACACATTATTTGAACACCAGGATTCTTTCAAAGAATGTTTACAAAATTATTGACAAAGCAAAGTTAAGTGGTTTATTGAAACATTTGAATTGCCTGGAATTTTTCAACTGGTTGAAAATATTTCATTTTATCATGCCACATGTTGAAATATTATTTAATCAGACTCAAATGCGCGGAATTGACAGTGCTCAACTGTAAAAGGCAATTGAACAAATCCAACAGTTAATTATTCGAATTAGAAATTCTACTGACAATGATGATCAAGAACGCAATAATAAAGAACCTGTTAGGAAAAGACAAAGAACGACAGCAGGAGATAACAGAGCTGTTATTGCAAAGGAAGTATGTGACACTATTTTGAGCCAAATTAGCCACCGATAATTTAACTGCGGTAACAATATTTGATTCTCAAAATTTTAAAACTTACAGACAATGCATTTCCACAATAACAATTTCATGAAACTGTGAAATCTTATCCTATGTTGAACAGTGTAAAATTTAAAAGTGAACTTTCAGCAATTTATGAGCGCGATGACATGTGTGACGTAGGTGGTATTTTACCACTTTCAGTGTTCAAAGCAGACAACAACCTACAAAAGGTTTTGACGGAAACATAGAAACTGTTGGGTATTATTTGTACAACGCTCATGTCGACAGCATAATGTGAACGATGTTTTTCCACCCTCAATCGCATTAAAACTTTTCTGAGAAGCACAAGGTCACAAGATCAACTGGAGGCATTGGTGGTTCTAGCTATAGGAAAGAAGTTCGTCCGGTCTAACCCGGATTTTGACAAAACAAAGTCATAGACGTTTTTTCCAGCATGAAAAATAGGAGAATCGATCTCATGCACAAAAAATAGGTAATTTTTTTCGTGTGCCCACCCTATTTCATAACCCACGAGCCGCCACTGCTTTCGGACATAGTGAGTAGTATTTACTTCATTTAAGAATGCTTGCGTTTGTATTTGATTAAATAATTCAGAAAAATTCGAGATAGAAGCCAAAGTTATACACAAACTGTTGAAAATATTTTGAAATTTTTATTAAAATGTTATCCAATTGAAGATTAGGCTAAATATAACGATTTTTACAGTGGTAGCATTTCGTCTTGTTCAATTAAAACTTGAAAAACAAACATTGATTAATGGATGAATTCCGTCAAATATGATGTTTTATTGTTTAAGATGCATTTAAAAGCTTCTGAACATATAAAAAAATCAATATTTTAATTATCACATTATGCGGTGTGAAGTAAAGAGATTAGATGCAATTTTTCAAGGCAAATCGATTGCCTTGTTACGTTATATCTAGAATTCCATCGTAGATAAACCATAATATATTTTGTGTTTCATTTCTTATAAAAAAAATAAATAAATTCGATTATCCGATAATAATCTCATCAATATCAATTTAAAAATGATATAATGTTATTGATATCCTGTAAATGTATAATATTTCATGTTTCCGGTGAAGTTCTTCATTTTGTGACGAATATTTTTATTCTATTAAGTGGTGTCATTTTTCATGATGTCGAATTGTGCAGTTGGATGAAACTGGGTTGGCGCCTCGCTAAAGATAACTGTTAAAAGACCGAACAAATACTGAAGCTGAATTGCTTCTTAATGTCCCGTAATATAGTTTTATGATAATCAGTTTATATCGCTACCTCAAGGACTGAACATTCTTTAGATACTACAAACATTATACCAAATATTTGATTTAATGAATGCTTTCCTCATATTTGTCGGATTTCATATTCAATAGGGAATTGTTATTAGAGTTACAAATAGATATATAGTTTGCTTATGTTGAGACAGGATTCCTATTTGTTTCACCTTATGCGAACTATCGTATCAATATTATAGCTTCATAAATATCTCTTTCCCCACACCTGATCGCTTTTTTTGTCAGCTACTTGCAATATTGACGCCAGACTGTGGATACAGGTCTGACATTTCCGATTTGGAGAGTGTTCAGCAGGGCTCGGTCTTAGGTACTCTGTTCATATTTTTCATATATGATCTTATTGGAATGATCAGAGTGAAATATCTGCTCTATGCACATGATGCTTTACTTACATATTAGATCTATATCAAATACTGTCCCACAGTAGGATCTAAATAAGTGACACTCATGATACCAATTAAACGGGCTAGTTCTAAACATCTATAAGTGCACTGTGGTCTCATATACGAGAGGCAAGTCACCACTGTTGTTTTCGTATAGCATGGCCTTCTGCCCGAGGATGTAAGAAAGATCATCTTAAATCACAATGCAGATGCAGAGAACATTTGCCAATTAAACGGATTGGTTCTGAACATCTCTAAGTTCACTGTAGTCTCATATACGAGAGGAAATTATCCACTGTTATTTTCATATAGCATTGCTAACACCCCCCTGCCCTGAGCATGTAAGAAAGATCATTTGCTCTAGGGCATAATATAACTCTGAGCTTCATATTTTCTAATACCTGGATGTCGTTTCAAAGACTTGAATATTCCAAAATGAGACCGTGACAGGACTCAAATAAGCACAGTTGAAGACTACAAAAGTTGATAAGAAGTAAATGAAACGCATTTCAATTTTATTTTGGTAGTGAAATAATAAGGGTAAGACAATCAAGACGATATCATCCCTGCAGCAGAGCTTGTATCGGGTTCAAAAATTTGCAATCCAGAGTATCATGGTGAAATGAACCAAGAGAATTTTCAAAACGGTTTTAAGAGAAATTGCTGCCAAATTTAAGGAAACCGTTCTGCATTATATAGCAAAGTAATGGAAAATTTATCAAATACCTAATTGAAGAAGGGATGAACATAATATCGAATTTAAAACATTACTTGATTAAATTTGATATCAAAATTGTTGACAAGTAAACGTCCTCGTTTTGCATGTTTTCCAGGAATAAATCAACGCAAGACATCAGGAATGATGAGTGCTTTTTGAGAATAATACCGATTCAATTGGAGAACATTTTGGATCAATAACGAAGGAATCATATGGTATCTGCTAAGAACAATATTCGTATTCTTGGTGGTGTCAAGTACCGTGACTGCTGCAAACATGTTTTTGGTAATTTAGGGATTCTCACATTACCTGCTATTTTTATTCTTGAGTGCTTATTATATGCACATAAAAATCAGAGTGCGGCGGAACTAAACAGTAATGTCCATTCCTATAACACCCGAACCAAGGATAATATCCATCTAGAATTTTTTAGATTGAGTAGGTCACAAAAGGCACCAAATTTCATTTGTTTTAAATATTTTAATAAACTTTCGCCTTCTCTAAGAAATTTACCTGGTAAAAAATTTAAAACTGTGATAAAATCATTTTTAATAAAAAACTGTATTTATAATTCTGAAGACTTCTTGAATCTTGAATTTAATTGTTTTTAGTCTAATTTTATATATATTATGTTATTAAAAAGTAATTTTGTTCTCTGACGTATATATATACTATGTATAAGATATCAATAAACACTACTACTACTACTACTACTACTACTACAACAATTTTTGTGGTAAGACCTTTAAATAAGCCCATTGAATGTGAAACAATATACATGCGCTACTCATGCTATGTTGATTTATAAATATCGATTCCCAGTGTAGTGAAATCATTTCTGTTTTATATAGATAGATAAGTTTATTCACTTAGATTGAAATAATATTAGCGACATAGTAACTGTGAATCCTTGAACAACTACCTCCATTAGTCGAGTCAATTTAGCAAAAAAGCTCGGACTTTTTTCCCAACAGACCAATCAACCTAATTTTTTTTGCAAATCGTTCCTGGACGGAGACTGAACGATATTGAACTTTAAGATCTAGTCGCTCGACCATTTTTCACCTGTTAAACCGGAAATTCGCCAATTTTGATGAGAAAATTTATTGTAAAATTTGTAATATTGGTAAGTATTGCCAAACTGGAAAACTCCACTCGGGGGTTTTCGGTGTCGCTGATCACGATTCCGAAGTTAGATTTACCATTTTCGACCGCAGTATCTAGAAATTGGCCAATTTTATGTCAGAAAAAATGGATAAATTGGATAATTTCGTAATTTTTGTTGAAAATAGCTAGGAAATTTCACTCGGAAGTCATTTGATATTGGATATGAAACAAATGATTTATATATACTGTTATGATTTCATTTCATAAACAATAAAAATTTAAAAATACTAACTTACCGAACTTTGAAAATCAGAAAAGATCAAATAAAAGATATTTATATGGAATTAAAAACAATAGTAAAAGCTAAATAATAGTTAGGATATTAAAATTAACAATGTAAAACAATAATAAACAACAATGTAATAGAATAAGAAGTGATAAACAAGAACTTCAGTGAAAGTGAAGAAACGTACTGTGTAACGAAGGCAGAAATCATAATTAAAGTGATTACAAAACTATCATGAGATAGTACAAAACATTGAATAATGTTATAGATATAAGTTAGGATTAGTAAATTTGAGTTATGTAATGTTAAAAGAATGTTATTGATATAATATGGTATGTATTAGATTTAAGAATAAGTAACTGTCAAGAAAACCATAAATATGGGAATAATCATAACCCAATCATAGGTTATATTATACCAAAGTGTGGGGAAAAATGTAGGCAATATTAATTTAAAAAGAAGGAATCACTATCAATTAAAATAAGTTGAAAATCTCCAATAATTCAAAAATTAAAGCATACTAAATTCTGATTGGTTGAGAGGAATTTCTAGTGTCAGTCTGGTAACAATGAGTACTTCTGTCAGTTCACAACAATTAACTTGGCATTCTTGATAAGTAAAGTAAGCACCTGATAGGTTGTTTATGACATCAAGTAGCGTCGGTTTTGGAGGCCTATAAAAAGGTCTGAAAGTAAAGCCAAGTTCAGTTTGCATTAATACCCAAGTAGAGACTGTTCTCCTCTTGCAACTCACCAAAAATTTTCTAACCTAAGTTTATAAAAACAGTTTGCATTAATACCCAAGTAGAGACTGTTCTCCTCTTGCAACTCACCAAAAATTTTCTAACCTAAGTTTATAAAAACAGTTTGCATTAATACCCAAGTAGAGACTGTTCTCCTCTTGCAACTCACCAGAAATTTTCTAACCTAAGTTTATAAAAAATAAACATCAGAGAACGCAAGTGTTCCAAACTTCGATAGGTTACAAGTAACCGAAGTTAATAAGTTTTATTAAAAGTCAACGAGTGTCCCAAGTATCTAAACCAAATAAAAGGTAGTAATAACCTCCAATTTATAAGAAGTACCCAACGATTGCCATTCTTCAACATAATTTCAATAAAGCATCGAAAAGTTTTATGTCTTATCTAAAAGAATAAAACAAAGTATTATCAACAGTTCCTGATTCTCAAGAAGAAGTAACCAAAATTAGTTACCTGTGATTATCGTGAAATAGCATAGTGTTGTGTAAATGGTGAATCAACGAAATTATAAAATAAGTAAATTGAAAATTGCCCACATTGTTAAACACACTTTTGGATATTATCTAAACGTAAGTTTGTTTATAATTTCTACATCATATTATCCGTATTATCTGTAAAGAAAAAGGAAGATTGTTGATTATAACAATATAAACAAATATTAGTTGACAAAGTGATTTTAAGGTTATGTCATAGATTTTGTAAACATAAAACTGAATACCCAAGATAATAAGAGTCATAGATATTAAATATTGTGAAATCAAAGAGCATTGTGTTTAATTCCATATAAAATTATTCTATAGATAAACTTCAAAACTTCATAAACATTAATTTAAAGTTCAAATATAATCAAATTAAAAGATAAAAAGCTAGCCGGTAGAATCAAAATATAATTATTAATAACTTCAAATAATTAAAGATCATAAACATAAACTTCAAAAAAAAAAAAACTCAGTAAGAGTTTTCTTAACAATTGTCACCCCAACGTGGGGCAAATAAAATAAAATCATAAGAAATTAATCTTAACAATTGTCACCACAACATGGGGCAAAATAAAACAGTAAGTAAATTTTTTTAATAATACATATATATATTTTTGATAGCAGTGCCAATTTCAACAAAAATTATCTAATTTATCCATTTTTCTGACATAAAATTGGCCAATTTCTAGCTACCGCGGTGGAAAATGGTACATCTAACTTCGAAATCGTGATCAGCGATCTCCAAAACCCCCGAGTGAAATGTTTTAGTCAATTTCAACAAAAACTGCGAAATTATTAAATTTGACCATTTTTGGGACATAAAGTTGGCCAATTTCTAGCTACCGCGGTGAAAAATGGTAAATCTAACTTCGGAATCGTGATCAGCGACCCCGAAAACCCCCCGAATGGAGTTTTCCAGCCAATTTTGGCAATACTTACCAATTTTAAAAATTTTACAATAAATTTTCCCATGAAAATTGGCCAATTTCCGGTTTAACAGTTGAAAAATGGTCGAGCGACTAGATCTTAAAGTTCAATATCGTTCAGTATCCGTCCAGCAACGATTTGCAAAAAAAATTAAGTTGATTGGTCTGTTTGGAAAAAATTCCGAGCTTTCACATTTTTAACGTCTAATTTGACCCGACTACATGGAAATATCTCGGATGGATATTGAATTACAAATGGAATATACATAAATATAGACAAATATTACACATATTTAATAAAAAAGCAACTCACAAGAGGATGTGAACGAAGATGCCAACAGTTGACCTGCTATAGCTTCGTAGCAATTACGTACCCATCCATCGTAGTTAAACGTGTCTGAATATTAACTGCAAGTTCTTCTGGTATCCATCCGAATAAGCAAATCATTTCGTTTAATTTTGATTAGGTAAAATTAATTAATTCACTTGAATTCCTCTAATATGTACATATTGAATGTAATGAGATGTAGAGATTATACATTTATTCGCAGCCGACTCTATACTAGCCATGGACAATGCTAAAGCTGGCAACAATGTCATGACATTATATTACTGGTATAGTGACATGTAAAAATCTGCTAATTAAATGGCATATTTTACCCATTTGGCACAATATCTCTGAAGCGGCAATAGTTCTATGGAATTTGAATTTGTGTTAAGTGTATTATATCAAAAATTAGTGCGTGAATTTGCATTGTAAAGTAAAATAAAGTAATTTATTAAGCTTCAGTAAACAGTGAACAGTTAAAATGAAACAGTGAGAAACGAGTCAGGTACAATGAGAATGAAACAATCATATTAGTATTTCAAAAACTTTCCAGGATAGATCGATACACATTTAAATTGCAATTATATTCAACAATGGCAAAGAACATACAGTTATTATAAAATCGAGTTTAACATTTTTATTCACATAGTAATTAATTTAAGGGTGACCTATTTACTATTTACAAATTCTTCAACCGAGTAGGGTTCTAGAGCACATATATAGTTTAACATTTCACTCTTGAATTGTTTTTTTCTTGAGTTAATCAATTCATGTAGACCTTTGGGCAGACATTAAAAAAAAACGAATACATGCAGAATAAGGACTTGTTTTAGTTAAAGTTAATCTATGACAAGGATAATTATAGCTATTTTTATTTCTCTTGTCATACTTATCTATCAGTTCCTGTGATAATATGTGCTGCTTTTCTCGCAAAAAAAAGTAGGCACAAAGATATACAGGCCTGGTGTTGTTAAAATTTGGTTACTAGCAAATTTACCCTTACATGACTGATTGAATTTCATTTTAGGACTATTCTTAGAGCTCGTTTTTAGCAGCTTAAAGATATCTACTAGCCTTGGAGTGCCTCCCCAGATCACAGTAGCATATTCAAGGCAGGAATAAAAATTGGCAAAATAAACACTCCTTAAGAAACTATGGCCTACCGTTCTGGATAAAACCGTGAATGCAAAGCATACTTTATTAGTTTTTTCGAGAGTACGTTAATATGTTCGTACTATTTTAGATGTTCGTCTATTGTGATGTCTAGGAATTTTTCACTATTGGAAATAGAAAGGCATATTTCTCCATAATCGAGGAACTCTGGAGCCTGACACTTGGTTCTGTCTATTCTAAACAGCAAGAAATTTGTTTTCGACTCATTAAGAAGTAGCTAAATTATATAGTACCAGTCTTTGAGCTGCTTCCATAAGAATGTACCTCTGTTTGATATCATCCAGGGATGCTACTTTTATTTGAGTCGTCTGCATAATTTCTTAACTCAGTATTTGTGTCAAGTGACACATTATAAATCTCATTGATGAATATTATAAATAAAATCCGATGTTTGTTACAAGCACATTTCAAATGTGCCCTTGACTTTGACTACAACTTTTTTATTTTCTGTTTGATAGGTAGGTTTTAAACCAGTTCAGGGCATTGTGATAGTCAATTGTTCAGTTCACGCAAGTAGGGCTATATTATAATAATGCTAAGATATTGAGTGTGTTTCATAATGTAAGTCAAATTATTAATCTACTTTAAAGGAATAAGAATCAAATTATCTATCTAAGGAAGATGAAATGAAACAAATATGGCTAAGAGCAATTCCTACAAAACTTTTTGAACCGACCCAATATTTGCAGTATGGAGGATTCATTTCAAACATAATGAAATTATGACATCGATGAAAACTATTTTACCAGACGGTACCTTGAAGAACAATTACTGCCAACCAAAAGTTGAGACAAACAATCAATGTTTCCAAATTTGCCAACATATTTCACAACCACTTTAGACCGCTACTATTTTCTTATTAGACTTGCAAGCTTCATCTCTTCTTCGTTCACTTATGATTTAAAAAGCTGCAGCTACTCTGTCTCTAACGGCAGTGGTAAGGAGATATGACCCTCCATTTTCACGTTCCGTTTCAAAGAAATTCATTGGTGACACAACAGTTTAGTTATAGTTTTGAATTTAGATTCACAACATATATTTATATAAACTGTCAAGACAATTGAATAAAATCGACTGATTTATCCGGCAACGTTGAAAAGTGGTGCCAACTGTTGAACTGACATATTCCTGGTTTGACGGAAATAGCGCAGCAGTTATTTAGGGAAATAATTCAAATGACTTGGTTGAACAGCTAAAGCCAATAAAAATCGGCAGTAGATAGTCATGTTCTACAGAAGGGCCATGAAATTTCCGAGAATTATTTGCCACGAGTACCAACGATATGTCGAATATTTTTAACAATAACTTCACTAAATTTAATCTGTTGACAGTTTCACAGAAAGACATGATTTTACTATCAGTGCAGTAATAAAAAATCCTCTATATATAAGCTCAGTATCATGAAAGCTGACAATAGATTCTGGAATATCGTATTATGGAATACGGAAGTTACAATTTATTTGGGCCTACTTGATATAGAACTTCTAGGAAGAGCGGAAATAAACTGGAAATACCAATAACAACATATGAGTCAGATCTGATGAAATATCTATTCCAGAGTTAAAACAAGCGGAAAAGCTCATTTATGACAAGCAAGCGATATACTATAAGACTTTTCAATCCGGTAAATATGATACTCCAAAGAAATGATGGAAAATATTTTCCATTTCAAAGATCCTACATTCGCAAAAGAATGATTAACATTACTTTGAGAAATACACTGAAAGAGTTCATAACTATACCACTAATATGTACAAAATAATTACCAATATTCACTGAAGTATCCGGGGGATGGGACAATTTTTTTATATCCTTACATTTCGAAGATATTCCCAATTTAATAATAGAAACAGATTTTCAACAAGTTTTCTGTTTAGTGTACAAATGACGTAAAGACAAATTGTTATAAAAAATTATAAATCATCAGTTATCAAGACAAAACTTTTATTAAATTAATTAATTTTGTAATATACGTTCAATATTTCTATTTAAAACATCGATACAGATTTCAGTCGATTTTCAAATGTTAACTTCAAGTATCTGATTATTTAAATTAATAAACAATGCACAATTTCAAAGCAGTTCATTATACATAGCTACATTGTATACTTATTATGTGGCAGACGAGGCAACGGTCGACGTCCACCGCTTTTTCCACATGAAATGTGGAATGTTTATCAGCGAACAATAAATGGAGAAGATAGGACGAACAACCATGCGGAAGCCGCTCATAGAAGACTCCAACTAGAGTTGGGAATGGACAATATGGAAGTTCATTGACGGCCTGATAATAATCCAAAAAGGGAGAGATGCGTAGATGTAACTAACTTCTTTCATCTAAAATATCATGATGGAACGAGCATATTCAATAGGCTTTTAATCTAATGGACGAGATATTTCTTTCGCTGAGTTAGAATGCATCTTAACATTCACTAAATATTCAAAGACAACGGGACATCTTCCATAATGCAATCTATAGTTCATTCAAAATCAACTGACACTATATGTAAATAAAGACACGTGGACAGTTATATTCGCCAGGCTCGCACTTAGACAGTGGTTGTGTCAAATGGGTACTATTTGCTCAACCGTCTCGGGGCGGTATTAGAAAAAAGTTCGACTGTTGTGCCAGTTGGTTTTGGAAATAATAAAGTCGCTTATGAAGGTGCCGATGCCTGCAAATACAGGGTGGGACATTTCATTTTGGGAAGACTTGCGGGCGAAACAACAGTATGGATATCAGCTACTAAATTAAACATTTGTCTATGATTATGGAAAAATTATTATAATTAATAATAATTGATTAGAGATGAGGACCTTATTCATGTTCAAAGTAAACATTATGTCCCTAATTCGGTACTATTTATGGCTGAACAATCAATTTAGAATCTTCTGCATTTATATGAAGATTCAAATAGATTTAATAGATAAACCGTTCATATCTTAGTGATTTTAAATTTTCATTAATAGTTTCATAAATAATTTACCAAGATATGCAGTATGTTTATATATTCGAAGGATTTCAGGTGGGGATGCTTTAAAATCAAAGACAGTATTCCATATAAACTCACTAGCTATTTTCCCAGGACGCTGTAGGAACAGGTAGTGGCGTCGGCTGGCGAGAAATGCAAGTTATCAAAAATAGTTAAAGGCGTGAAAAGACGTCAAATTATATTCCATTTGATTTTTTATCATCATTATTAATGTAGGAGGCACCCATACGGTTCCTTTATGCCTGGGCCTAGTCTTTTTGCACCCATACCACCAAGTGCAGCTACCACCTATCCAACACCCAGTCCAGATAAGTTTAAGAGCAGCTTGTAGCAGGTCATCCCACTCCGTTAAAGCTGAAGAAGTATAGGAATGCAGATATACGTATCATAAACTTTGTAGAAAATTTTCGTAACACTAACATTTTAGAATACCTCAGAAATGTAGTTCACAATTACGATTTGTAAATACATGTAAGAACATATATAACATAAAAATCTATCAGACTTGAAGTTTTTTTATTTATCAATATATACGACGACGAATAGGCCGCCGGCGAACCGGCCGACGATGAATCGGCGAAGACGAGTTATCCTAGACCCTGTTGTCCGTACTGTGTTTTAAAAGTGATAAACTTCCTTGAGACATGGTGTGACCTGTATTTAAGATATTTTCTGTTAAAGTTAATGTTTTAATATGATCCTTCGTTATATGGCCAGCATGTTCTTTATAACGAGTTGAAAAGAGTTATAAAGAACATGCTGCCCATATAAACAAGAATAATAGGGAAAAATCAGCATTAGAAAAACATATTTTGAAAACAGGTCACACTTTTTCTCGAGAAAGCTTTTAAAACACAGTACGGACAAATATCTATTTAATTTAGAAGGGATGGAAATGTATAAGCGAATAAGCAAATTGGGGGGTCTTGCCCTTCTGGGCCAACTGAACACAGAGTGGTCTGACTTGTGGCGAGCATCACCACGTATGAGGCAGACCAAGCTCTTTATCAAAGAGCATGTGCCTAGGCTCTGAAAGAATCTCATTTCCCTAGACATAAGGGACATCAGAGAGATGACTGGAATCCTAAAGGTGGGTATAGATATATGCCAGCCGAACGGTTCGCGAGCCGCTTGTGAGCAGTTTGTTGAAATTATTCATTACAAAGAACTTCCAACGATCAGTGGGAAAACAGCGAACCTTGAATTATCGGCAGTCATTGATCAGCCGCCGATGCGATTTTAACGTCATCATGTCTTCCCATGAAGAATATTGTGCCATATTGGTGCGGCTCTATTAATGGCTAGTTTGGGCAAAAAGAAGAGGAAACAACGGCGTTGCACACCAGCCTGTATAAAGAACGCATATTCCTGGATGTCTAGTTCATCGTGTTTAGCAATTGCACCACTTTGGTTAGGCCAGTCTGATATTTTTGTAAATATAAACCTTTGGAAGGATAGTAGATCATTGATTAACACATTGCGATACGACGATCCGCTGTAGATAAACTATTCAATCATTTTGAATTGAGGAGTGTAGGTTAGAGTATTACTATGGCTGGAAATTACTCTGACAGTACTCATTCATTGACAGCATCCTGGTTCTTATATATTTCAATAGAACTTACTGAGAAATGTTCCGGGTAAGTATGAACAAGTTTAAGGATTCTTTGGCTAATTGGCCACAATGTCGTGTAAGTAGATTAAGAGATATAGAATTAAATTTTCTGAATTGTAAACATAACTTAGATAATATAGAATTATAAAGATGAATAAACGTGGAACATTGAACCATAAGCGGAATTCGAATCCACATTCTTGAATGTCTAGTCCTGCGTGTTCACCAAATACACCACTTTGGTCATTGTGTTCATTAATAATCTACTATCCTTTCAGAGGTTTATATTGACAAAAATATAAGACTCTGACACGACCAAAGTGGTGTACTGGACATCCAGGAATATGGGCTCGAATCTCGCCTATGTTTCAATGTTTTACGTTTATTCATTATTAATTAAATTTTCTGAATTGTGAACATAACTTAGATAATATAGAATTATAAAGATGAATAAACGTGGAACATTGAACCATAAGCGGAATTCGAACCCACATTCTTGAATGTCTAGTCCTGCGTGTTCACCAAATACACCACTTTGGTCATTGTGTTCATTAATAATCTACTATCCTTTCAGAGGTTAATATTGACAAAAATATAAGACTCTGACAGGACCAAAGTGGTGTACTGGACATCCAGGAATATGGGCTCGAATCTCGCCTATGTTTCAATGTTTTACGTTTATTCATTATTAATTAAATTTTCTGAATTGTGAACATAACTTAGATAATATAGAATTATAAAGATGAATAAACGTGGAACATTGAACCATAAGCGGAATTCGAATCCACATTCTTGAATGTCTAGTCCTGCGTGTTCACCAAATACACCACTTTGGTCATTGTGTTCATTAATAATCTGCTATCCTTTCAGAGGTTTATATTGACAAAAATATAAGACTCTGACAGGACCAAAGTGGTGTACTGGACATCCAGGAATATGGGCTCGAATCTCGCCTATGTTTCAATGTTTTACGTTTATTCATTATTAATTAAATTTTCTGAATTATGAAGATAGCTTAGATAATTTAACATAGGATTATAAAGATAGATAAATATCGATCAGCGTTATTCAGACCACTGATCCATAATTATTGAATTAAAAAAGTAACCAGAATAAATGAAATTCTTTGCAAGCCGGTAGGTTCGCGAATAGATTACAACGAACCAGACACGTCGCCGTCCAACTGTGAACTGAGAACGCCTTTGTGTTCGTCAGAGAAACTGACAAGAAATGGATCGTTGTGAGCCGTTCGTTCGGTGCTCGAAAATACGTCTAAGCTATGTGAACTTGTGGTTCACAAGCGGTTCGCGAACTGTTCGGCTCGCATATCTATACGCATCTTAACGGGTCACTGTCGTCTTAACAAACACATATATGTAGGAAAAGCAGAGAGGTGGAAAAAACTGCCTTTCACATCGTGTTGGAATGTCCTCCCTTGAAATCCCTCAGGCACCGTTACTTTGGCGGAGCAAAACTGCTACCAGAAGTACTTAAGGAAGCGTTAGCAATATTATGGGTTTCTAGCAGGTCACAAAGTGCTAGAATAGAATAATATTCTGACCGCGGGGTGCACAATGGGCCCAACTAAGTGGTCTAGGTCCCTCCCCTCAACTGATGATAATGATGAAGCAATTTATTAAATTCAGATTTATCTCCAGGTGAGGTCAACAACAAATAGTATTTAAAAAGATACATTTTGTTTTCTAATTTAGTTTACTCTGATTATGATCACTTAGTAGCTGAAATAACCTTAGTACTTTAATAGTATCTTTACTGGATATAAGGGTGATTGTTCGGTACATATTCCTTTGGGACTAAAACAATACCTACTGCAATATGGTGTATGCGCAGGGACAAGATAGCGACGGTACTAAGGCGGTTTTATTTCTAAGCTTAACATCAACTCTAATCTATAAGGCGTATGCGACTAAAATAGAAGCTTACACACCTGGAACCTAACTGATATGATAATTTCAATTTTTATGATAGTAATAATAGTTATTGCCACTTAATTTAATTGTTATTACTCATAATTGAATCTATATAAAAATTAATAGTTAAGAAAAACCAGTCATTCAGTCACACAGCATTTGAAAAAAATTGAAGTAGTACAAAAAAGATTTTTTTAAATAATGCATAAGGTTCAAAATACTTATCCTTCTGATAAATTTTACTACGAACTTGAGATCATGGACCTCAGGCAGATATTCTTCTATAATTTAGCGTTGTTTGAATATAAAAAACATAATGGATTTCCTATTAAACATAAATATCCTACCACATCAAAGAGGAAGAATAATCTTAATGTGCCAATAAGTAAGAAAACAATAGGACAAAGATGCCATCTGTTCTTATCCTCTCTTGTTTTTAATTCATTACCTGTGGACGTTAAGGCTAAAACTAAAACTAATCAATTCAAAAAATCATCAGAATTTTTTGTGCAAAACTCACCAAGAAAGTGAATAACAGACTTAATTGACCTTAAAAATAGTTAAATATGCTATGTACATTGTACAATCCATAATTATGTTAAATATTATTACATTTTATTCGTTTATACTTTAATATATGTATGATAATTACTTTTAGTTTATTTTTGGTGGAACCTAGGACTATTAATTAACTGTAATTCTTTTTATTTTGGAAATTATCAACCTTAAATTACTATTTTTTGGAATATATTTATATTTTAGAAAAGAAAATGTGGAAGACATTTTTTTTTTGTAAAAACTTCTTATAAGGGAATTAAATGATCAAATGACCACGTACAAGCGCATGCTTTTGTGGGAACATTAGTTTGCTTCCTTCACGAAGATGTTTTTCTAATTTACAATGTATTTATTTGTTCAGGAAATAAACTTATTTATTATTATTATTATATTATTATATAAAGAAACGTATGTGGGATATTCAGGTAGAATAATTCCTGGTGCAATATTGATATTTCTGAGAGGAATAAGAACCGATATATTCTATGATTCATAAAGGACCATATATAATAAAAAATTCTGCATTCATGACTCTCTTCAGGAAATTCATTTTTGTGAGTAGCCAGGGCAGAGCATTGAGCATAAGTCATGTTGGTGGATGGATTGACCTGTGCCTCAATTAAAGCCACTATGTCTGGTTTGTCTGTCTGCAGGTGGTAATGAACATTGTTTATGTTTTTGCTATCTTCAACTGAGCATCCCTCCCCCGGAAATCCGAATGGAGAAGTATTTTTCTTCCGGGATATTTCACTCTAGGAGGTTGTTTTAATATTTCGATTCTGTGTTATTAAGTCATTTCATATCACCGATGTATTATACTCTCCGGACAAAGTAATCCCATCCTAAATACATTCCGTGGAAAACGAATTTATGCTGAATTAAAAAATATATCTTCATATTTTAGGAGATGGTAATTACGCCTCTCAAATTCAGAATAATAAATCCGTAATACGAACGATATTATGGACAGAGTCGTCTTACATATATAATTTAACTTTGTTGAGCTTCGCGACCGTAATATTTCATAAATAACTAAGCAAATCCATTTTTTCACAATAATGGCTTTATAATTACACGTGGGTAGCAGTTAAAAAGCCATTCTCTTCTAAATATCACAACAATTTCACGTGATATATTACAAGAAACTTGAAGCAGGCAAACAAAAGTATTTTGTTATTATACGATGGCTATGAAACTTTTTTATTTCTTTTCACATAAAATTTTATCATCTATTCGATAGTGGTTCTGCCAAAACGTTTAGAATTATTTATTTTCAAACAATGCTTTAACTTTGAAGGAATCGTCCTCATGGTGATGCTTGCATTGGCCAACAATTCGAATTAGAATGAAACCAATGAAATCACTCACACGTGTATTTCGTTAGCCCTAATCAAATTTCGATAGGAACACCGAATGGAATTGCAGATTGTTTGTAATTAGAAAAATTCCAGTTAATCTCGTCTAATTAATTTTGCCTAAATTGAATTCCGAACATTCCACTCGCTCGTTTTGAAATTATACTCACTTGTAGCATATTTGCGTTATTTATATTACGCGATAACTTTTCAGTTGATGTAAACGATTCACTTCGTGGTTTATTCGGTTGAGTGGAATTTTCGGCCTCCGACGTTCCGTTTAAGTTGAACAATGTTGTTAGTTGATATGAGATGGAGGTCTTTATCGCAAAGAAAGTGTATGCAAAGATGCATGCAATAATGAATGTAGGTTTAAAACAATGACTTTGGTATATAGCTTATAGTGGTGGACAAGTTTGTTAACCTGTCATCAAGAGCTGCAGCATTAAAATAGCTATTTAGATATAAAGTTGCTAAATGGGACTGTGTTTGGCCAAGTTGGGCAATACGTAAAGTGCCTTAACACTTCTTTAGCAATGTGTTACATACATGTTTTTTCTACAATCGCCTAATTTTTGAAATAAATGAAAAATATGAAATGTCATATTTTGACAATGATCCATAACCTTTTGACGTTATCAAACTGACAGGATTATGAATTATTTTCAATAGTAATATCCTTAGGACATTAATAATAGACGAGATAATTTTATGACAATCGACAGCCGAAGGCTGAGGGCTGTTACCAAGCAACGAGCTTGAGAAATTTGTCATAAAATTATGAGGCATTTGTCAATGTCCGAGGGATATTCGGCGGAAAAAAAATGTATAACTCAACATAACGAAACATTTATTTATTATATTTATTTATTTATTAAAAGTACAGTTAGTGAAAACACAATTTTTACAATTTAACTTAACATTAGAATCGTTGCTGTTCTCTAGTATAGAAGATCTATTACCACGCATAATATTTATGATCTTTTTGTGGCGTTCCTGATCGAGATTTAAGTATGGTTTTATAGAATTTGGATTGCTATGACCAGTAATTTTCAGCAACTGTTGTTCTTCTATACCACTTTTTGCCAATTCGCTAACAGCAGTTGATCTGTTCGAGTGATTTGTTGTCTTTTTGTCCTTTACATTCAAGCCAATTGCCTTAGCAGCAGATTAAGTTCATCCATTTATTGTATTTCTTCCAACAGGTACATTATCGTACCATTTGTCAGTTTCATTTTGCCAGTGTCGATTTGGTTTTAAGAACAGTCGTGGTGAGGTAATATTGTCGCCTCGTTTTGATATCGGTTTATGAAAAAGACGTACAGGGCAGCTTTGTCTTTCACTATTGGAAATAAACCATTTACTACTTGTTCAGCTTTTAGAAACACCTTGGCACGATTTACTGAACACCGGATTGTTTTCAATGAGATTTGTTGGAGAGTCATAGTTATTTTTCTCGATTTGAAAAAAATCCACCAGATAAGCAATTGCCTCTCCTCCTCGCCACGCTAATTCTTCAGGAGTATTTTCATCGCATAGCAATATTATTTTGTTAACTTCAGACAAATTTAAAGAAACTGAACTGAACCTACGTTTACATGAATCTGCTTGTAGTTTCTTCCTAATTGCATCGCGAGCATCTCGGGCTGGTTTAAATAATATACTGTTAAACGGGTCAATCATAATATTATAGTCATTATAGTACTTTTCTTGCAAAAGTTTGCACGAAACGTTCCACATTGTCTTCACCGTTGTTTCTTTAAATTCGGTCCAGTCTTTCTTTCTCATATTGACCTACCAATCTTTTAGTATCTAAGCTTCTATGTTCATTTAATTCATATTCTCGTTCGCAGCAAAATTCCATAAATATTCCCCAAATATATTTGTGACTGTAGGTTGTATTTCTGGTAATTTTTTCTTTGATTAGTGCATTTATACTTTGAACATTCGCATTGCCAGAACTTGACATTTTGAAATTTATTTGGAATGAAGTTGTCAAACTCAATCGTGTCGTCAAAGTGTTTGATAATTGCACTGAATGCAATGATCAGTGTGATGTTGACATGATTGTGTGAAATTGTGGTAATTATTTACAAGAAGGGCCTCACAACCGATTTTGATGAAAATTTTTTGACAGACTACTTACGTGTTCCTTATGAACGATCAATAAAGAAAAATCTGCGGAAATGCACCGTTTTCCAGAAAAAAAAATAAAATCTTTCCATAATTAGCACCATGTTTATCTCAAGATATTGACCTCAAAAGCACATAACAACTAGCCTAAATGTCATGAAATATGTCTCTTTCAACATATTCCAATATTTTGATGATGAAATCAGTGAAAATGGAAATTTTGCATTTAAAGTGAATAAAAAGCATCTGACATTTAATTGTAGCCTCCCTACAAGGTATTTCTTCTCGTTTCGTTTGAGAGGCTGGTGTCATAGATATCTTACTTCCATAGACATCATTATTATGATATGTTTGGCTCACGGTCCGTGGTTTGGCCGTTCGGAGACTCATAGAGTGCTGTATAATTGTGTCAGTACTTCTCTGCCAGTTTCTAAATTCATTTTTCCTACCTACGGATTGCTCCTTGGAAGACATCAGAAGAAGCGGCAATTCGTAGGTCTGAGGTTATTGAAATTGTATTTTTGCTACATGCATTATGTAGAACTACCTATTTCCTTTATTCTTTTTATAGTTCCAAGCGGCAATGCGTAGGTCTGAAGTTATTGAAAGTGTATTTTTGGTGCACATTCTTGAAGAGCATACATTCCTCTTTGTGAAATGAGGTGAATATGCTGTTCTAAAAATATACTTTGAATAACCTCCTACCTACGCATTTCCGCTTGGACCTACACAAATTATTAGAGAAATACGTTCTTCCTACCTATGGATTGCTCCTTGGAAGACATCAGGAAGAGCGGCAATTCGTAGGTCTGAGGTTATTGAAATTGTATTTTTCCTACATGCATTATGTAGAACTGCCTAGTTCCTTCAGTCTTTTTATAGTTCCAAGCCGCAATCCGTGGGTCTGAGGTTATTGAAAGTGTATTTTTGGTGCATCTTCTTTGTGGAATGAGATGAATATGCTGTTCTAAAAATGCACTTCCAATAACCTCAGACCTACGGATTGCCGCTTGGAACTACAAAAAGTATTAGAGGAATACGCTGTTCCTATTTACGGATTGCCGCTTGGAAGTACATCAGGGAAATAGGCTGTTTGCAGAATGCATCTAACAAAAATATACGTCCAATAACCTCAGACCTACGAATTGCCACTTGGGACTACAAAAACAATGTGGAAAATACGCTGCTAGACAGAATTGATTCAACAAAAATACACATTCAAATAACACTAAATCCAGACTTCTTGGAATATAGTTTCTCTATGACTTACCCAAATGATAATGGAACTTATTTATGAAAGCGACATTTCTGACGCCACGAAAACGAAATACCTTGTGGAGAGGCTACAATTAAATGTCAGATGCTGTTTATTTACTTTAAATGCAAAGTTTCTATTTTTACTAAGTTTCATTATCAAAATATTGGAATATAGTTGAAAAAGACATATTTCATGACATTTAGGCTAGTTGTTATGTGCTTTTGAGGTCTATATCTTGAGAAAAACATGGTGCTAATTATCAGAAGCTTTTATTTTTTTTTTCTGGAAAACGGTGCATTTCCGCAGATTTTTCTTTTTTGATCGTTCATAAGGAACACGTAATTAGTCTATAAAAAAAATTTATCAAAATCGGGGGCGAGGCCTTTCTTGTAAATAATTACCGAAATTGTTTCATATGACACAAAATGACAAAATTTGAATGGTTGCTAAAACTGTGAAAAAATGTTCAGTAGTAATATCCCTAGGACATTGATAATAGACGAGATAATTTTATGACAATCGGAAGCTCGTTCCTTGCTAGGTCATTCAGCGGTTATAAATAAATAATGCTTTTGAAAAAATCTTGAAACTCATTCGTTTTCAACCTTCCTAGTTTTTGTTAAATGATAGATTTATAACTTCCTATCGGGGTAGTAAGAACAACCTGTATCTTTGTCAATACGCGGAATTGACTCGAAACGATATTACCTCTATTCTTCGAAAGAATTTACTTATAAACCTTTGTCTGAAAGGCAAGGAGCAAAAGCACCCTATTACAATTCAAGTTTTGTGGATATTCTAACCATTTATTAAAATTTAAATAGTTTAAATAGTCAATAGCCCATGTAATACCCTTGTTACTTGGCATCGAGGGCAACAGCAAATCTGATGAAGTAACCAGAATGAATTCATCAGCACGATGGATATCCCCAAAATCTCGGCAGACTGGTGGATTTAAACAGAATGCTTAAGTAGTAGTCACGTTCAGCAAGAATTGGACCATGATATCGTTGAATCGAATTTCCACAAATGTCAGACGAAATGAAACTAGCAAAAAAATTCCATTTCACGAGCGTACGGGGCATAAAGGATGAAGCACATTAGAGAACATTAGAACATTAGGCGTAATAATGTTATATATAACTTTGTTCCTGGAACAAAAACTTATATCAGACAGTGAAAGATGATTCTTTCTTGATCCTTAATACTTTACAATACAAGACATCTAGTGTCTGCTCCACTTCGCTACTTCATAAATTACAGATGTTCTAGAGAGGTATATTTGTGCACCAGTTGAAAATGCTACATGCCATAAATCATGCATTTTAAACTTCTTGACTCGAATTCTTTGAATTGTGAACATCTTCCCCGAACCAACGATGCAATATATTATTTCATAAAATAACAGAAATACCTTCGGAGAATACAACATTCAAGTAGAAAGTTTAATGCTTGAGTTGAATGTTGTACAGGAAGGTGGTTTTAGAAGTAACTGTGTTTGATATCGAAGAAAACGCAACTATATTTTTTCACCTGAATCCTCAGTAACCTGTACTCCCTTTCCCAATGTTTATCCAGTTTGCAACACTCCGTTAAGAGTCGTACTTGAAAATGTGCGTTTCCTCTTCACCCAACATACCTTCGGATACATATAATATAATAATAATAATAATAATAATATGGTAATCCGGAAAAATCATATTGAACAAATAGAGTAGATGCACTATTTAAACCTTAGTTAGGACAATTTCCACTAAACAACATAGATTACATGCCTTGTGGTGTTGTGGTGAAACAAAATGTCTCTATTACTTATTCCATGACTCCAACAAAACAGTTCTAGTGCCCTTCACGAGTACAACTATTTTTCATGCAGAAGTATATGCAATCGAGTTGTGCCCGAGAGATAAAACAAAGGCAACGAGCCAATATCCTCTAGAAACCTAGAAACAAGGCCTGAACGCTTAATATAATACAAATGTAAGTGACATCATGAACATGAGGCTTAGGAGTCTTATGACAGTACCCGTTTAGAGTCAATGATGCATAAGTCAGATACGTAATAAATATTACAATTCAACAGTCCTATCTATTTCTTGTGGAAAATTATAAATTACACCTGTTTCTCTGGTGTCCCTATGTATCTGGAAAGTGTTTTAACCTGTAAACGAGCGTGTATAAAAGTGTTGTGGCTGATGAAACGCGTTGCAAAATGCCTCCCCAAGTGAAAGTTTATGTTGGTTCTTCCCGCGGAAACAATGGATATCGACTGTCCCTGTAAAAGATTTCAATTCCTCTACATACTCAAGAATTTGCATATTGCACTTTACCAAATCTGATCTGGTAACAAGAATAACAGAACGAAATTCTCGTAGTGGTACCGATGTAAGTTTAAATTTGGATAAGCCTGTTCTTCAGCCAGCTGATGTGCCCTGTAATGTATAGTTTTCTACAACTAAATTTAGACGTGAAACTGGCGATAAAATCTGCCTCGAGCAGAACAAAATAATAATTTGGCGATAGCGATTGAACAAAGTGCGCAACAATATTTGCACTATCGAAGCTCTATGTATTTCACAAATTTAGATGAATTTATAGGAAAACTAATAACGTTACTACCGAATTGGTCCAAAATAATTGAAACAGATACAGTAATACCTTTCCGATTATTAAATATGCTTCTACCTTTCTATTCCGTTGTGATATTTCTCTTGCAGTAAATGATTATAAAACACCACTAAGTACGAACAATTTAATGAAATCAAAAACGATATGAATTTCTACAAAGATAGTGATGACTCTGATGAAGAGAAATTAATTTTAAACCATGCGTCGGATATTTTAAAAACTTTCGCGTCTGAATCAAGTGATGAAAATGATGTTGGGATGGCAACATGGTCGCGAAAATCTTGTTCCCTTCCTCGATCATTAAAATTTGTTACATCCCAATATACTTTTCACAATGGAAGTTGAATCGAAAGGTTCATTCCCGTTACTAGATGTATTAGTTAGTCGACAGACTGACGGTACTTTGAGACATTCGGTGTATCGACAACCCACTCACACCGATAGATACCTCAATGACCTTTTCCACCACCTACCTTCCCAAAAGCAATGCGTCATAAACTTCTTGGTTCCTACAGCTCTCAACTTATCCAAACCCCAATCCTTAAAATCAGAATTAAAACACCTTTCATATGTCTTATTATCAAATAATTTTCCCCATTATAACATTCGAAAAACCCAAAAAGAAATACACTTCGCCTAAACTTTCAAATCAACCTGAGACACAAGCTCCCCCCCCCCTCCTTTATCCACTTTCCACACATATATCAGGTTTACGAACCTATCAAAGATACCCTTCCTCCTTTTCATTTAGAAGGTGCTTATAGCTTTCCCTATTCTTGCGGTGAAGTCTACATTGGTGAAACAGGTCGTACGTAAGCTACTCGTGTGATAGAACATGAGGCTTCGTGACACCAGTAGATCTTCACTTGCCGGAACACAAGTTTAACACTAATCATCAAATCCCTAAATATATACTAAAATCCAAGCCTGAGCCCCAAAGCTCTATCAGCGACAAATTGAAAATATCCAAATAATCTAAACTGTGACTCAGGATACTACCTTCCCAACATTTGGAAGCTCATCCTCGACAATTCCATTTCGTACATGATCACACAACGACAGGGTCAGGTGCCATAACAGAGTTAACCACAGGAATAAAGGCAGTGAACTGTGTAGCGCTACAAAAAAACAAGAAGAATCAGTTTCAGTTCAAGCCTCAAGTCTGCCTTGAGGATGCTACCTGTAATGGTTAGCAAAACGTAGGCATCAAGTCGTGCTATTATGACGCGGAATCCATCCGGTAACCAAGAATTTTCAAGATAAGCTATCCGCAGAAGCCTACTATTCCATAACCAGTATAATTTGATAGTGCAATGTTGTGCATAATTCGTGTAATGTAACAATATTTTTAAATCGATACGGAACAAGAGTACTTCTATTCTGTGAAAGATCTAAATATTCATAGTCCGATACTAAAAAAAAGTTAAGAGTAAAATTTAACGTAGCCCCACTCTGTTTTATAATATATATATAATATATTTTGGAATAAATTTTATTGCGTTGGGCATAGTTTAGTTCTTGTATTGAATTGCATCATTACATCTTCAGAAGTTCCCTTTAGTGAGGCCGTAGCTCCCCTAGGAACCATTTCTGAACCATTCATTTGTAATTTTTTACTATTTTTAGTCGTAAAATCCGCTGATGAAGTTTGGCAGGCTGTTCATGGGACACCCTATATTTATAACCAGAAAAACGATGTCATAGTGATACAAAAATTGATATAGCTCATATGTTTAAAACTAAAAATGGATGCCAAAGTTGTAATGGATTCAGAAATACTCAAAACGCCAATATCTTTAATTTTTACGAACCTAAGTAATACTATTTCAATTCAATATTTTCAACTAAAATAATAGGGTATCTAATGTATCATATGATATTTTTGTCGAAAAAGGTTTATTTTGAGGTATTCTAACAACAATTAGCATTTGGGAAAGAAAAAACATAAGGGTATTGTATGACATTCTCCCGAATTTCGCACGTATCTGTATATTATATCTTGTTTTCAATACTTACAGATCGATTTATGATTTCGGGATAACAGTATCAATAATAACAAAAATGATGAAATAAAACTGCATTTAGGAACCTAACCAAGCATTTTCGAACACATGTTGATAGGATTTAATTCTCAGTATACGAACATTATTTTGAAACATACTGTACATGTATATAATAAATCCCAAACTGTTATCCCGAATCCTTTCTTTGTTCAATCACCGACATTAAACGGAAAGTTATTCCAAACGTAATTTCAATATTAGTTCAGCTACCCTAAACTGACGAACATCCGAATATCGGTAATGAATGATGGTTGCTGGAAAAAGTTTCTTCCGAAGTTAAGTGAGCGAAAACCTCATCGGATACCACGCAACTACATTATAAACCGACTTTTATAAATTAGAAAAGTTCTAATAACGAACCGAACAGATTGGTAAACAACCCGTTTCGATTTCGATGAGATAAATCAAGCGGCAACGTTTTCTAAAGCCGATATAACCACATTTGATTGAAGTTAAACCAGACAAATCTATTGTATTGTGTTTCGCTCATTAATATTGTGGTTATAGGGGCGATCGAATAAAAATAAGTAAAATATGGATTAATCAGATTAAACTGTAAATTTGAATTCATATACAAATTTTCGAGAAAATTATAATAAAAGTAGATACATATTTCTTACCATCAAGGTTGAAAATCTAAAATCGCTTACCTGGAAAGAAAAATCGTAAATTAGGTTTGTTATGAAACATGAAATAAGATCTTTACTATAAATCTCAGTTGCAAAGTGTTTTTTGAAAAAAAGAAGTGTAAGGTTTCTTTGCCTAATTAGCCACAATTTCGTGTACGTATTTTAAGAGATATTAGTGGAGTAAATCTGGCAAATGGTTAGCGAAAATCTTACGATGCTTAGCGACCCGGTGGAAAATGTTTGTTGTGATACAAATAAGAACCCCCTGAAATTTCAATTTCCCAAAGTGGGTGCAACCCCTTTTTTTTGGCCAAAAAGGGGTTTTTTGACATTTTTAAGGGTAGCTTAGCAAAAAAAAATTAATATCTCCGGTTGTATTGAAAATTAAGAAACCAAAGTAGAACCCTTTTATTGCCAATGTCCAAGAAAATTCCATTCCAAATTTCAAGTTGATCCGACCTCCCCCCCTCCCCCCTCCCCCTAATAGAAATATATATACTCATATATGCAAGGAATCTTGGGTAACGGCTAATTCGGTCATTTTCCAACCGATTTGGCTGAAATTTAGACTGAAGATAGGTGTTATGGTCTCAAATTTAAATTGAAAATATCGAACAGTTTTCCAGAAATTCAAATTTAAGTCAATTTTTTGGTTATTTTTCAAATTAAGATATCTCATGTCATTTACATCCGATCTAGATCTGCTTTGCGGGAAAATGTAGGTATTCGCATATAGTTTTATGTCATGGAACTCATTTTTTAATTATTTTTTTTCCGGCCTATATTGGCCATTTTGGTTAATTTGAGATAAATCGAATAACGTTCACGTGAGGAGCGCGTAGCTGGCGAGATAGAGAAGTGCAAACTGGTTGTACCTAATACGGCTTTACGACGACTTTTCGCTTGCCGTTTTCGCTCCATGTAGTTAGATTAGGTATCGGACCGTGCCCGACGGCCTTTCTTTTTTCGATAAATGTCCATTAAATAGAAAACTTTAATTAAAACAGAAACAGGTACTCTCAGGTCTCAGCTACGAGCGACCTATGAAAGGGAATTTTCTAGCTACTAAAATATACCCGAAGCGGGTGAAAGCTAGCGGCTCACAACCGAAAATACTTTATCACAACTAGCGCCGCCCGCACGGGGCACGAAACGGTCCCAACATAACAAGACCGAGGTAAAATGTATAAACTCTAACTGACGTGTAGCGAGCTTCTCGAGGGAAACGTCAAAATGATTACTTTCGTAGCTAATTACATAGGACTTCTAGCGTTCATGGAATTGTGTTTTTATACAATTTGAACCTTCTGATTTCGAAATCCCGGAACCTAAAGCGCTATCAACTTCTGAGCCTCGCAATATTCTTATAAAATTGCGAAATTTCGCACTTTTAGAAACTTCAATTAATTTGACCCAAGTTTTGGGGATATTAATACCGAAAATAAAATGGCCAATATAGGCCGGAAAAAAATGAATAAAAAATGAGTTCCATGACATAAAACTATATGCAAATAACTACATTTTCCCGCAAAGCAGATCCAGATCGGATGTAAATGACATGAGATATCTTAATTTGAAAAATAACTAAAAAATTGACTTAAAGTTGAATTTCTGGAAAACCATTCAATATTTTCACCTGCCCGCACCTCAGAATACAAAGTCTAAACAATGTAACTCAACTACTCACACAAAACCAATACCCTATACACTTAATAAATAAAATTATAAAAAAAAGAACATATGCTTATTACAATAGAGAAACCCAAACAAAAAAACCAAATGACACATCTATAAAATACACAAGCATACCATATATTTCAGGTCTATCAGAAAAAATTAAAAACATACTCAAGCCACATAACATTCAAGTAAGTCATCGCAGCCATAATAATGTAGAACAGTTTTACACCAAACTCAAATCAACCACTCCAATTTTGAAAAAATCACATTTAGTGTACAATATACCATGTAAAAATTGCTCCAAAACTTACATTGGACAAACCACACAATATCTTCAAGAAAGAATCAAGGCCCACAAATACACAAAACAAGCAAAAACAGCATTAAATAAACACACCCAAACAGAAAAACATGAATTTGACTTTGAAAATGTCCAAATAATAGGTTTTGAAAAAAACAAAAAATCAAGGGAAATTTTAGAAATGATAAACATTCAAAAAAATATAAATAATGTGGTAAATGACAAAACAGAAATTTCAAATTTAAACAATATATATCTACCAATCTTATAATAATAAATTTTCGTCCTAAATCAAACCCTCTCATCAATTGTTGAACAACAACTCAATCACGACATCTAACCAATAATGGATCAAGCAACATACAATATTATAGATAACAACACACCATAGTTCAAACCTCCACCAAAAAAAGAAGATAACTAATACAGTTAGGTCACCTGATTCTAGCATATGATTAATTTCCACAACTGTTTTCATTCATTTATGTGCCTTAGTAGAGTGAACGCTATAAAATTCAAACAACTACAATATAAAAGTACCAATCTAGAATGAGGTGTAGAATATCTCCTAATTGGAAATTTAGAGAAAAGCTTACAAATAAAAATGTAGGTTTTTAACAAATCAATATACCAACACAGAATGAAATTTTAAGGTAACTACCTCCATTTTAACTACTCAACCATTTTACTAATGTAACATTTTCGATTTTAGTTTTATATATTAAAGTTTTGAAAAAGGTGGAGATCTACCACCGAAACGTTAACAAAGTAATTTTTCATTGAATACTGAACCTAAAACCCAATCAATTATCCAAAATTTGATATATATATATATATATATATATCTATTACGGGGAGGGGGAGGTCGGATCAACTTGAAATTTGGACTGGGAGTTCCTTGGACATTGACAATGAAAGGGCTCTACTTTGGTTTCTTAATTTTCAATACAACCAGAGATATTAATATTTTTTTGCAAAACTACCCTTAAAAATGTCAAAAAACCCCTTTTTGGCCAAAAAAAAGGGGTTGCACCCACTTTGGGAAATAGAAATTTCAGGAGGTTGTTTTTCACCGGGTCGCTAAGAATCGTAAAATTTTCGCCAACCTTGTCTTTTTTCTCGCCAGATTCACTCCACTATATAGAATTAAATTTTCTGAATTAAGAAGATGATTCAGGTAATTCAACATATGATTATAAAGATGAATAAACATAAAACATTGAACCACAGGTGGGATTCGAATCCACATTTCTGGATGTCTAGTCTACCGTGCTAACCCATTTTACCACTTTGGTCCCGTCAGATTCTCATATTTTTGTAGATATAAACCTCTTAAAGGATAGTAGATCATTGATGAACACAATGCGATTCGATGCTCCGCTTTAGATCAACTATTCACGCACATTCATCTAAAGTTCAATCGTTTTGAAGTGAGGATTGTAGGTTAGAGTATTACTATGGTTAGTAATTACTCTTGACAGTACCCATTCAATGATAGCATCCCTTTTCTTATATATTTCAACTTTTAATAATATGATTATACTTGGAGATTTCAACTATCCGGATATCTCATTGGCCCATAATATCCACAGCAGTTAATCCATTAAATATGTAAATTTCATAGCACTCTAATCTTACATAAATTATATAATAGCCAACAAGATTCAGGCAAAAATCAGACACCATCTACCTTAGATCTACTATTAACTAACGATCCAGATCTCCTTATTTCAACTAAAGTTCTCTCACTCATTGGAAAATTGGATCGTGGAATTAGATCTGTCAGTCTTCCATTTAAACAACCATAAACCACAGCACAACCTCATAAAAACCACAAACTTCTTAAAAGTGAAGTTTGTGGCACTTGCCTGGTATTTAGCACTTGATGTTTTAAATTTTCTGTTGATTCAAGAGTATTGAGTTTATGTCCTTTTCATTGAATATGTAAAATAGCGGGATGAAGGGTTAAATTGTGATTATGTTCCAATAGGTGTTTTTTTTTAGCCTGTAACTTTTCAAATATTCGTCGAACCTTACACTGAGAGTGCGTCCATTTTGTCCTATGTACGAGGCATTACTGTCATCACATCTCAGCCTGTAAGCTCCTGATTCCTTTAATTCATCTTTTTTAGATTTTGAATTAATAATATATGAGTGTATATTATTTGTTGTTTTAAAGGCGACGTTTTCATTCTGGTTTTTGAGAAATTGAGATGTTTTTGTGAGTATTTGCTTAAAAAACTGACATGCGAAATTTGATTTGGTGTTATTATTAATCTGTGACTGAATTGGGTTTGAAGCGTTTTTATTAAATTTATTCTGAAGTGTTTTATTCATTATCTTGACATCATAACCGTTATTTTTAGGAATATCTATGATTGTGTTTAATTCAAAATGAATATATCTTTACTTAATGTGATATTAAGTAATCTATATATCATAGGTTATATGGTGCAGGTGTGAAATAGCGAAGGAATGGTAATTATTTGTATGTAAAATGATCAGATCTCAAAAGTTCAAGGAGTTGTTGTTTTCTATCTATAAAATGAATTGTATATTTGGTTGTAATCTATTAACATATTTGTTGATTTTTTATAGATGAACTGTAGGTTAATCTTTTTAATTGAATGCTTTACTAAATTTGGTCGACAATATTGTTAGAGGTCGTGACTCAGGTCTTAGTACTGCTTTGATACTTCTAGACTTCTCTAAGACCTTTGACTGTTTGAACCATGGATTGCTTTGCGCAAAGTTGTAGTTTCTGGGTTTTGATCAGCAGGCGGTTGCATTTTTTGAGTCTCATTTAAGTGGTAGGTTGCAAATCGTTGTATGCCATGGTATGTCTTTGGATTTTGCCTATGTGACATCTGGCATACCGCAGGGGTCCATTCTTGGACCCATTCTCTTCTTAATTTATACCTTTGACATGTGTGAATCTGTAGGGTGCTTCTTGGTAAATGCAGTTATTAGCATATAACTATGATATATAGATTAGTTAATATCACATTGAGTAAAGATAACTTTCATTTAATATTGAACAGAATCATAGATTGCTAGAAATAACGGCTATGATGTCAGGATAATAAATGAAATACTTCAAAATAAACTGAATCAAAAAGTCCTAATACTAATTTATCAACAGATTAACATTACTACCAAATCAAATTTCGTATGTCTAACATAATTAGATAAACAGTCCTAAAAAATATATGTCGATTACTCAAAAACCAGAATAAAAAGGTTAATCACCTATTGAAACATAATCACAATTTCCCCCTTAGTCCCGATATTTTACATATTCCAATAAAAGGATTAAAACTCAATATTCTAGAATCGATCGAAATTTTGAAACATTTAAAAACAATAGTAACATAATATACCCATAATTCACCACTTGTCAACAATTTTGTAAATAAACTCCCACCCAAATAATTGTATACCCCCGACCTCTTAATTTTTATTTATTTATTTATTCATTTAGTATATATGCCCAACAGGTTAACCCAATTATAGGACAAACAATACAGAGCAACATAATATAAAGAATAACAAGAAATATATAACAAAAATAATATCAAAAAGGAATAATGAAAATAAACTGGCTAAATTTTTAGATTACATGGTGACAAATAACCTTGAACCTTGAACCACATTCAGATTGATTTCTAATATTTATGGACATAATTTTTAATTTAGCTTTAGTTGATAACTCCTAGCTTTGAGAATGCCACAGTGTGGTGAAACAATTTGTCACCATTAATTCCAAATTGAATGTTACAAGTTTTCCAACTTTCGAAAGTTAAAATAAGTGGCCTTGAAACGAATAGTTTTCAAAAATGTTTTTATATCTGGAACGTCGTAAGATATGCATCAAGTGCTTACATGATTTTCTTCACTAGGTCTTACTCTATTTGTACGAGTATAGTATAAGAAAGAAGACATGCTCAACTGAAACAACAACTTCATGTTCTCAACATTATTCAAGCTACCAGCACGTCAATAATGTTGTTTTTTAATGTGCTAACCAAATAGTCTCCAAACAAACAGCGAATTCTTATTCTCAATCATTATTCTTCCATTAATCAAGAGATCGTATCATCTTGAAGACCATGACACAGCAATCAGCTGTTATTATTGTTGCCCGTTTCAACTTTGTATTTTCATTGCATCGGAAATGACTTTAGACTAAATAAACATCAACGTTCTGATTTAAATAGAATATATATTTTATGCTTTATATGTTTTTTTACGATCGATGGTAATGAAAGACTGTGGAGCAAAAGCTGTAAATTAAAATTTACCGCAGACGATTGTAAAAATTTTACGATGTCTAAAAACACGCGTTCAACGCGTCAAAAAATAAATTCACTCGTTCTTCGTATTGGTTTCGGACCGTTAAAATTCTGTCAGTTTCAGCTAATTATGTACCAAAATGAATGAACAAAGTTGATGAGTCGAGGGTTTTACATTCAGTGTAAATTCCTGTCGGAATAATATATACCACAATCGAGAGTATTCTGCAGTTGATAATTACTTCAATTCTACACTAATTCTACACTAAGTCCCACAAATCTCCGATAAAATCTGATACTGTAATAGACTAGGAGCCAGAGCAATGTTGATGGACTGAACATTAACCCGATGGCACTATGGTTTATCGTTAGAGGACGGTTCAATGATCAACTCATCTCACAGACCGAATTTTTTCCCGGCTGCTCGAAATACAGCATCCGCATTTTTGTTTTGACTGGAGGTTAGCCCTTTCCAAGTTGCGGCTACTTGAAAAGCATGCTATTCTTATACACTTCCACCATGTGCCATCATTTTTTATCATGTCCGTTTATCAGGCCGACCAGTTAAAATTGAACGAAAAATGAACTGCAAGTTAACCCCCCCAAACCTGGTAGAAAATGTTCATTGGTGTTGGCAATTGTTAACATACCCTATGCCATCAAAAATTATCGATCCATTTCCGAGTAATTGGTCATTATTTGGAGCAAAAATGTTTTTTTTTTCATTTTGTGGATAAAACTTGCGGGTTACAAGGTAACATGATGGCACCATGTTAAATAACTTAATTGGAGGTCAAATAAAGATTTAAAATTATTGCCATCACTCCTTGCCTATTTCAACACCCCAAAACTCCATAAAATCATCCGGCAGAATGAAAAAAATAAATAAAAAAGAGCCGTTTCGATTTCAAACCCAGCCAGTCTCAATAATTGACTAATTTATCATAAAATTGGTCATAATATCATATGATTCATATTTTTGGGGGGGGGGGGGTGGTTTTAGAGGGTTTTGGGGGGTTGAAATAGACAAGAAGTGATGGCGATAATTTTAAGTCGTTATTTGACATCCTATAAAGTTATTTAACATGGTGCCATCATGTTACCTTGTAACCCGCAAGTTTTATCCACAAAATGAAAAAAAGAAACATTTTTGGTCCAAATAATGGCCAATTACTCGGAAATGGACCGATAACTTTTGATGGCATAGGGTATGTTAACAATTGTCAATACCAATGAACATTTTCCACCAAGTTTGGGGGGGTTAACTTGCGGTCCATTTTCAGTTCAATTTTAACTGGTTGGCCTGATAAACGGACACGATAAAAAATGATGGCACATGGTGGAAGTGTATAAGAATGGCATGCTTCTAAAGTAAAGGCAACTTGGAAAGGGTTAACCTCCAGTCAAAAAAAATTAAAAATGCGGATGCTGTATCTCGAGATCTAGCAGCCGGGGGAAAATTCGGTCTGTGAGATGAATTGTTCATTGAACCGTCCTCTAACGATAAACCATAGTGCCATCGGGTTAATGTTCAGACCATCAATATCGCTCTGGCTCCTAGACTATAACATTTTACGAAGATACATATAAAGCTATGTTGGACACTAATTTGTATATGTAGGTACCTCACTCAGGGTTGAGGTCGAAGAATATTCACATATCAGATACGTTTGACTAAGAATGACGGAAACACGAATTGGCACAGGTTTTTCTGAAACATACGACTAGCCGAAACAACTCTGAACTTGAAAGTATTGCTCGCATCCTTTGAGTTTTGCTTGATGAATATTTTTCTCTATTCAGGATATCATATTCTTTGTTATTCAATATACACGAGGGCATGGTGAAAAGACCCTCTGAAAAATAAAAAAGATGATGTCATAATCGAAAATCCCATGTGACATTTGTGATGTACCATCTTTAATTCGTTCCAGCATTAACATTTTCAAACTGATATGTCATTCAGTTCTGTTTTGACACCCGTCGAAATCAAACAACCTTGAAGATTTTTGCAAGCATGGACAAAAGTAAATTTCGCGTCTTGTTTACATTATTTCTTGCAATTGAATGATTGAAGAATCGCAAGTTTTAACATTATAAATATGGATTCTACATAGTCAAATTGCAGATTATGTTACGTACTACTCCCAAGATAATCACAATATTGATAGAACATTTAGAAAAAAGTCGACATAATGGCCTATTTTATGTGATTTGACCCGCATCAGCACCGCAAATTTCACACCTCGAAGCGAAGGTTTTACTCGTTTTAAAAAAAATCATGGGCAGAATTTTCAATATTTCAATTCTTATAGACTACCTATTTCACCTATTCTTTGATGATACTTATGACAATTGAGAATTAACTATGATGGCAGATCACAGAACAAAGATAATGACATATGAATGAAAATTCTCAAATCTCTGCAATAAAAACATAACATCGGAAAATCTTCCAAGATCAACATTTTTCTTATAAAATCTTAAATATGAGGCTTCTGTGACTCGAGAAACTTCTACTCTAAAAATATTGTTCGAGTACTGATAGGCACTTGGTAGCTGAAATGTCCTTAGTACTTAAACAGTTAGTCCAGGCTGTGAACCGAGATTTTAGCTATAATAAAAAAAAAACGTAGGTTCGAATCAAAAAATTTTTTTTGCATTAGTTTCGGAAGGTTCTCAGGATCATTCATACACCTTGAAACCTTTCGGGAACCCCAACCCCACCCATTGGGGGCGGAAATGACCCGATATCTCCAAGTCTTGAATTGTATTTTCTACAAAAAAAGGTATTTTGGCATTTCGAGTGCACCTAGGGACTTTTTTGGGTCGCTGAACACGAACCCGTAGCCAGATTTACTTGCAATCCATCGTAGGGGTGGTAAAATCGACAAAATTGGCCAATTTTGCACCCTTAATATGTTATTTTGCAATTTACGTGTTTTAGGCATTTCGAATGCACCAAGTTTTTTTGGGTCGCTGAATACGATTCCGAAGCCAGATTTACTCGAATATCATCGTAGGGGTGGGAAATTGACAAAAGTGGCTAATTTGACACGCTTCTGAATTTTTATTATAATTGCATTTTAAAATTACTTCGGAGTAAATCTGGCTTCGGAATCGTATTCAGCGTCCCATAAAACCTCCTTGGTAAAACACGTAAATTGTAAAATTACATATAGGGGTGCAAAATTGGCCAATTTCGTCGATTTTACCACCCCTACGATGGATTGCAAGTAAATCTCGCTACGGATTCGTGTTCAGCGACCCAAAAAACCACCTAGGTGCACTCGAAATGCCAAAATACCTTTTTTGTAGAAAATACAATTCAAGACTTGGAGATTTCGGGCCATTTTTGCCCCCAATGGGTGGGTTGGGTTTCCCAAGAGGTTTTAAGGTGTATGCATGATCCTGAGAACCTCCTGAAGCTAATACAACAAAAAATTTTTGGTTCGAAGTTACATGTTTTTTTTTTCCGGTTCACAGCCTGGACATTATTAGTGGTTAAGGATGACTGTTTCTTATTTATATTGTTACAATGTATCCACAGTGTGAACTCTTTTATAGTTTATTATACTATATCTACATCTTAAGTTGAATCATTGCCAAACCAAAGCAGACACTCCCCATTGAGAATTGTCTATGATGACAGATGACATCACAGAACAAATACTTGATTGGAAATTATCACAATTCTTCGATGAAAACACAACATTCGAAAATCCCAAAGTTTTCCCATAAAATCTCAAATTTGAAAAAATATCTACAGTATACTTACCGAATATGGTGAAACCTATTCACCTAAAAAACACTAGAAGAGGGTAACCCCTTGTTCGCGTTACTATGCCAAATAGAATCTGAACAGGTATATTTTGTTTTCTAATTTTGTTCACCCTGATGATGGCTACTTGGTAGCTGAAAAGTCCTTAGAACTTTAATAGTATGTTTATTGGATAAGGGTGATTATTTCGTATTTATTAATATACACCAAAAGTTGAATCATTGCCAAAAAAGGCAGTTATTTTTTATATATTTTTGTTGGCTGTCATGATGACACTGATCCAACTTATAGAGTTAATCATCTCAAATTTCAAGCTGCACGTTTTATGGGTTTGAACTTCAGGTTTGTTCGTTTCATGGATAAAAATCTATTAATTTGAAATGAAACTATTTTTGATGTTCATCATTTCAAAGTTTGAGCAGCACGTTTTACTCGTCTGGATAAGATCCAATTACTGTGCAAAAATTGGATCAGAATATTGATGTATGGCTTTGTTACGAAAAAGGAGGAAATGCATAATAGATTAGGCACGCCCTGTTGTATCCTAACAATATCGCAAGCTATTCGGTACACCTTTATGAGACGTGTCAAAAACTGTGCTCGTACTTCCAGAGGGAAGTAATAAATAAAGGCGATTTTTCACGGCGGCTCCCTTGACTGAAGAAATCTGGAAAGTTGCGTTCTATCGCTTCCTGACATATAGATCATCTGGGAATAACGGAATACGCTTATTTATAAAATACCTAACTATGATAATATATCAAGATCTTCTTCTCACAGGAAACTTATTACGGATGATACATTTTGTGAAATGTTCGTGAGATACATTCATACGAAAAAATTTATATTAGAGCGTATTTTCATGAATTTTGTTCAGTGATGAAGCCGGCTTCACGCGTGAATAAATTGTGAATTTCCACAACAGTCACGTTTGGGCAGACGAAAATCCCTACATATATTTTGAAGGAATATTTCAAAACAAATTTTTGAAAAATGTATGGGCAAACTCCAACTAGTATGGGTACCCGCTCATTCTGGCGTGAAGGGAAACAAAGTGGCCTATGAACTGGCCAAAGGGGTTCCTTGAGCGGCCCTGGCCTAGTCCCTTAAGGATCTACTGGATAGACAATGGTTTTCGGTCTGACGTGGTGCCCCCGGCATGAGGCAAGTAATGCTCCACATTAGGGAGTTCTCGCCTGAACTCCCTAAAACCCTACTCTCTATGAGCAGGAGAGGCCTGAAAATGATGACAGGACTCCTCTCAGGACACTGTCATCGGAGTAAACATCTACACACAATGAGCATAGTTGAAGACCCAGCTTGTAGTAAGTAGATGTGGAGAGGCGGATGAAACTGCCCATCACATCCTAGCAAAATGTCTAGCACTGGCTTTCGTTTAGGCTACAACACCTCGGCAGAACACATATTCCGCTTGAAGCCATAAGAGATATGAGTCCATGCAAAATCTTAGCCTTCGGCACTGCAGTAAGCCTGCTGAACTGATTATTGTATCAAGAAGCGTACAATGGACCCAATCAAGCGTTCTAAGTGCTACGGGCTTGTTCATCCCCGTTTAATTGGACCTTTTGAGACGTTTTAGATCTCCTAGATAATAAGTTGGATTAACAAGTTGGTTTATGCATTATGGAGCACCATCCCATTTTGGTGCTTTGAGTTCGAAATCATTTAGATTCAATTTACCCTAAGGAGTAGATTCGCCGTAACGGTGCAGTTGCGAATCCTCATCGTTCATCCGATTTTAACCCCTTAGATTTTTTCGGGTTATTTGAAATCAATGGTCTTGTATTGAAAACCTGGTCATCTTGAACAAAAAGTAGAAAATAGAGCAATGCGAGATAATACGGAATAAGGAAAGCTTATTTGAACGAGTACGTAACATCCAGGAGGAATCGGCTAGAAAGTTGTATTGACATGAATGACATTTCCAGCGCCATGTGACATAGAATATGATATAACTCTTCCGTTAGCGGTTTCTAAATCATTTTCAATATACTTTCTGTTTCTACAATCATTCATTTGACCTACAGAAGAAGAAAAATAAAAGAATATGTTGATTTGAAAAAGGTTGAATCATATTAATTCCACACATCTACCACAAGTGATAACCTCCGATGCGATTTACTGAACGAGTCGTTCAACACAATTAAGTTCACGTAATACAAACGCTTTGTCATTGTTTCTGTGTCAATAACCAGCGACATAGATCACATGACCCGTGCCAAGAAAGAATTTGAATATATGGTTAATCTGGGTATTTGTAGACCATCAAAATCCATAGCTTCTTCACTTCTACATATGGTTCCTAAAATAGAACTTCGTGACAGGAAACCTTGTGGAGATTACAGGCAATTAAATATTATCACTTTACCAGATAGTTATCCATATTTATTTATTTTCTAAAATTGATTTAGTTAGAGCTTTTCATCAGATTCCTGTTGCAGAGGATGATATACCTAAAAATGCTATCATAATACCTTCTGGTTTATTTCAATTTGTAAGAATGCCTTTTAGTTTAAGAAATACAGTTGGAATACAGTGAGTACCGTGATTCCAAAGCTATGGCGGGCAGTGAAAGTCGTGTTCATTCCAAAGGCGGGTAAAACTGATTATACCGAAGCTAAGGTATTCCGCCCTATTAGTCTAACCTCATTCCTATTGAAGGCAATGGATAGACTGATTGACAGACCCTTAACAGATGGCCCACTGGACGCCCATCCCTTACACTGTCGTCAACACGCCTACCAAGCTGACCTCTCGACTGAAACGGCCTTGCATCATCTAGTCACAAGAATAGATGGTGCTATGGCCCGTGAGGAACGCGCCCTAGGGGTATTTAGGGACATCGAAGGAGCATTTGATACCACGTTCGTCGAGTCGTCTGTTCAGCCGCAGAGAAGCATTTAGTCAGTCCAACATTGGTCCGGTGGATTGAAGCCATGCTATCTATGCGTGCGATGTACAAATCACCGCTACAAGAGGCTATCCACAAGGAGTTGTCCTATCTCCGCTTCTGGGGTGCCTTGTAGTCGATGGACTCTTGGAAGAACTGCAAGAGGCTGGGTTCTTTGCCCAAGCCTATGCCGATGACCTTCGAGCAGCACTTGGAGAGGCTGTGCGAGCTGCGAAACACGCTGCTCAGCATAGTGGATGGCTGGTGCGGCACAGAGGGGCTCAGAGTAAATCCTGACAAAACGGAAATTGTTCTATTTACAAGGAAACGCAAGCTGGGCACACTGCCAGAGATTCGTTTCTCTGGCAAATTTCTGTAATTCAAAGGGTCGGTGAAGTTTCTGGGAGTAATCCTAGACTCTAAACTAACCTGGCGCGAACACCTCGAATATCGAATGAGTAATGCCTCTGCGTCATTTTGGGCGTGCAGAAGAGCTTTCAGCAGCACATGGGGATTACAGCCAAAGATTCTTTATTGGGTCTATCCCGCTGTGATCAGGCCTATGGTTACCGATGCTGCGGTAGTGTGGTGGCAGGGACAAGGACTGGTATTACCCAGCGACCCCTGGAATTAATCTGCAGCGGCTTGCATGCGTAGGCATATTGAGTGGTATGAGGTCGGCTCCAACGAGAGCCTTTGAAGCTCTCGCCGGATTACCACCTCTACACTTATACATAAAATCTGAGGCCATGAGAACGACGTATAGGTTGAAGGGCCTATGCCACTGGACCAAAACGCACTACTCTCATGGACACTCATCGATTTCAAGTGAGGCAATCTCTAAATGCCCCATACTAGAAATGAAGCAAGATAGCATGATCCCAGCTATATGTCTCACTTCTCCCAAAATCCACATCCAGGATAGAGGAAATTGCAGTTGAGGAACTCTCATCACCTGATTGCTACCAGACGGGCTCGTATGGTTCACAGATGGGTCCAAGGCTGGTCAGGCCTCTGGGGCGGGCGTATACATAAAAAGGCCAAAGACCACTATCTCAGTGACTCTAGGCGCTTACTGCACGATTTTTCAGGCGGAGGTCTACGCAATGTTGACTTGTGCCATGAAAACCTGCGAAGAAACTATGTAAATAGGCGCATATATATTTGCACAGACAGCCGCTTCGCTCTGGAAGCTCTCAAATCATCCAGAGTCACATCTAGGCTTGTCAAAGAATGCAAGGATAAGAAATGAAGTTCAATTCATCTGGGTACCTGGACACAGTGGAGTTGTGAGAAGCGAAATGGCCGACTCCGAGGCTAGGCGAGAGTCGTCTAGCGCCCCCGTCGAGCCGGAGCCAAAGGTCGCTTTATCAAATTGCGTGGGGGGTCTCGCCCTTCTGGGCCAACTGAATAAAGAGTGGTCTGAACTGTGGCGAGAATCATCACGCATGAGGCAGCCCAAGCTCTTCATCAAAGAACCTGTGCCTAGGCTTTCAAAGAAACTCCTTTCTCTAAACAGAAGGGACATCAGAGTGATGACTGTAATCCTAACCGGTCACTGGCGTCTTAACAAACACCTACACACTATGGGCATCACAGATGACCAAATATGTAGGAAATACAAAGAGGCGAAAGAAACTGCCTCTCACATCCTGTCGGAATGCTCAGCATCAGCATCTCTCAGGCACCGACACTTCGGTGAATCATAACTGCTCCCAGAAGAACATATGGAAGCCAGCACTGGCAATATTCTGGGTTTCTGGCGGGCCACAAAACTGTTAGAATAGTAGGCTTCTGACCACGGGGCTTACAATGGGTCTGACTAAGTGACCTAAGTGCATTGGGGGTCTAAGCCCCCTCCCCTCAAGTGATGATGATGAGTACCATGAACCACCACATGATTCAATCTTGTGCAGGTGGGGCAAACGAAAAAATGTAAGTTCTGTGCAGATGAGTACTGATTCCGCTAAGTCGCAGAGCACTCTCTCTGTAGAGCCATGCAGGCAACCTCCCTGGTTCCCCCTACATTAATATAAATAATAAAATACATATAGGTGTGATAAAGGTAAACATATCCTCTAGGTATCACCAGATATAATGGACAACATAAATCACTCCTAAACTCAAAATCTCTATTCAAATTATTTATTCCAAATCTACGTGCGAACGACTTTTCAAAATAAACATTATACGATTATTCAAAAGTGTTAAAGTTTCTTCAGGCTACTTCCAGCGTTAACGTACAAGAGAATTATATAGATGTTACGTCATTTGTGAATTTATTGCGCGAATGAAATTGTTTTACAAACGTCGAGGTTTACATTTGAAAATTTCACTCATACCAACATAAGTCTAATAACCTTTTCCCGCAAGAATGAAAACGTTAATTAATTTTTAATGCGAGTTTTCATTCCAAATTGGAGGTAGCACGGTTGGCATAAATTAATTCCACTTTAATTCCGGAGTGGGAAACAAAAACAGTAGAATTTAAATTGTACGTGGATGTTTTGCAGAATTAGAGCGCAAATAACACTCAACGCTGGATTAATATTGGTATCAACATTTAATTGGATCGATTACATTCATTGTCTCTCGTAGCAGTTAATTCTACAATTAACTACCCTTACTGTTTATAAAGGGTTTGGCACATGACCTGTTCTTTAACAGTTTTCGATACTCCCATTAGAATAAAATTCTATCAAGAGTGCTCTGAACATACTAGTTTCAGATGAAACGTATTCCATTACGTTTTTGAATTATAGTCCAGAGAAATTACACAGAAGAAGGCCTATTTCCAGAAATCGAGATATCATTCATTTTTTAAGATAAAAGTGAAGTATGGGCGTATTTCGTCAGTTCACCGAAGCTACTCCTCCTCACGGTCGGTAAGTAGCTTCAGGTTCCTAAATCGTGTGCCCTGAGTAGCCTTATTGAACCAAAAATGACTGCCTGCTGGATCCGGTCTATCAAGATCTGCGCAGAGTTCTTACAGGCCGGAATGATCTTCACGTTCCAACGCAGCGCAGACCGAATTCCGCCCACGACTCCGATGATCAGAACCACTAATACGACCTTGTGGCCTAGGTATAGCGTGCGGAGCTCAAACTCGTGATATTTTGACCATTTTTCTTCCTCTTTCAAGATTATGTTCTTCTTTACCGGAGCAGAGAATTCGATGACATACTTAGTCTTTGTTTGTTTATCGAGGAGGACGTCAGACCTATTTGGTTGTATGGACCTGACGGTCGGAAACGGGTGATTGCAGTAGATCTGGCATTTTCCATTCCCGACAATGGACTCAATATCTCCTGGCATGTAAGGCAGCACCGGCTCTTGGTCTATGCCTTAGATGGTAATACACCACCCATAGGACCGCATTATGGTGATGAGTGTACGCCGAGACCGCTTTTGCCGCACAAAGCGACAGCAGGTAGAAAAGCGTATCAGGCGCCTTCCGACAGGCCCTTCAGCTGACATCAGGAATCTGCACACCCATCACGTTGCGGCGATAGACCAAGGTACGCCATCTTGGCAAGCTGCGGTAAATCCCTCGGTCTCGGGCTGACCTTCGGTAGCCTAAGGTCAGCCTGGCTGACAAGTCGAGCGTTCCGATGTTTCGGTAGAAAACTGTTGACAAGCCAATAGACGGTCGGCTTGTCAACATGCCGCCGGAGCATAAGATCTTGCTCTGTGCCATATATATATATATAGTTAACAATGTTCCCCACCTCCCAGGTGGGCACCATCGTAGAATGCCACAAAGATGACTAATCCTGCAGATTCGACGCTTTATTGATGAATACGGGGTTAATATTGCGATTGACGGCAACGCTAACTGTGCCAATCACAACATTTTCGTTTATAATAGAAAAAATGGATTAAATTTTCTGATTGATACCGGAGCTGATATTTCTATTTTGCCACGTACTAGAGTGTTTCCACATTGTGATAAGAATGAAAGTTTCGATTTATCGTCAGTAAATGGATTTCCAATTGGAATATTTGGACAACAGTTTTTCAATGTCAATTTAGGTTTATGTAGAAATTTTCCATTCATTTTTACTATGACATATGATAAACCTATCTCAGCAGCTCAGCATTTTTGGAAACGTAGAAGTGAGTTTTCCTAAAATAACTTTTGTGAATAATAACTATAACAATTTGTTATATGAATTTCCAAACTTGGTGAAAGAAACAGATTTCAATAAAACAGTTTGTCTTTATAGGTATTCATATGAATGGTGTATAATTTTTTTAAGTTTCGGAGGTTAGATAAGACCTAGTTTTGTAAAGCTGAGCAAGAATTTCAATATATGGTTAATCTAGGTATTTGTAGACCATTAAAATCCATAGCTTCTTCACCTCTACATATGGTTCCTAAAAAAGAATTCGGTGACTGGAGATCTTGTGGATATTACAAGCAATTAAATATTACTAGATAGATATCCTTAGCCACATATACAGGATTTTAATTTACGTCTTCATGGATGTAAGGTAGAAAGATTAATTTCACATTTCGTCGTAGATTGAGTGATTGGTCTAAAATGAAGTGGAGGCAGCGTATCCATGGAAGTGGCACCGTCGTACAATGCCATAAAGATGACTTAATCTGCTTGCTTCTTGAAAATGTTTGCAGTATTTTGCAGAATCCCATTCCTTGCGAGTACCGCTTGCCTTGGGAATAAGGGAGGTGTTGTCGTATATCTTAAAAGCTGCGATGCTGCATTCGATGAGTATTAGTAGTACTATACCCTGTGTTTTTCGAAAACCGCACCAGCTGTAACGTGTAAATTCCACTTAACGGCTTAGAAATGGCAGCTGTAGTACAATCGGTTAACTCCTGTGACGTCAGCTATGCTAGACCGTATATTCTAAGGATCATGGTTGTTCGGTGTCAGATCCGTAGTTACCGCTTCTATTTCGAGGTTGTTCTGTGAGACAACAAGACGTCGGAAAGAAAGAGAAAATGGCGTTACTTCTGGTCAAATCGTTCAAGCGGGAAGTCGTTTTGCTAGGTTATTTCAACAGGGAGGTGATACCAAGCTTGTGTTTGGAGCCAAATTCTGGGAATATACCTCCGTTGAAAGTAAAGGCATCAATTACTAATTTGGATTGGAATAATTGGTATTATTTGAGTAATTAATGCACCTTGAGGGATTAAAGCTTAGTTTCAACGTGACTGGTTGTGGACGGAAGTGAAGTTTGTCTTATTGGAAGGAAAACCCTATCGTGATAGAGGTAAATATCTTTGTAATTCCATTTGATTTATTCACTGACTTCAGGAATTGATTTGCCTTCACAGGTGGTATCTGACAGAACATAGGCTAGTCCTAACTTTTTCAACAATTGTTATATATTTTGTTCATGTCTGTCTTCGGAAGACAATAGAACAATAGAGGTTTGAACATTTCGTGATTTCAGGGTCCTTTTTTTTCTGTTTATGTTGTGGGAAATTCAACAAGTGTATTAAAGCTGGATTGAATCTGCTGTGGAAAAGATTACTTAGGAGTCGCTGATTTACTTGTGGTGTACAATCGTGGAAACGGTATTACAACTGTGGCAGGAGCCCCTACGTCAAGTAGAAGTATTTAATACATAACCAAGCAAGTACAACATCCAGCTCTCACCAGGTCAGGCTACCGATTTTGGTTTTATGTAACAATTGAAATAATCATTGAGTATTTGTATATTGAGTGAATTCAATTGTTTTCTTGATTTAATGTTTGAACAATTACCTTCATCCATATTTTCAATTCATTCGCTTCATATGTCATTAGTATAACTTCTGTCATAACTGTATCAATATTAGTATTTCAATCACTAGTAAAATTCAATCATTCTGGGTACAGGTCTTTTATTTCTTTCTTTCAGGGTAATTTAACTTGGGGACTTGAGTATTTGTATCCCCTAGTTATATACGTAATTCATTGGTTGGTTGAAATACGCTGGTGCCCAAATTCTTAACATCTAAAATTATAACTCACGACCGTCTTCACTGTAGCTGTCGGCAACCAAGTGATAAAATAGAGGCTTTTAGTTTATCCTCAAGTGAGAGTAATTTGTACCCTTACACAGCCTATAACTTCTTTCCTATGGGATGTATAGATTTGAAATTATAATAAGGCATTTGTGACCATTTATGCTTTCTTTGCATTAGTCATGAAGCTGTTCTAACTTCCGGAAGTAACCGAAAGATTTTTTTATTTAAAACTCTCTATGATGAAAAATGTCGATTTTATGGGGAATTGAATGTTTGGAGAACCCTGATCGGATCACTAAGTTGGAATAATAAAATTATTATTACCAAAGGTGGCTGCGACTACAAATACAAATCTGATGTTTAAAGTTTATTAACATTAGTTGTATTAACAATTATCTGATAATGGAAAATGTGCATTTGACCGATATGCTTGAACTGTATCCCAAAAGCAACAGAGATAGTGCCGAAACACGTCGAAGGTATGCCGCAATCTATCCCAACAAGGATACCTCATCAAGATAGAAGTTCATAAGGGTTTTTAAGAGGTTAAAAGGACTGGATCAGTCATTAATTTGAATTTACTGTTCTTCTAAGTGTAGAAGAAGACTGATCAATCTCTGCATGAAAGAACGCAAAATTTAAACTTACCCGCTACTACAGTTTGCAAAATAATGAAAAAATATATAATTAAACCTTACAAAACCAACATAGTGCAGCATTTATATGATAATGATTCTGAACGTCAACCGAACTTTTGTGATATCTTTTTGGGAAGGCAGGCAGGTAACAAATTTTTGGTTTTAAGCTCGTCACATGCCCCGTTAACAATTTATATAAAAAAAAAAATAGCTTCGGTAATTTTTTTCCGCAAAAGCCATATTTTCGTAATAGAATTGGTGTACTATATCCACAACCCTGTTTCCATGTTTCTACTGCAGCTATATTGGTATCAAATCTATGATAATAATAGACCAAATATACGAAAAACATAACACTTCAGTTATTGAAAATGAATAGTTAGTCTTAATAGCTAAGTATTCAACCCCAACCGCTATGAATAATATTTCTTTCATCTACCAGAAACAAGATAATTCAAATTCACAGACACTAACATTGATTAGATAGTTTCCAAAGAGAAGTCGTTGAGGGACCATGCAGTAAGAAGCAGTAGAAAGAATTCCAATCTAACAATCTCTGCGAAGTATTTTTATAGTTGGCTAGGGTCGAAAGTTTGCAAACAAAGTAGAACGTTAACTTGCCCCAGTTGATCCGGGTTTCCGGAAGCTGGATCTCTAGTGTCGAACTGGACTGGCAGGTATCGCGAAAGCACCGAAAACAAACTTGTTCTCCTTTGTAGCCACGGGACACATAAGACGCCATGGATCATTGATTTAGCCAATTTAAGCGTCACTTCCAATAATGAGGTTTGCAACAGACGCACCAACTTTCAATGTTGCCTTGGGGTCGTTCTTACACAATCTTCTATGATACATTCCTTCACATTTACTAATAATGTCTGAAGGAAGGATAAACGTGGACACACTATGGGCATCCGGAAGTGCCAGATATGGCAATTATATGCACAGAAATAACATTCGTTATTATTACATTGGAAAGCATAATAATCCAGAATTCCTCATTATTTGTTTCGGTAACACTATGCTATGATTTATTACTGTTACTCAACCGCTCCTTCCTTCATCAATCAATATAATCATTTATTACCACATAGCCTCCAGAACTTATGTGATATCTATACTTATGGTTGATTAGAATAGTTTGAAATTGAACAGTTACTGCATTTGAAAATGCAATAAAAATCAAAATTTTAGGTCGAAACTAAATGCAAATTTTGCTTCTTATTTCAGATAAATTGAATTTCAATAATTTTTAAATGCAAATTAAATGTTGTATTCCATAAAACTTCATAACTTCCGAATATCACTATAGTATCTAAATACGCAAATCTTAATCTAGATTTTTGGAAGTACATAATAATGATAATATTGTTCTACTATAAATAGTGCACCGGAATTACACAATAAAACGTGCAGTAGTTTCTTTCAACAGTATGGACACCTAGTCAAAGTTGTAGGTTTTGGTATTAGAGACATTTGTGTGACAACCAGCAATGATAAGAAGGTGGGAAAAATGATAGGAAAGCAAAGTTGCACAACGTCAAACTTCCTGTAACTTTTGTATTTTTTGGCGGATTTTGACGAACTTTTTTTTGTTAGGTTGGTATTCAAAATGTGCATTAAACTAGTGGATAACTTTAGTTTTGGGCAGTAATCATGGCCACCTACGACCACTTTTATTGGCTTCAATTTCAGAAAGTATCATTAGGGATTTTTTTAGAGAAAAACAGATGACGGATTCTTATTTAGGATGACGTTAAACTTACCTGTACCGATTTTCAGTGTTCTAAAATACAGGATGTTCAAGAAAAGAAAGTTTACTTCTATCGACACTAATACAAATTATTAAACAATTTCATCGTTAAAGTAACAAATGAGAAATTAGTAAAAAAGTTGAATTTTTGTGATTTCCACTAATCCACCAAATTCCCTTATACACTTGACAATTCGTCGTCGATTATTCCTTATCACATTTCTTAACTGCCGTCGCGTGACAAGCTTCTCCGATGCTATCACAAAGTCCTTCTCGGTTCTGAGGCGTTGTAGCATACACTCCATTTTTTATCGTCCCCTAAAAAAAGAAATCAAGCGGAGCAATGTCTGGGGATCCCGGCGGCCAACGAATGAGAGGACTACTGCGTCCGATCCAAGGATTAGGAACATTATCATTTAATCACTGTCTCACAATAACACCGTTATAGATAGGTGCTCCATCAAGTTGTAAGTATAAGTGTTCTTACCGTTTATCTTCAAACATTTCCAGATTTTACTTTTAGAAATATTTAAATTTCTCCTGGCATCCCTGAGACTTGAATGTATATTATCATCGAAATAATTGAGAATCATTTGGTTTCCTTAATTATTATCGATAGACAGCTTTCAACTAAGATTACGTTTCATGTTTTCACAGCACACTAAGCTTTTTCACCGAATTGTAATAAAATGATATAATGCAAGGAAAAGTAGAAATTGTTCGAGTAGTCAACATTTTATTTATTTCATAATGCTTTAAATCATAATAAGTGTAATAAAACGTCATATTAATGTTTCTTTATTATTTCATTGATAATTCCTATTCAAGCTTTAGAGATACCAGTAGGAATTTACATTATAAATTTCTAAAATCCAAATTATACTTACTTTTTTCTAGGACATCCTGTATTTTGGAACACTGAAAATCAGTACAGGTAAGTTTAACGTTATCCTGAATAAGAATTCGTTATCCGTTTTTCTCTAAAAAAATTCCAAATAATACTTTCTGAAATTTAAGCCAATAAAAGTGGTCGTAGGTGGCCATGATTACAGCCAAAAACCAAAGTTATCCTCTAGTTTAATGAACATTTCAAATACCAACCTAACAAAAAAGTTCTTATCAAAATCCGTAAAAAAATACAAAAGTTACAAGGATGGTAAGTCCTTAACGTGAACACACTGTATATGTATGCTTTTCGCCCCTTTTTGCATTTCTAGCAAACTGTGCATTTCCGTGGAAAATAACAAGACATAAAAATTGTAGAGCGGAAAATTTGCCATCGACATGAGTCCTTTGAATTTTCTCCGAAGTACTTGGTTTTCTTGTGAGAGCGCTGAAAAGCGAGCGTAGAGTACACAAATATATACTTTTTAGACGCTTTTTTATAAATATAGATATTGTTCTTGCTATTATCAAAATAGTATAAATAAACTCACTCTTATTCGAATTGTTGAATTTCATAATTATCGGATGAAAATTAGGGAAACTAGACAATCTAGTATGCCATGGAATAGCGGTCGAACGGTTGATCGTAGGAAGCTGTGAATAGGCTTTTCAAATTCTTTGGAAAATTTCCAGTCTATGTGTGTATGTTATAACTTGCTTTACAACTTCTCTACAAGCAAGATTTGTAATTACAGTAAACTTGATATTTCACAAACCTTGATGTTTAGTTACATTTAACACAATTTCTTCGCTATTGCATGTGCGATGAAACATTTTTTATACTTTACAAAAGCTTGTTGATCTTTGGCGATATTTTGACAATAGTTATCTTTCGTATTTGTCTTGAACAGATATTGAGTATTTGACGTTTGAATTTTCACTTCATCAAATAATTGATGACACCCAAATATTAAGACCTAAAAATAATAAAAATGATAACATTTCGGCGATAAATATGGTATTATATGAAAGCTTATTTATTGTTCTTCCATTTGCAATGATTTAATTTTTTCTACATTCGTTGTTGATTGTAGGAAGAGGTCAATTGCATAAAAATGGCATAACTTTTTTGTCGAAAATATAATATAGAATCACATATTACATTTTTTACGTATATCCTTATACACTCTGTATATATATTGTTATAAAAACTCTAATAAGTTTTGATTTTTCAATTAATTATATTTTGTTATATGATATTCTTTTATTCCGGCTAGCTCTATATTGATTTTAATTTTGAATTTATTCTCTGATTGTCTAATTTGTTTGAATTGATATTATTATTATATTATATGGAATTAAATAAAACCTTATTTAAAATGTTAAAATTTTTATATTTGAATTTGTTTATGAACCCTGTATTATGTTATGTTTACAAATTATACAAGTTAACTTTATGCTTATAAAGTTTCTATGCTGACAATTTTCTTTATGCTTTAAAATTCTCTATGTTTCAAGTTAACCTCAATTTACTTAAATTTAATACATGATTACAATAACAATTTTACGTTCAGATACAACGATACAATGATGAAATTGTAAATAGACTTACTTTTATATATCCTACAAATATTAGAACGAATGTTGGTAATGTTCCGTAGATTTTTAAATCTTCTTATTTTATTTGGTTATGCACTTTTAAAAACATATACTCTGCTATCACACATTCACAGATAACACGTTGATTCCTCTTCTTATCCAGGAACTTGTTGATAATTTGTTGTTAATTATTTTATTCTTTTTTAAGATAAAAAACTTTGTTTATAACAAACTGGAACTGCTATCGAAGATTGATTACTCTTCGATGCCACTTAAATAACTTTGGTTATGTTAACTTTACTAACGTTGAGATGAAGATTCATGAATACTATTTGCTTCGTAGGAATTACTAATTGACTTCGGTTATATAAACTTTTCGAAGCTGCAGAGACTCTTTCAGTTCTCCGATGTTACTACAAACTTAGGTTATGGAAATTAAATTGAGCTGCAAGAGACACATTCAGTGCTCAGATGTAAATGCAAACTAACTAGCTTTCCTTTCATTTTTCCTTTTATAGGGCCCACAAAAGGAAGCCTGTTCAATCTATTTTCAGCCAATCAGGTACTTCTTCTTAATATCTAGGAAGCTATTCCCATTGTTGAATCTGACAGTTCTTTAGTATTGTTGAGCTTTGAAGCATCTAATTGTTGTATCGACCAATGGGAATTGAGTATTTTCAAAATTTTGATATATTGAAGATTTTCAAATTAATTAAAGTTTTTTCCCATATTTTGATACATGATAACTTATGATTAGGTTCCTATTAAATTGATAATTCTGATTATTATGTCTATTTTGACATTTGTCATTGCTTAAATCTAATACATAATTTAAAATATAAATAACATCTATATAACTTTGTAGAACTGGAATTTCTTAATACTATCTTAAATCTATAACTTATTCTTAACTTATTTTACTAGTTTGCTATCTTCAGATAGTCTTTGAATCATTTTAATTATGATTTTCCTCTTTCGTATCACTGTACGTTTATCCACTTTCACTGTTTCTTCTTTACACTTCCTATAAACTATTTTATATTTTTGTTTCTGTTATTATACAAAGTTCAGTATCTTATTCTACTTATTATTTAACTTTAAATAATGTTTTTAATTCCATATTATATATACTTTTTAAACTTTTCTATTTTTACTGTTTCGGTAAATTCAAATTCCACCATTTTATTTTATATCGGAAATGAAATCATAACAATATGTTTACATATCTCCCAAATCCCACCTTCTCATCACTGCGTGTTCACACACATGTTTCTAATACAAAAACCTACAACTTTGACTAGGTCTCCATACTGTTACAAAAAACTTCGACCAAAACTACTAACTCCGTTGGACTAAAAGAATCGATTAGCTGTACCTATAATATAAACATAAGTATATTGATACAACTACATGCATGAACGTAATGGCAGCTATGAACTATTGAGAAACATTCTGTATATTTATACGCAAATTACACAGTCACAGATTGCCAATAGTTCAGTGACATCTAGATGCAGAAAGATCTATATTCTAAAAGAAGAAGAAAACTGTTTCAACTCATCAGTTTTATACGGAACCGAGTCACTTAGTAAAATTATCCTATAGATGACACTAAATAGCCATATTAGTTAAGAATAATGAATAATAATTGTTGCCTATGAATATAGTTGAACCTCCTTGATAATTGATAGTTTTCCTACTAAAATTATTCCCAAAACATACTTTATATTACAGATTTGATAATTATAATTATTGCAATGGTAGCTTATGAATCATAAAGCAATGCTATGCAGTTATTATTGTAAAACAATTTCAATTTTAGTAGCAACGCAATTATAAGAATAATCATTGTGATGGAACTTAATTCCCATGATAAATCCTAGAATTACTTTATCTTTATACTCTTTACTATAATGGAAAACATTCTGTATGTAAGAGGGAAAGAAAAATGAAACAGATGGCGCCACAATCGAAAATCCCATGTGACCTTTGTGATGTACCATTTTTAACTAGAACGCTTTAAAATTTTCCGACTGATATGTTATTCAGTTCTGTTTTAACACCCATCGAAAGCAAGCAAACTTGAAGATTTTTGTAAACATGGGAAAAAGTGAGTTTCGCGTCTTGATTAAATATTATTTCTTAAGTTGAAAAAACAATACGCAAACCAAAGCATCGCTTGTTAAACATTATGGGAACTCTTCAGCATCGATTGGAACGATTCACAGGCAATGACCACAAAGGACACCGGACGTTCTGGTCGTCCAATTAAGGTTACAACGCCAGAAATCGTCGATAAAATCCAATACCAGATTACTGGGGTAACGGGTATGGAACATTTTGCATACATTTTTGAATATGAGAAAGCTATCTGCTAGATTGGGTGCCGCATTCGTTCTCTGTTGACAACAAGCACGACCGTGTGACAACTTCAGAGCAATGTTCGGCGATGTTCAAGAGCGCTAAGAAGGAATTTTTGCGCTGTTCCGTAATCGTGCCGAAACATGAATCCATCACAACACACCAGAGACCAAAGAACAGTTGAAACAATGGACTTGTCCTGGCGAATCGAAGCCGAAAAACATCAAATTGAATTTTTCGGCCAACAAAGTCATGGCGACAGTTTTTGGGATGCACACGGTATCGTTCATATCGCGGTCGCATTTGGCAAAGAAAAAAGTGCTATTCCCCCAGGACAACGCACCGGCGCACAGGTCCGCAGTCGCAATGGCAAAATTGCATGAATTGCGCTACGAATTGGTTCGTCATCCAGAAAATTCTCCAGATTTGACCCCCTGCGAGTTTTTTCTATTTCCAAACTTGAAGAAATGGTTAGGCGGGAAGAGATTTGGAAACGTTGGACGAAGTGTATCGGGCTACAAGGAGATTATGTTGAGAAATAAAATAAGTTTTGACCAAATAAATCATTTCTTGTTCCATTTTTCAGGGAATTTTCCCCTTGCCCTCGTATATACGCAAATCAAGTGACTCACAGTTTGCCTATCGATCAAATTATATATAACTGAGGATTTTTGAGGCATTGTTTTGTCATTTTAATGAAGAGTTATAAAGACAATTAGATTGAAATTTAATGAAATTCATGATTAGTATTGATTTTGATGTTTCAAGCACTCACTGAATCGGTGGTTCACTACATCAGCTCATTAATGGTTCAGGTTAGACGCAATTCAATTGAAAACAAATAATTAATTAACCATTCACTTATTGATTGATTTATTCTGCAAATCGGATGAAAACAGAACTGGTTGTGTCCTCTTGCATATATAACTATATACCAGAAGAACGTAGAATTGAGATGAGACCAAGCAGGTTGATTTATAACAAAAAATAGTATATTATGCAAACAAGTTTTATATACGCTGCTCGGTTATTAAAATGAGTGTAGAGAAGATTTTGAAATTTTTTAATTATTTTACTATGTTAAGCTATATTAATAAACATGGTAAGAATACAAAATTATTAAATTGTTCTACTTGGGTAATTATATATTAATAGTCACATTATAGAAAAATTTTGACAATTGCTGAAGGAAAACATTGATTTCTTCATTTTGTCCAACAAAATGTGTTTTATTTACATGATTCACTTGATTCGAATTCAAGCTATTCCTTCTTCAACTTTCATTTTCATCAAAATTGAATATTGAACTTCCAGCAATTGCAATAACAGCATTCTTTTGCACGGCATTCAAAATTTTACTCTTCAGCTCCACTGTCGTTTAGGTTAATTTTTGACAAAAAGGCACTTTATATTTACCCCAAAACAAAGAATTATAGATTAATGACAAGTGACAATTATTGACTTTTGCCTCTAAGAAACCTAGAGTTAACTATAGCGCTCGAAGTCACAGCTTGTCAAGTTGTATTTAAAATATTACTTAACGTCATGGAAGCATATCATCATCAATTGGGGGAGCGGGCTTAGCTCCCAGATACACTTAGGTCACTAAGGTGAGCCCATTGTGCACCCCGTGGTCAGAAGCATATTTTAGTCTAGCAGTTTTGTGGCAAGTCAGAAACCCAGAATATTAATAACGCTGGCTTCCATGAGTTCTTCTGGTAGCAGTTTTGTTATGCCGAAGTAATGGTGCCTAACGGATATCAAAGCAGGACATATCAAAAGGATGTGAGAACCAGTTTCTCCCACCTCTCTGCATTTCCTACATATAGAATCATTTGCGATGCCCATACTATGAAGGTGTTTTTTAAGACGACAGTGACCCGTTAGGATTCCAGTCATCTCCCTGATATCCCTTCTGTTTAGAGAAATTAGTTTATTTTAGAACCTAGGCACAGACTCATAGCTTGGCCTGCCTCATACGTGATGATTCTCGCCACAAGTCAGACCAATCTTACTTCAGTGAGCCCAGAAGGGCGATTGCGACCATTGGCTCCGGTCCGACAGGGGCACCAGACGACCCCCGCCTGGCCAGGGAGTCGTCCATTTCAAATCCTTCAACTCCATTGTGTCCAGGGACCCAGATGAGTTGAACTTCATTTCTCCTGGTTAGTTCAGCCAGTGTATATCTGCATTCTTTGACAAGCCTTAATGGGTGACTTGAGAGCTTGAAAGCAAATGCGATAAATGTCATTTTAAAGATGAGAGTAAAAAAAAGTTATTATGTTTGCATACCATATGAACTAGAATTTTTTGGTATACCTACATAACTCAAGGAAGTAGCTGTCAATCCGTATCTACATTCATCTATGTTTGGATGTAGAGGAAAGGTCTTAGTTCAAGAGTCAGGAATAGGAAAAGTGTGCCGATGAGTCCCAGGCCCTTGAATCTCAAATTACCCTGACTACCACGAACATGATAGTCGCAAATCCTAAAATGGACACCCCTACTCAGGCGCAAACAGCTTATACATCGACATGTACAAAAAGAGCAAAATTTGTGGTTTTTTCTTCGAACTGATCCAATATGGCCGAATATTTATAAAAAAGAAAGTCTATATTGGCGTTTGGCGTATACATTGGAAAAAGTCCCCAAAACTGTCACCGCGGAAACCTATCGGCCCTTATTTGAGAGTTTTTAGGTCCAGGGAAAAAGTAAAGTTTTGGAAAAGAGCATTAATTTGACATACAGGAGTTTTTCATGCCTACCAATTATCGTAGCTGTTACCTGCTAATTATTCGAATTCTCATAAAAAAGATGGTCCCTTTTTTCCCAAATCTGACCCTCAAAAGCGCCAAATAAGAGTGGATAATGAAAAAGAAGCATGTCGGAGTGTGGGTTCTTTACTCTTACCAATATATACGCCCTCAAAAGCGCCAAATAAGGGTGGATAATAAAGAAGAAAGAAGCATGTCGGGCTGTGGGTTATTTACTCTTACCAATCTATACGCCAATAGGTTTTCTTCTTTATCAACAGTTGGCTATATCGGGTCAGTTCAAAGAGAAAACGAAACATTTTGCTCATAAAAACCAATATGAAACACGTTTACGCCAATAAAAAATAGACTCGTGAGTTATGATCTTCATACATTCTCCAAGTTTTGCGAAGTCAACCAGTTAACCCTTTTCTGGCCTGATTTGGGACCATCCCGTAAGAACTTGCGCCACTAAAAAAGTCCCTTTAGTTATGGCCTCTAAGCCCCCTTAACTGCTTACATTATCACCAAGTCAGCCCAATTTTCGTATTTTTGGAGTTGGAGGGGGATGCGCCCATGCCGATGTTCATAGAACATCGTGCGTGCCAGCAGTGGAATATTGGGAGAGAAGACAGGCATGGGAATTTTTCTTAAAAACTTGTAGATTATCGGCATAAGTAAAAACCTCAATCAATCAATCAATTTTGATTGGAGTAAAGACCTTACTAGGCAAAGAATGGTACAACTACGCCGGTGGATCGAAAAATGAAGTCTGGTATGAAGAAGTTCGGCAGGTCTCGAGCGTGACAACGAAGGGGTAACTAGCTTGAGCTCCTCTAATCCGCCTATCTGGAAGCTCTGTTGGTCGAATAACAGACGAGATTTTTGATGAACACCGACATCAGAATCAGACGAATACCTCTCTTCTGAACTTATAGGAGAATTTTCCTTTTGGTGAATTGTTTGTAGAGGAAGTTTAATGTTGTGGAATTTACTATCTACAAGAGTTCTGTTTTTCTTTCTTCTCTATGAATGCTTGCTTGTTGTGATTTCTGTGTTTTTGTATAGATAATTTGTAAAATATTAATGTAACTGACCAAACTAACAATATGTGCTAAAGAAATTAAATTAAAGATACGACACACTCTGAACCTATATAATAGATACGTTGATGAATTGTTATTACTATCAAACAACCAGGAATAGGATTATGTTGCTCAGCATACCCTGTAGATAGAGATGGAACTCTATCGACCTGTTTACTCAGCAACGGCGGAGCAATCTACGGAAGTGTCTAACTATGAAGGATTTCATCTAAGCACAAAAAGCAGGGCATCGACGTGATATCTGTTTACGGAATGCAGTTGTCAGTGACAAGAAAAGAAATGTTCAAACTTGATTCATGATAGAAAATGTATTAGAAAAAGTGAACCATAAATAATGATTCAAGATGAACACACACGCTGAGCTTTCAAATTCTTTCTTTTGTTCGTAATAAACATAAATCGAACTAATGCCAAGAACTTTATCAGAGTATTGTAACGAATGATATAATGATACAATGTCACCCACTCAAAAGTCTACACTGTATAATTTTTCTATTCATTGAATGATTGTACGTGTTATTTATCTATTCAAAAATGAGATGCAAATCTTCAATAAAAATAAGCATTTCGATATATATTATGTAGTGCTTCCTTTTCCTGCGAAATGGAAAAGATCAAGGACTCAGTAACTTCAGTCAAGCAGTGAAAGAAATAGATTTTAGTAACAAAAACATACTAATGTCACTAAAATATTGATGTGAAGAAATACGACGGAATCAGACTGATAGGGCGGGATGCCTTAGCTTGGGTATATATATATATATATATCAGTTTCAACCGCTATTGGAAAGAATACGACTTTAACTGCCCGCCATAGCCCTAGATAATAGTCCAGGCAATAAGCCCGGAAAAAAACCATAATAAAAAAAATATATAGTAAGCTAGAATTTCAAATTTTTTTTTGCATTTTGTTCCCAACACCCCATAAATCATTCAAGACTATCAAGACCGCGGGGTTCGACCTTCCTACCCCCTCAAAACGGGGTTTCAACCCCTCAGAGAAGCATTCTTATAAAAGCAGTCCAAAATTGATGAATTAAGAGCCGAAAATGACCCCTAGTATGTTTTTTGGGTCGCTGATCACGATTCCGCAGTTAGTTTTCTCGGAAAACTCCCTCCAGATGGTAAATTTGGAAAATTTATATATAATATATAACTAATAATTTTGTTGCAAAAATGACCTCTAGTAGATTTTTTGGGTCGCTGATCACGATTCCGCTGAATTTTTCCCAAAAAAGTCTCCAGATGGAAAATTCGGGAAATTTCAGATTTTCCTGAGACGTTTGTGAATAGTAAAGTATAATTTTGTTGCAAAAATGACCTCTAATCATGACATTCAGTCATTTTTGCAACAAAATTATACTTTATAATTCATAACCGTCTCAGGAAAATCTCAAATTTCCCGAATTTTCCATCTGGAGAGTTTTTTTGGAAAAATAACAGCGGAATCGTGATTAGCAACCCAAAAAACCTACTAGAGGTCATTTTTGCAACAAAATTATACTTTATCATTCACAAACGTCTCAGGAAAATTTCAAATTTCGAGTGTTTTCCATCTGGAGAGCCTTTTTTGGGAAAAAATTACAGCGGAATCGTGATCAGCGACCCAAAAAACCTGCTAGAGGTCATTTTTGCAACAAAATTATACTTTATTATTCACAAACATCTCAGGAAAGTCTCAAATTTCCAAAATTTTCCATGTGGAGAGTTTTTTGGGAAAAATAATCGCGGAATCGTGATCAGCGACCCAAAAAAACTACTACACGTCATTTTTGCAACAAAATTACAAATTATATATAATACATGAATTTTCCAAATTTCCCATCTGGAGGGAGGTTTCCGAGAAAACTAACTGCGGAATCATGATCAACGACCCAAAAAACATACTATGTGTCATTTTCGGCTCCTAATTCATTAATTTTGGACTGTTTTTATAAGAATGCTCCTCTGAGGGGTTGAAACCTCGTCTTGATAGTCATGAATGATCTATGGGGTATTAGGAACAAAATGCAAAATTTTGAAATTCTAGCTTACTATATATTTTTTATTCCTGGTTCGTTGCCTGGACTATAATGCCAGTGGCAATCCAAAATCGAAAAATTGTCTACAAACATTGATGAAGATGGTGAGGAAGTCAATTAATTGCTCATCAGGATGATATCAGTTTTAATCTCATGTTGACTGGGGATACGATGTGACGCATACGGTGTCTCTATAGATCACGCATCAAAAAAATGCCTGTGCGCGCTCTTTTTTCTAGTCAATAACTAAATACCAAATAAATGTTTCGTTTTATTCGAAATTGAGCAGTTACTGAATACGGACAGTCTGTACGTTTATTCAATTTTAAATTATTATTCGAACTACTTGGAGTACGCGTTATTTTCATATTATTTCAATTTTATTGCCAATACGTTTTGTAACTAAAATGACGTCTACAAAAATATTATTGACGTTTGTTACTAAGTGAATTATAATAGTTATATATTGGAAATTGCCAATTGCTTATTATTTATTCAATAATATTTATTTTAATAATTAGTACAGCAAATCATCTGAAAATAATAATTTTAATCTATGGTTAAATGAGACTCTTCAGATACAATTTTTGTATGTTACTAATAATCATTAAATGCGTGTATTTTTCGTTACTTAGTTTATGGATGGCCCCTTATATAAATGTAAAGGTCACGATTTACACTGATAGGGTGAATATAAAACCTACAATATACAATGATTATTCGTATGTAAACGTAACCCCCACAATGTATACCAAATGGGTAAATGTAAAATACATAATCAATCAATACACTGATTATGTAAATATAAAATCCACGATTCACACTGATTGTGTATATGTTAAACCAACAATTTACACTAATTGTGTAGATATAAATCCACAAATTACATTCAAAACCTGTAAGTGAATGTGAATACACAATCTAGATCGATTATGTAAATGCGAAAGGTTAACAATGATTATGTATATGTAACACCAACACTAATTGTGTAAATGGATATTCCACAATTTACACAGATTACTCGCATTTAAACGTGAAAACCCACAATTTAACCGAATGTGTAAATGTAAAACCAACAATTCATACCAAATGTGTAAATGTAAAATACGCAATCAAAACATTGGTTATGTAAATATAAAAACCACGATTCACACTGATTGTGTATATGTTAAACTAACAATTTACACTAATTGTGTAGATATAAATCCACAAATTACAATCAAAACCCGTAAGTGAATGTGGATACACAATCTAGATCGATTACGTAAATGCGAAAAGTAAAATTAACACTGATTATGTATATGTAACATCAATAACTTACTCTAATTGTGTAAATGGATATTCCACAATTTACACAGGTTAGTCGCATGTAAACGTAAAAACCCACAATTTAACCAAATGTATAAATGTAAAACCAACAATTCATACCAAATGTGTAAATGTAAAATACACAATCGAAACATTGGTTATGGAAATATAAAAGCCATGATTCACACTGATTGTGTATATGTTAAACCAACAATTTACACTAATTGTGTAGATATAAATCCACAAATTACATTCAAAACCTGTAAGTGAATGTGAATACACAATCTAGATCGATTATGTAAATGCGAAAGGTTAACAATGATTATGTATATGTAACACCAACACTAATTGTGTAAATGTTTATTCCACAATTTACACAGATTACTCGCATTTAAACGTGAAAACCCACAATTTAGCCGAATGTGTAAATGTAAAACCAACAATTCATACCAAATGTGTAAATGTAAAATACGCAATCAAAACATTGGTTATGTAAATATAAAATCCACGATTCACACTGATTGTGTATATGTTAAACTAACAATTTACACTAATTGTGTAGATATAAATCCACAAATTACAATCAAAACCCGTAAGTGAATGTGGATACACAATCTAGATCGATTATGTAAATGCGAAAAGTAAAATTAACACTGATTATGTATATGTAACATCAATAACTTACTCTAATTGTGTAAATGGATATTCCACAATTTACACAGGTTAGTCGCATGTAAACGTAAAAACCCACAATTTAACCAAATGTATAAATGTAAAACCAACAATTCATACCAAATGTGTAAATGTAAAATACACAATCGAAACATTGGTTATGGAAATATAAAATCCACGATTCACACTGATTGTGTATATGTTAAACTAACAATTTACACTAATTGTGTAGATATAAATCCACAAATTACAATCAAAACCCGTAAGTAAATGTGGACACACAATCTAGATCGATTATTTAAATGCGAAAAGTAAAATTTACACTGATTATGTATATGTAACATCAATAACTTACACTAATTGTGTAAATGGATATTCCACAATTTACACAGGTTAGTCGCATGTAAACGTAGAAACATACAATTTAACCAAATGTGTAAATGTAAAACCAACAATTCCTCACAAATGTGTAAATGTAAAATACACAATCGAAACATTGGTTATGTAAATATAAAAACCATGATTCACACTGATTGTGTATATGTTAAACCAACAATTTACACTAATTGTGTAGATATAAATCCACAAATTACATTCAAAACCTGTAAGTGAATGTGAATACACAATCTAGATCGATTATGTAAATGCGAAAGGTTAACAATGATTATGTATATGTAACATCAACACTAATTGTGTAAATGGATATTCCACAATTTACACAGATTACTCGCATTTAAACGTGAAAACCCACAATTTAATCGAATGTATAAATGTAAAACCAACAATTCATACCAAATGTGTAAATGTAAAATACACAATCGAAACATTGGTTATGGAAATATAAAATCCACGATTCACACTGATTGTGTATATATTAAACCAACAATTTACACTAATTGTGTAGATATAAAACCACAAATTACAATCAAAACCTGTAAGTGAATGTGGACACTCAATCTAGATCGATTATGTAAATGCGAAAAGTAAAATTTACACTGATTATGTATATGTAACATCAATAACTTACACTAATTGTGTAAATGGATATTCCACAATTTACACAGGTTAGTCGCATGTACACGTAGAAACATACAATTTAACCAAATGTGTAAATGTAAAACCAACAATTCATACCAAATGTGTAAATGTAAAACCAACAATTCATACCAAATGTGTAAATGTAAAATACACAATCGAAACATTGGTTATGTAAATATAAAAGTCATGATTCACACTGATTGTGTATATGTGAAACCAACAATTTACACTAATTGTGTAGATATAAAACCCATAATTTACAATCAAAACTCGTAAGTGAATGTGAATACACAATCTATATCAATTACGTAAATGTGAAAGGCACAATAAACACTAATTATGTATATGTAACATCAATAACTTACACTAATTGTAAATGGGTATCTCACAATTTACACAGATTACTCGCATGTAAACTTAAAACCCACAATTTATGCCAAATGGGTAAATTTAAAATACACAATCAATCAATGAATTTATTATGCAAATATAAAAGTCACGATTCACACTGATTCTGTTATGTTAAAACCCACAATTTACATCAAATGTGTAAATACGAAACCCACCATTATATGAAAATTTTACTTCGCCTTCATTAACGGATATAATATTATGAATTCACATTCATAACGTCGCGGTCGATAGTATAGAATTAGTTTTAAGAAACTATATACCTACTTCGAAATGTTTCATAAATTTGAGCAAACTCTCACATCCACATGCGATGAAAGACGTTGCAAGACAGCATATAAATCACGCGATTGTTCTCGGAAACATGTATTAAAACATATTATTTCAATAATAGCCGCCCGTTATGCAACATTGTATAAGGAGAGAGACAAATTAGTCACTGTATTCGGAATAATTTATACGCCTAAATGTCTAGCTCGCTTGCACGCCCTTTGCTCACATAACCAACAATTAGCACGTGATGAAAAACAGCTGCTTTAATATCCGTTTCCTAGAACCAAGACAAAATCGTGTTCAAGTTGCCAGATAATTACGAGGTTTATTCAATGGTGAATTGGGAGTGACCTCGTTCTATTTAAAAACGAATCAGTTATGCAGATGCCAAAATTTTTAGGATGGACCATTATACTCTAATAACTGTATCTTATTGATGGAAGAACTGATAGATGAATAAATTCACTACATTGAGAACTGTGTTTTGTTAAACGAGTACACCTGCAACTTTATGGCGACTTTCACAAGTCGTTAAACTTGTAACTTTTCTTCATATGAGAATACTTAATGATTATGATATGAATACCAAATATTTAATTCTCAAAATGTGATGCGTCCTTTCCATTAATAATCGAACAAATAATGTTTTTGGGGCAATTTGTGTAATTTTTTTGATTTTTCAGTAATTTAGAGACATATTCGGTTATACACCGTTCACGTTAAGAAAGAAATGACGTCATCGCTCAAGGTTAGCCATTGTTGTCAGGTTGAGCAGGTTTTCAATGTTTTTGAATAAAGTTGTGTATTACAAACAAATGTTGTTATTCATTATATTAAATTATGCAACTTATTTATAATTTTAAATGGAATTCACAAAACGTTGCTGTGTTTACAAATGTGTGAACAAAAATAAAGTATCTACTGCTTCTGCTTAATTTGCGTCGAATCCAAATTCAATAGTACCAAAACATGTATTTTCATATTAAATGGCGGAAAGACAGTGAATGGCAAAAGGACGTATTTCTCAGAAGGCTCATCCTATTACAAAATGGACACAAAAAATGCATTTTTCAGCGTTCAATCGCAATTTTACGATTTTTCGCGAAATTCAAATTTTGGCAACAAAAAAAATCCTGTGAAAAGTATAATAAAAATACCAACTTTCCACGGAAATAACATATTTTTACAATTTTTTTTCTATTAAAATAAAAAATTAACTTGTGTTTATGTAAAATTCTGAAAACGTTAGATTGGCTAATACCGGAAGCTGCAGAAAGTTGTCGTACAGATTGCGTGTTTGGCATAAGTTGGACATGTCCCAATACCGCCACAGCTGCTACTTCATCATTAACAATTCCAATGGGTGCCCATTTTTTATCCATTACTGAACCCGTCTCCACAAATTTTGAAATCAATTCCATTACGTACTTATGGCGAACGGTACGTTCAGGATGGTTTTCGTTAAAGCCTTATCCTTACAGCCGCTCGGGCATAATTTTGATTTTGGTAATAAAGGCTAACCAGCTCAACACGTTCTTGCAATGTCTATACCATATTTTTTGAAATTTTAAACAAATCAGCAAAGTAGTAACTCAACAGATTGAATAAAATCATGAAATGATCGAAGAAACGTTAAAACCAGATAAACACCTTCTAAGAACAAAAAATGAAGGCAACATAAGGAAATGTTTTGCTGTTTTTTTATTTATTAGTTTGAGAGAATGTATTATTGTATGGAAGTCAATGAAGGACCATTTGAACATTTGATTTAAACACGCAGATTTAATTTTTTTCAATGTAAGCATGACAACACAATTCAATTTTTTTACGAATGTGATTTTTTAAAGATTGTTTAAGTTTGTAAAAAAGGCTTAATAAAAATGAGCTTGTACATTGTACAAATAACCAAAATATTCAAGGTGGCGCATTCGAGCAACAAAATTAATTTTTGGCGAAAACGGTTCATCAAATTTACGTTTTTCCAAGACCTTTCAAATGACGTATCACTCAACCCCTCTCCCCTATTCAATTTTGAGGGGTTGAAGCGCCCCCTATTAGGGGGTTGCTTGTTCAAGCCTCAAATATACGTCTAAAGATGTCCCTGAAACAAAATCATTCGACGTGTTTCGGGAGAATTTTCCACTCACTATGGGATAAGAAATATACGGGGTGGCTCGTCTGAGATGGAACACCTTGATATGACGTTCCATTATAGATTTTGTTTATTCTTTCTTCAATAATGGGACTAAAAAATGTTTTTGGGTAGCCATTTACAGTGTATTACGAACGATTTTTAATTTTTGGTCCTCTGGGTGGACAATTTAACCGGGAGATCTGTAAGTCTGTTTGGAACAATGTTCTTTACTTATAAGTTGTTGGTGCAACGGAATTGAAGTGAAGATAACGTTGAGACCAAACTTCTTTAGTAAACCACGAAGTTTTTATTTTTCCATCTGCATCATGCCTAATGTTCATATCTAGGAAATTTATGTTTTTGTTCACTTCTATTCCACAAGTGAATTGAAGTTTACAGTGGAAATTGCAAAATTTAGTAGGTAATCACATATTGAATTTTATCATTGTGAACACACATTACGCAATCATCTACATACCGTTTAAAAACAATGGGTTGAAAATCTAATGAATTTATTACAGATTCCTCTAAGCATTCCATAACTAGGTTAGCAATAGAGCTGAAATAAAAGACCCCATTGCTGTGGGTTTTGATATTTTATTCACACGGTATATAGCTCTGAATTATAATTCTAGAATTATTACTGAAACAAGTTATGGGACGTAGCCCATTGAATTTCTCAGAACTCACTCATACTTGGAAGATGACAATATTTGCAATTATTGAACCGTTTCAATATGCTTTGTACAGTAACAATAACACGTTAGACGTAAAGAAAAATTGTTATTAGTTCTTACCGGGAATACGTATTTTTTTATTCGTATATCGTGTGGAACATCAACGTTCAATTCATATTACTCATCACATAATAATTAGATCTATGTGAACAGAATAATGCAATACCTGGCTTTTGAATCAAGTATGAATACATATTGCGGTCTGGAATTATTAGAAATCTTGCTGTTTGATCATACTATGGAGTCATGAGGAAATTGTACTATATTGATGAGAGAAGGTATTGTTTTTTTCATCTTATTGACCTATCACTGTTCGGTTTTCAGTTGTCGTTTCCACAAATCTCATGTTGGACAAACGGAAAGAAGAAACCGATTACAAATTAGAAGATCAAGAATCAGGTCAGATCGACTAAGACGAGGTTTTTTTCCCCTATAGACGTTAGAAAATATCACGCGAAAGAGTAATTCGGATGATTGCGCTTTATAAGAACCCGATTCGACATGCCTAAATCCAAGAGAGATCAATCGACTCGGCTCTGGACATTGTTGCCGACCGAATCGAACGACCGCTGGGCAAAAAAATGTCCACTCTGGGTACATTCATTGATATTGAAAATGCGTTTGATAAAACTATTTACCTTCAGCAAAATTGCTGCTCTCTCGAAGTACGGTGTAACCCCACATCAAGTGGATGGTTCAAAAATATGCTTGAATGATATAACATAATATGGGTCTCTTGTTAACGGTTACCGAATTATTAGACATTTTAGAGTTAAAAGAGGTCTACTTCAAAAAATCACTCTGTATTTCCTGATCTAGATAAAACCGCGATTCTTACGCGAGCAGTTTTTCAATATGGTGGAAAATAGTATCCATCAGCAGAAATTTCTCGAAAATGTGCAGAGTATACAGGATGAACCATAACAGAAAAACACGCATCACTTTCTTATTCTCTATGGAACATCCTGTATTATTTCATTAGTCGAAAGGTCCAATAAGATTTCCAACGATGCAAGGTACGTTAAAATGTTGAAATCGCCCTCGCTCAAGTTACGGCTCTGGTTCCTTGTTGCTGGATTGGAGACACAGAACATGAGACAGTTCGATGTGAAAGGAAGTGTTTAATGTGGGAATCGCGGTAATTTTCCAAATTCACGCACATTACTTGTGTTGATGAAATGATAATGATAGAGAGATTCGACCACAGGAAATGAGGGTGCTTTCTCCTGTTTTTTTTAAATATAATTCGACTAGGATTTCACGAGCCCACGTGAATCAATTTATATTGTTTGAATAAGAATTAACTGTGGAGAAGTTTTGTATTGGTGGATTAAAGTAGTTGGAGAATTGGTGAATTTGTATCACTCGCCTTGTTGGCGGATTTAACCAAACTAACTAAACTTTGAACCACGTGAGAAAATCGTGATCACTTTAAGCCTATATGACACCTAAAGTAAGTCGTTTCAAATCTCTCTTTATTGCACATTAGATTGTTGCAACATTAATAAGTTGTTTCAGGGCTTCGTTCCTTTTTCGCTTCGCAATATATTTTATGCTTTCTTCCATTATCGTCTGCCGTATCACACAGATTCCTAATCTGTAAAAGTTGTTGCAGTACAATTATATTATTGGAATTGCTTTGTTTTTTTCTGAGCATCTAGCTTGTGGATGATATCGATAAAGTTGGTATATTTCCTAGATGTGCTGAGATTGTACTGGATGGACCATGTTGCCTTTCGATTCTAACCAGGACTAGTTGGAAAAGCTACTCCAACTTCATTCATAATAAGAGAAAAAAACAAAGCAATTCCAAGCTTTGTTTTTTTCTGAGCATCTAGCTTGTGGATGATATCGATAAAGTTGGTATATTTCCTAGATGTGCTGAGATTGTACTGGATGGACCATGTTGCCTTTCGATTCTAACCAGGACTAGTTGGAAAAGCTACTCCAACTTCATTCATAACCGTCTCAGGAAAATCTCAAATTTCCCGAATTTTTCATCTGGAGAGAGTTTTTTGGGAAAAATAACAGCGGAATCGTGATCAGCGGCCCAAAAAACCTACTAGAGGTCATTTTTGCAACAAAATTATACTTTATTATTCTTAACCGTCTCAGGAAAATCTCAAATTTCCCGAAATTTCCATCTGGAGAGACTTTTTTGGGAAAAATTACAGCGGAATCGTGATCAGCGACCCAAAAAACTTACTAGAGGTCATTTTTGCAGCAAAATTATACTTTATCATTCATAACCGTCTCAGGAAAATCTCAAATTTTCCATCTGGAAAGTTTTCTGGGAAAAATAACAGCGGAATCGTGATAAGCGAACAAAATTATATATTATATATTATATATAAATTTTCCAAATTTCCCATCTGGAGGGAGTTTTCCGAGAAAACTAATTGCGGAATTGTAATCAGCTACCCAAAAAAAATACTAGGGGTCATTTTCGGCTCTTAATTCATTAATTTTGGATTGTTTTTATGAGAATGCTCCTCTGAGGTGTTGAAACCCCGTTTTGGTGGGTAGAAAGGTCGACCCCCGCGGTCCTGATAGTCATGAATGATCTATATGGTGTTAGGAACAAAAAATGTAAAAAAAAATTTGAAATTCTAGCATCGTTACAGATGACACTACAAAGGTGTTTTTTTTTAATACAGCGTTAAACAAACACACTATTTGACATCGATTGAATACAAACAGATAAACCCTATCTCGAAACGTGAACGATTTGAAGAATTAATATCAGGACGTGTTCTGAAGGCACTCATCATTACCGTCCCTCATGTTTATCTAAAGGGATCCAATACAGCTGTAGTAGAGATTTTAGTATACAATTTGTACTCATGTCAAAAACACGCATTTCGAAGTGAATTCTCTTGTCACTTATTCAATCCACAACGAGATTCAACGAGTTTATGCAGGGAGAATATGTATTGGATAAAGGGATACGGCAAAAACAACACACTCCAATTCTGAAGGTTAATTGTTCTTGGGTTTGAAAAAGATATAGAGCTCATACAGGCAACTCCACAATATGTTTGCGAAACAATGTTCACAATACGAATGTATATCACTATTAATTATCATTTTTCAGTTTGATCTGTCCATTTCCGAAATATTAATTTTCATTTCTAAACTAAATCTAAACACATACTCTAATCCTATAGATTAGAAATAATCACTTATAATATCCCATTTGCAAAATTTCCGGAAATTAATTTGTGCACTCGGGATATTCGGTAAGAGAATTTCACACGGAAGAAAAATTAGTTTAAAATAATTTCAATGTGATATTATTTGACATTTTGTCATGAAAATATGAGACATTACGAAGGAATGCCGTAATTTATTTATAGGATTTTGAGAGTTTGATGTATGCGAGTCCAAACGTCAAAAAAACTTGTGGTGTTTTCATGCTTAAATTGTGTATTATAATATTTATAATGTTTCGCCACGAAATTGAAAATCCAGTTGTAATTTCTGATTCACCCACTTTAGTTGTACAAAATTGTAAAAACTGGATTAAACATAGTTTATTACATGTTGTTGAATTACATTTTATTTACTAAAAGTGGTGGAAGTATGTGTTTTTAACTAATGGTTTTCTTTCGGCAACTGATTTATAATAAAATTCAAATATCAGTAGTAATTTTTGATCCACCCACTTTAGTTTTACAAAATTGTTAAAAGTGGATTAAATATGGTTTATTTCATGTTATTGAATTACATTTTATTTACTAAAATTGGTGGAATTATGTGTTTTTAACTAATGATTTTCTGTTGGCAACTGATTTACAATAAAATTCAAATATCTTTTGATCCACCTACTTTAGTTGTGTTTAATTATTTTAAATAGATTATATATAGTCTCTTTTATGTTTTTGGGTTAAATTTGATTTACTAAAATTATAATTTGAAATTATATTTGTTTTTAGCAAACGATAGTTTCTGTTTTTTAAGCGAAGCGAATAATTATAAAATAGTAATAGTGCTTAATGGAAATAGGCGGCCATGGCTATGACAGATACCATGACAAATGTCATTATTGTACTTTCTCTATATTTTGTACAAAATCAATCGTCTCAAATTATATTGTAACAATGAGTTGTTTTAAAAATTACGAGGCTTGTTCATGAAAATGTTCCATTCCAAACTAACATATTTACTGGTGTTAATTGAATATTGTTCCCCAGAAATGTTAAATGTGGCAAATCGTAAAGGTTTATTCAAGAAAATCCAAAAACTGTTGCAAACATCTATAAAATTTAGCAAAATTGGCAAGAATAAATTAAACAAAGTGGTTTCAAAATATTACATTTATTTGCTTAAACACAAACATTTGGTAAATTAAGAGTCTTCTGTACTTTGCTATTCGCCATTACGAAGAGAGGATTTTCAAGAGGAATATCAAAAACATTTAAATGTTGTTATGAAATTGTATAAAATACAGATTTTAATAATAAATCGAATGAATTTAAATATTTAATTTATTTTTGTGAACGGTTGTTTTGTTATGTATTGTATCACTTTCAAACTCATTTGTTGAACGTCAAAATATATCCACTATAATTTTGCTTCTCTACCCTAAAAGAAAAAATATCCGCTGACATTTTTTCGTTGGCATGGCAACGAGTCAAAATAAAGTATTTCATTGGTCGATAATTGTCGGTGTGAAATTCTCACTCTTATCCACTAAAAATACTCTTAAGGTATTGAGGACATTCCAGCTACCAAGTAGACATCATCAGAGTAAAATGTTTACTCTGATGATTGCCACTTGGTAGCCGAAAAGTACTTTCAAGTGAATTTCTAGTAGATAAGGGAGATTATGTCTTATTTATAGTGTTATCGTACACAGTGTGAACTTTTTTATAGTTTACATACTCTAATCGTATAATGGAATTTGTTGGAAGCAAAGGTAATTGGCTTATTGCTCACTTTCATATAGAAGGTATTTCCAAGTGAATAACACAATATCTTATTATTGTAGGCACGTTTTTGAAGAGACTAGCGAAGAAAGCAGAACGAGAAAATAACCGCAAAATGAAGAACCACCAATTAAAAAGTAAGTTTTCCTTGATAACAATTCACTTATTTTTCTTTGAAACGTATTATATAGGCACACCAAGTTCAGTTCATTTAGAGATTCCTTACAAATTTTTGAATTGATATAGTGAAACATCCTTTTCATCCTAAAAGATGAAACAAACAGTACTTCGTAATTCTCAAGTATGAACAAAAATTAAATCAATCAAATTCTTATTTAATTGTCGTTTTATTTTGTAGGCAATTACTAGAAACTCTCCATGAAGCACAACATTCTAATTCATCAACAATTACTGGTAATGGTTCTTCATCTGCAACAGCATCAGAATAATAGAAATAACATCACACGTACCTCCAGCATAGTATTCATTGCCAAGCTTTTATGTAGGAAAATCTCCCATCATTGAACAGACAGAGAAAACCAACCTTTTTGCTGGAATGTTTGCAGCAAATTCAACTATGGATCCAGAAGGAGAGGACCGTCCTTGCTGCCATCGATAACCATATGCTTGAAATTGTCTTTCGTCCGCGCACAATTAGTCGCATTCTGCTTGATCTCAATGCCAAAAAGTCTATGGGGCCATACAGAATTCCACCTACCATTCTCAAGGAATGTTCGCCTGAATTAACACCAGTTTTCTGCAGGTTGTCTACTATTTCATACAAACTTGGTGTGTTTCCTTCCAACTGGAAGACAGCTGAGTGCAACCAATTACAAAAAAGGAAAGAAGACCCTTCCTAACGATTATAGACCCATTGCACTATTATCTGTGATGTCTAAAGGGATGAAGAAAGCAGTCAACATCGATCTCATCAGATACCTAGAGAGCAAAATACAATACAAAATTGTGAATGACTGGCAATATGGCTTTCGTCAGCAGAGATCAGCAGGAGACCTGCTTGCCTACGTAACTCATGTATGGCATAAACCTATTGAAAAACATGGGGAATCTCTAGCTGTATCATTGGATAGCTCCAAAGCATTTGACCGAGTCTGGCAAGCCTTCTTGGGAAACTTCCGTCATAGATCACCCCATGTAGTGGTTGATGGAGTATCCTCCGGTACAAAATGTCTATAAACGCTGGTGTTCCACAGGGATCTGAAATTGGCCCCCACTTTGTTCCAGCTCTATATCTAAGATGCTGAAAGTGACCACCTGTCCCTTCCACAGCTTTGCAGATGATAGTACACTTCATACCGCTTCCTCATCTAGAGCCCCTATACCATCTATTGAAGCCAGAGGAGCGAGACAGGGACATGTTGACGCAATTTGGCACAAAATACAAATTCTGTGAACTATTTTCCGCAATGAACCTCACATGATCGTCCCATGAGGGAGTGCCGTTGGTGGTGATATCAATATTGATGGTGGCGATTTCAAGAGGGATACCCTTATGGATCCAAGGTATCATTTGATGCATAAATGTCAGCAAAATTATTGGTTTTTCTTTGTGGTGTTGTAGCTAGGGTGCCATCATCTGAACAGCTTCCTTCTTGGATTACAAACATTCACATACTTTCCCATTTACTACAGATAAAAATTTGGGGAAAAAAAAAACAAATCAATAATATTGAATAGCATCAACAAATTGTCATCGCCATTTACAAATCCAAAAATAATACTCTGAGGAGGAGCCAAATAGAAAAATGCAAAGGGGTAATGGAAAACTGTGATAATCCGATATTATTTTGTAAAATTGGCTACGACTACTTTCATTTGACAATGCCCTGATGTATCGATTGAATGTGAAACACAATATCTGAGCTCGCCATTGCCTTGTTTTGCAGAACAAAATTTGTAAATTCACGGTGCACTGCTAACTTCAGTTTTTAAACCGATCATCATCAATTGTGGAATGAGATTTTGAACCCACATATGCACTTAGGCCTCTAAATTGGGCCCATTGTGCACACTGTATTCAGAAGCTCATTCTAAGCTAGCAGTTTTGTGACCAGCCAGAAACCTAGAATGACGCTAGTGCTGGTTTCCATAAGTTCCTCCGGGAGCAATTATGCTACGCCGTTGCCTGAGGAGTGTCAAAGCTGGGCATTCCAACAGGATGTTAGAGGCAGTTTCTTCAACCTTCGTCGCATATGGCACCTGGTAATGTTAACCTTCTATGACTGATGAAAAATAGATGTGCCCGGGTTTTCGACAACACTTTCCGAGACAATGTTTTCAACTGAAAATAATAAGCAATCTTCGAATGGTTTCCGTATAACTTTCACCACATGTTTTCGTAATATCAACGCGTTGTTTTACCTGTAGCTTTTCAAGACTACTAATCGCAACATAACTGTCAAATTTTCTAAAACCTAGTATGACGAAACAAAAAGATATCTTTTATTGAGAATTTCTTATACAACATTTGGTTTCATTGTGGATAACCGCACAGAATAGAGTAAATTCAGATGTCATTTAGAGTCATTCTAACGAGGCATTACAATTTATAAGTGATATCGAAAATACGACTTATCAGGGAAATTATGGTGCCTTGAAGTGGTAAAAGAGGTGTAGAGCTTTTATAAAAACCTTGTTAAATGTATTTGGAATTTATATAGAAAATATTGGATTGACAACATCGTAATTTCCTTGACACAGCGATACGAATCTCAAATCGCAGGTATTCAAGCATGTCAATTGCAGTGAATTAAAATCTGAGTATTAAATCGATATCTATTCTTACCGTTCGGATAAATATTCGTAAATATATCACTAAAGCAAACCATACACGCCTTATGATATAAAAGCGATTTATGTTTACCACGATTTTGAGTTGTATACCATGAGGTTGATGATCTTAAGGAGACACTTCTTACACCACGCTCACAGGTTCAGAAACTCAAAATTGGTTAATAACTCACTTCATTGTTCAGATTCGAGTCCCACTATGACCTATCATGCAATAAAGTTACATCATGTTAATCATAGTCACTCTAGTCAATGCTACAGTTACCATTCTTACCGATGCTCCATATATAACATAATAGGCGTCCTAGATATGTGTATGTATCCTAAATCTAAGAGCCCTGGCACCAATCCAGTTAACCTACAATTACTTGCAACATATGCCTAAGGCAAGGCACATTTTAATCTAGGTCATCTTCTTGTACACTTCTGCTTCAGCTCTATGATAATTTGATTCGAGCATTGATTAATATAATCAATGGTTCGAGGTAACGATCCTCCTGAATTGGTATACCCTTTCATACAAACTTGGTGTTTTCTTCCAGCCGGAAGACAGCTAAAGCCCAACCAATTCCAAGGAAAGGAAAGAAGACCCTTCCTAATGATTATAGATCCTTTGCACTATTATCTGTAATCTCTATGGTGAAAGCAATGAAGATTCAGTCCATCCAATACGTAGAGAGCTCCAAAATCGTGAATGACCGGCAATATGAGTTTCGTCAGTAGAGATCAACAGGAGACCTGCTTGCCTACGTAACACATGTATGTCAGAAATCTATTGAAAAACATGGGGAATCTCTAGCTGTAGCATTTGACCGAGTCTGGCACCAAAGTCTTCTTGAGAAACTTCCGTAATATGGTTTGCCTCAACTTTGTTTTCTTACTCCGAGTTTTCTCTCAGATGGAAACCTTCCATGTGGTAACTGACAGAGTATCCTCCAATACCTTGGCTATTAACGTTGGTGTTCAACAGGCACCTGTCCTGGCACCAGGGTTGTTTCTACTCCATATCAACGATCTGTTGGAAGTGGTCACCTGCCCCTTTCGTAGCTCTACAGATGATGGTACACTTCATACCGTTTTCTCATCTAGATCCCCTATACTATCCAACGAAGCCAGAGGAGCAAGACAAAGACAGGTAGATGCAATTAATGGTGATCTGGCAACGATTTTGAAATGGTGATCTGATAGTCTAGTAGAGTTTAATGCAACCAAAATTCAAGCTTGCATCTTCTCCAGGAAGGCGGAACCCACAATCCCTAATATGATGATGTCAGATACAACTATTCGTATGAAGTCTTCCATAGCCATGCTCGAGATCACCACCAACAGCTTCCTTTCATGTGATAATCATGTGAGGTTCATTGCGAAAACCGCTTCACAAAAACTTGGTTTTTTATTCCATGTCAAGAGTTACTTTACATCCCAGCAGCTCTTCATAATCTATAAAACGCAGATTCGACATGTCCTGGAGTGCTGTTCACATTTTTGGAGTTCGGGTCACAAGCATCAATCAATCAATCAAAACGGGGACGGACAATTCCAGAGCACTTAGATCATTTGATTCGGTCCATTGTGCGCCCCTTTATACAGAACTTAGTCCGCCAGGCTTGAGGCAGCGTCGAAAGCTAGGATTCTGCCTGGACTAATGTCTCTTGAGGTCTCAGGCGGCAAGTATGCGCTGCCGAGGTGTTGTAGTCTAAGAAAAGCCAGTGCTGAACATTCTACAACAATATGAGAAACAGTTTCGTCAGATTTTGTTTGTTCAGATGACAGTCTCCTGTAAGGAGTCCTGTCGTCAGTCTTAAGCCTCTTCTGCTGATAGAGAGAAGGGTTATTGAAGAGTTTGGGCGAGAACTCTGCGATGTGGAGCTTCGCCAGTCTCATATTCGTGGCACTGTCTATCCAGTAGCCTTCTGAGGGTACAATGCCCGATCTCACGCCAATGTGAGAGAATACCTATTCTCGCTGAAGATTGTTCCTTCTGTTTTCTGACTAATTCAGCCAGGGTCTCCCGGCATTCCAAAACAAACTTAGAAGAGTCAATTTATGTCAGTGCAGATATATAGCCGCCTACCTTGATAGTCTCAAGTTTTTCGGGGCACAGGGCCGAATTGCATAGAACTAGGCCTGGAAAACGGTTACTTGAGTACCTAGCGGAACAGCAACCTTTCGTCTGGGTGTGCATGACTCGCCAATCTTGGATCCGTCCGTGAACCTCACGAGTCTCCCTGGCGGAAGAGTTCTCATTCTCCCAGTCCGTCCTCTGGGTTATGAAGTCTGGTGTTTGGTTCCTCATAATCTACAAAGCACAAATTTATCTGTTATTCCATGGCGAGAGATTCCAGGTAGGCGGACTAGACGAGCTCAAGCTAGTCACCCCTTCATTGTCAACCTCGAGACCTTTCGAACTTCTTCCTACCAGACTTCATTTTTCTACAGAACGGCGAAGTTTTGAAATTCTTTGCCTAGTCCGGTCTTTCCTTACACCTATAACCTCCAAGAATTCAAGAAAAAGTCGGATGCCTTTCTCCTCCCACAACGGTCCTCAACTGCTCACACGATGTTCTTCCAACATAAGTTTTACTCCCCTCAGTCAGAGTATAGAAAAGCACCCACAAGAACAGGAAGCTTTGGATCAAGTTCTCAGACTATAAATCTCAATATCGGCTTCTTCCTCATCCAGAAGAGCATCCAGTGGAATGTTTACAATATTCTCCAGTTCTATATTCTCAGCAAGATCGTATTAACACGCGTATATACCGTAATCTGATATTCTATATATATGTAACAGTATGGGAAAGTTCCAAAAATCAAAGGTTACATTAAATTAATTATTGTGTGGTATCATGAAAATTTACATGACCCTTTATGTAAATGATATTGACTGCAAAATATTAAAATGAAACATACGATATAGGTATAGATAATAGAATATAAAACACATATGTTGTCAATTGAAATAAAATTTCAATGACATGACATAATTTATTAGCTTTAATTTATTATGAGTTGTTAAGGTAGCTGGAAGTATTCGAAAGAACCAATTGTGTAACGAAGGAGGGTGAGGGAAATTAGGGATCTATGTAAAAAATAAATTTATTGATATATATTTTGTTGATTGCTAATTACGAATCGGATAGGAAAATGAAAAACTCATTCTTCCCCAATGATAGTGGTAAAGCTCTCGGTAGGCTTTAGAAACACGTTCGACAGAATATAGATTTCAATTGCTATATTGTGAATTCCGTAAATATGTCATGAGAAGGTAAGTTATATGAGAAGGGTTCCAACGTGTGATGGCACTACACAATTTACGTGTTCGTCAGCTGTAGATGGCAGATGCTGCTACTGACAGTCATTACATTATTATAGATGTATTGTAGAATAGTTGAACAACCCAACTGACCGTAATTCTGTATTTGACGCTAAGGGCAGTTGGCAGAAAGCATAATTGTATTATTCATTCATCCATACCCTCAAGCCTTCAGTAGACGTATGATCCAAAATACATATAACACTTAGGCCAATCCTTGGTGCCTTAGAATCCACTGGAAGGAAATGCTTGATAACAGATATTACCTTATGATTCCGATTTACCGGTTCAGAATACCCCGTCCTGTCCGCAAGCACGTCTGACCCCATCTCTCTTACTCGGATGGGACATTTTGAGACTTAAATCATCATTAAAATAATAAATAGCAATTCACTGCTCTGGACACTACAATTCCTTCAAATGATGCACATTAACAATAACACAAAATTATGTCATGTCTTGGCCCATAGAATAGAATAGAATAGAATATTATATTTATTCAGAAGCAAATTTACATAAATGGATAGGACACGTCATGTTAAATAATAAAAAGCATTCACAATCACAAAATTAGATTATAAAGTTCAAATGAGGTACAAAACTATAATTGATAAAATATAGACATTATAACAATGATACTATAATTAAGACGCACTAAAATTTTGAGGACAATTTAGACACATTAAAAATTTAATTTTTTGTGGTTCATGTTGTATTCATCTACAATCTACAGTATAAAACGCATGCTTGAGAAGCATGGTTTAAACTGATGACTTGAACTTTCGCAATTCCAGAGTTTTTGTATTTTCGGGCAAATAATTAAATAGTTTGATGCCTATATAGGAAGTGGCTTTTTCATATTTACAAGTATTATGTATTTTGATGGCTAATGCTGACGTTTGCCTAGTCTCGTAAGAATGATAGTTGGCATTTGTTTGCATAATAAACATTTATGAGACATGTTTGGTCTAATATTGATTTTAATTGAGATATGGCATAGAAGCTTTTATTAATTTTTTTGCAAACTTGCTAAACATGTTCACACCATGAGAATGTATTATCTAAGTATAAACCTAGAAATTTCGAACACTTTCGTGGCTTGAAGATAACATTATTTATAAGAAAATTACAATTCTCATTGTTGGAACAGAAAGAGGAGTCCACAATTTTGGTTTTTTCCTCATTCAATATTAGACTATTCGCCTTACACCAAGTGTGAAACTGAACAGCAACCGTATTTTCGATAACACTCAGCTCTTCAAAAGTCCTTGCTGAAATTGCTATTGATGTATCATCTGCAAACAAAAAATTACATGTTCTGGCAGATCATTGACAAATATCAAAAATATGAGTGACCCAACACTTATCCCTGGGGAACTCCTGCACTTATCTCGAACTCGGTTGACGAAACTTATTTTACGAGCTGTTAAGTAAGATCTAAACCAAACTAACATGGGTCCTCGTATTCCCACATATGTCTAGTGTTGCTTTTCCTAGAGCTTCTTTCCACATAACTACTGATATTTCCGAACTACCATCTGTACCAAAGTGGTACCTATAGTAGATTTTAGTTACACTCCAGTAGTATTCAATGGGAATTGAAAATGCAATGGCAAGGGGGTACTCGATGCCCATACCTTCCAGTTACGTTTACTGGTTGTGACTCATTCATTTTTACCAAGCCCAACAACTCTGGTTTCAAAAGCATGTTATCTAGATGTATACTATTGTTACTTAGCCAATCTTGTATATCACATTTCTTGGAGGCGGTTGTTAGCACTTTATTCGATACATTACTGTGATAACTAGCCCTATTGGTAACGATGGTGGAGGGTTCTTCTAAATTAACTAAAAGTTGAAAGTCAAACCAACTTAGAAAGTTGTTTTTATCTATTACAGCAGGATAATTGACATCCTTTGTTTTTGAAGATAATATTAGTTCTGCACCTGAATTGAGTGCTGCTGTACAACTTTCACGTTCCATAGGTTTTTCTGTTAGTGTGTTCAAAATTACATATTCCTTGTTGCCGTATGTACATATCAAAAACAACATTCCGAATTGCGCTCTGTTTGAATGATCTACATTTACAACCATTTTAGCATCTTACCATTTTTGTCTTGGACTTCACTCCTGCTTCGTTTAACTGTTACTGCGGGGACGTTCAGTTGCAGAAACTGCCTCTAACGGCAGTGATAGATGCGGCACTCCATTTTAAGTTACTCTTCAAAGTAATTTATTATTGCAGATACCATTTGTTGAGCATTAGATGATACAAGAGACAACGTATGAGGTTTTGCATCAACTAATAAAACCGTCGATGATACCGATGTTTCTTAAATAATACCATCGAATAGTGGTCACAATGAAATATCGAAAATTCATTTCAGCCAGTAGATAATAACAGAAATATAGAAATAAATTCAAATAGTAACCTTGTATTCCAACACAGTTTACTGTTAATGTAATTCAATAACTTCTAATTAGTAATAATACTTTACTTCTTTACGTGTAATGATAAATTCTACAAACAGACCACTGAGCTCCCCATGGAGTCACTAGCATCCCCATCACTAGCCGAAATATACAAGAATCACTTAGAAAATAAAATGTTCCTCTCAAAAATTTTCAACGTTTGTCTATACTGGCACCATCACAACAAGTAGATTAATTTCCTTCTTACATAAATGGATTAAATCCAAACAGAAAAATATAACAATTTTTCAGTTTTAACCATTTCGTCCAAACAATAAACATACATTCCAGTGACGGCTGGTGAATCTAAACTTGGTGAGGCAGAATTTTCAATATGTATGATCAATAATACTGAATTCAACATAGGTATAGGGGCCTAGCCTGATAAAAAAAATCTTAAATGATGTTTTCTCAAATGTTTCAAATAACGCAACGACAGGCAACGCGATATACTCAGTCAGTTGAATAATTGAAGGAGTAAGTATATTAAGGAGCTATGTGACAAAAAGTAGTTTCTGAGTTATTTGACCTCATAGTTTTTTTTTTGAAACTTTTTTGTTTATTATTTTAATATCACTATTTTTTTAGATTGCTGGATTGTATATAATTTTCATGAAGGGTGAAAAATAATCTTAAAATCAACCATAAAAGAGAATATTTTTAATTTGTACATACCTCCTTTACCATAAGTTTTAGCTAATTTATTATTTGTTTTGCAATAATTATAGATGGTGTTATGTTCATGTACTTCCTTACTGAAGCAAGACATAGGTATAAAACATATACATTTCCAGGCAAGGTATAAATTTTTAGCAGCAATCGCTATTTTTCGCAAGGAAGCTCAAACAGATACCACCATACCCAACAAATCTTCACGATCACATAAAAACATATATTACTTGCTGGTCACAATATACAGGATGTTCCATCTCAGACGAGCCACCCCGTATATTTCTTATCCCATAGTTAGTGGAAAAATCACCCGAAACACGTCGAATGATTTTGTTTGGGGGACATCTTTTGACGTATATTTGAGGCTTGAACGAGCAACCCCCTAATAGGGGGCGCTTCAACCCCTCAAAATTGAATAGGGGAGAGGGGTTGAGTGATACGTCATTTGAAAGGTCTTGGAAGCCTCTTTACAACGGTGTATGAAAAACGTAAATTTGATGATGCTCGAATGCGCCACCTTGAATACTTTGGTTATTTGTACAATGTACAAGCTCATTTTTATTAAGCCTGTTTTACAAACTTAAACAATCTTCAAAAAATCACATTCGTAAAAAAATTGGATTGTGTTGTCATGCTTACAATGAAAAAAATTAAATCTGCGTGTTTAAATCAAATGTTCAAATTGTCCTCCATTGACTTCCATACAATAATACAATCTTGACTGAAAACCGTCTCTAACATGGTTCAGCATAATTGGAGTTATTTGATGACACTCATTTACAATTCGTTGGCGTAGTTCGTCCAAATTTTCAGGCTGAGTCACAAAAATCTTGGACTTAAGATGTCCCCACAAGAAGAAGTCCAGAGGCTTCAGGTCAGGAGATCAGGCAGGCCTCTCCATAGGACCTCTTCTCCCAATTCAACGACCGGGGTATTGCAAATTGAGGTATTGGCGAACTGGTGCGGCGTAGTGAGGAGGAGCTCCGTCTTGTTGAAAATGGAATTGTTGTTCAAGTAGTAGAGGATCGTTTTCTAATTGTTCAGTTATTAACGGATCAATCGCATTTTCCAACATTTCGAGATAAATTTCGCCTTTTAAATTACCAGGAATAAACAGAGGTCCAATTAGGTGGTGTCCCAAAATTCCTACCTGAACGTTTAGCTTTTCCCGATGTTGAGTGTGAGCTTCTCGAAATACGTGAGGATTTGTATCGCTCCAAATTCTACAGTTTATGCCTAAACCCTTCTAAAAACAAAAAATGAAGGCAACATAAGGAAATGTTTTGCTGTTTTTTTATTCATTAGTTTGAGAGAATGTATTATTGTGTGGAAGTCAATGGAGGACAATTTGAACATTTGATTTGAAAACGCAGATTCAATTTTTTTCATTGTAAGCATGACAACACGAATGTAATTTTTTGAAGATTGCTTAAGTTACTAAAAAAGGCTTAATAAAAATGAGCTTGTACATTGTACAAATTATCAAAATATTCAAGGTGGCGCATTCGAGCAACAAAATTAATTTTTGGCGAACACGGTTCATCAAATTTACGTTTTTCATACACCGTTGTAAAGAGGCTTCCAAGTTCCAATACATTTCAAATGACGTATCACTCAACCCCTCTCCCCTATTCAATTTTGAGGGGTTGAAGCGCCCCATATTAGGGGGTTGCTCGTTCAAGCCTCAAATATACGTCAAAAGATGTCCCCCAAACAAAATCATTCGACGCGTTTCGGGAGATTTTTCCACTCACTATGGGATAAGAAATATACGGGGTGGCTCGTCTGAGATGGAACATCCTGTATACACCACAAAAGCACTCATGAATGACTTGGTAATTACTCGCCATCAATGTAAGTTACATACCGAAGTACATATTTTATTTATTTTATTATCAATGTGGTGGCCATAGACTGGATAACCTTAATAAGTTTAAGTAGCAAGCTGTACAGGCACTGCAAAAATTTGAGTAAAACTCACCTCTCTCAGTAATATGTAGCCTCCTCGCTGAAAAAATAAGTAATTCATTACAATATATAGGCTGTTACTACCAAGAACAAAAAATGAACTATAACTAAAACATAATCAATTTTATAGTGACATATATCGAAATGTAAGTCTGGAATGTTGCAAGTGAAAAGTTGCAATAAAATTTCATTTCAATTATTGAAAAGTTACTGATTTGTTTTAAAACTGTTTACCACAGTAACAGTCAGCTAGTATCAGATGAGTTTGAGATAGAGGGTAATGCGCTTGTAAAACCGATCTTAGAAAGCAAAAAAAGTATACAAGAATACCGCGCAGCTTAACAACATAAATGTAACACTTAAGTCCCCCATAGTACCACGTTGGGGTTCAACGTGCATAAAATAAATAGCCTGCTTATAGACAGACGAAGTTTGAAAGACTTTTGCATTGAAGAGAAAACGGAAAATGTGTTATCTTCAAACGCCAAAAAAACTACAAGATATATCCTGAGATAAATCAAACTACATATTAATGAAGGCAATATGAGGTTATATTTTGAAGATTGTAAGCAATGAGCCGCAAATAAGCATTATCAATTCATTTATTTAATCCTTTACACCATCCAACAGTTACAACCAATTACAGGATGGAAGTTGAACACCTACTATTACAATATAACACAATAAAATATAGAATAAACAATGAATACACATAAAAACATTGGATAAGATAAGCGGAAGCAGAGAATAAAGCAAAATAGAAAAAAATAATGTTTACCAATAGATACATATAATCCGTTCACAGACTTATTGTAATTATTACACATCCTGTGCAGCGAAGAGAATTTTAAAACATTAGTCCGCGGTGTATCAAGATAGATGGATTTATCATGAGGAGAGTTGCATCTGGGAATGAAAAAATTTAACACCTCAAGAATCTCGTTACAATCCAGCACTCTATTAATAAGTTTACCTAAAAAAATTTATAGCTATTGTTGAAGCCTAGTGTCAAGACTGGCAATATTGAATCTCGGGAGTAATTATTCGGTTTGAGGATACACTCCCTCTAACTTAAACGACAAAGCTTCGAAAAATTTCTCTGCACATTTTCAAGTTTATTTATGAGAGCATGGCAATTGGGATTCCAAATTATGGATTTATACTCAAACATGGATCTGATAAAAGAGAAATATGATAACATTGAAATGGACATATTAGTAAAATCACGGCTATTACGCAAAATTAACCCTAAGATCCTGTATGCCTCCGAATATATGTTAAAAAAATAATATGATTAATATGTTATATTTATGTAAGAAATTTGCAGAAATAAAGGCAAATGATTATGGAATGCAGAAGAAACGGGAGAGCATTTTGTTTTCATCAAATACACCTGGTCGCCAACCTTCTCGATCCCAATTTAAAAGAACAGAGTTTGATAGACGAAGAAAATGTGGTCGCAATAGAATTTGTGAATAGTGTCGCAGATGATCCCCCAGATGTGAACCAGATAATGGTTCATTTAGCACAGAATATAGCCAAGGGTGATGTTTTTGCGAAGCAGTCCTTTGGGAATGTGCATAACAAGTGTCACCGATCAGCTGGCGGATTGAATTTTGTGCTGCTACTAAACAATTATAAAATTTTGCTGGGAAAATATCAGCCTCAGCAAGCATTCCAGCTGCTTACGAAAGATCAGTGAGAATTTTTGCCAATATGTAATGAAAAACAGACCATAGAATATAAGGGCGTAGAAACATAATAATGAGCTATTTGATGACATATAAAATAAACATTAAAGTGATAGTAATATGCAGGTAGATACTGCGGAGAGACACGGTATCGATCATACCTTGATTAGGTGAATCAAGACCATACTCTCGCAGAGACTGACAACGGCGCACCATAATGGTATCCTCACATTAACACATGTCACCCGAGGGTGCCGGAAGGAGAAGTACTTTCTGCGCTCCTTTGGTGCCTGGTGGTGGGCAGTTTGATAGTCGTGCTGAATGAGGGGTTTTATGACCAAGCCTACGCAGACGACTTGGCAACAGTGACTCCCGCCAAACACGCGGCGACTTTGTGTAAGCTGCAAAACACTGCACTACTCATCGTGGCTCGCTGGTGTCCTGGGAGAATCCTGAGAAGACCGAGGAAACGGAAACTAGGAGCCCTACCAGAGATCCGTCTGTTATGGAGGACCTAAAAGGCTCCATGAAGAACCTTGGAGTTATCCTCCATGCAAAACAGAGCAAGGAACTCACCTGGAACCCCGGATGAAGAAGGTCGTAATATCCTTATGGGCATGCAGGGGAGCCTTCGCAAGCGCATGGGGTCTACGGCCACAGGTTCTGCACTGGATCTCCACAGCCATGACCCGTCCAATTATAACCTGCGCCGCTGTTGTGTGGTGGACAGCGACAGAAGCGGTTATGTCGCCTCTGGCGCTGGACCAAGTTCAGCGACTGGCCTGCGTGGGGATAACGGGGGCCACGAGGACCGCCGCCACTAGGACTCTGGAGGTTCTGGTGGAGATATTCTCTCTGCAGTTCCACATTAGAACAGTGGATGCGTGTACGGAGTATCGCTTTGCTGGTCTGGGCCAACGGATCGGTGCGTCTGTGCCTCACGATCATGGCAAAATTTGGGATTGGGCTGCTGGAAGGTCCTCGATCCTCCGACTGAATCAGGATGCGATAGCGCCTGTTGTCAGGTTCCAAACATCAGACGTCCCTCATAAACCAGAATACGGACAAGGAGAACGAGGACCCGCCGGGTTCGTGCATGCCCAGAATGGAACTTTCAGTTTCCCTAGATACTCACGTAACCGTTTTTCAGCCCGAGGTCTGTGCAATCCGGACCTGTGACCTGGAAAACCTGAGACTGAACTACCGAGGTAGGGGGATTTATATCTGCACTGACAGCCCAGCGACCCTGCACATAATAATAATTTTATTAGTTCCTCAAAATTGCCGATTGGCGTAGGACATGTCAGATAAGTACACAGAATATCTTAAAAATCTAGTATTATATTTCTATCTTATCACAGAGAAACTCTTGTATCGTGTAGTAGCCTCTACTTGCTAAAAAATGTTTAAGCTTATACTTCAACGAATTTATATTAAGATCTCGAACCTGAATCGGAAGTTTGTTATAGATTTTGATTATTGAATGTTTCACATTTTTTTGAAGGTAGGTAAAGTTTAATTTATCCACTGTAAGATTATTCTTAGATCTAGTATTATGTTTATGATCAGCTATCTGGTCTTCAAATAGATCTTTATTTTGTGCTACGAACTTTACACACTCCAATATATATAAACTTGTTAGTGTAAGTATGTTTCGCGAGATAAAGTGTCTTTTACAACTTTCACGATTTTTTAAGCCGAGGATATTTCTGAGGCATAGCTTTTGGAGAATGAAGATTCTTGACACGTTAGTCGAATTACCCCAGAAAATAATACCGTAGCGAATTCGGGATTCTACATGGCTATGGTAGACAGTAAAACATGTTGCTAAATCAACCGTAAGTCTTAGTACTCTAATAGCATAGCAGAATTTGAAGAGGTTTCCTGCTAAAACATCAATGTGATGATGCCAGTTTAACCTTGAATCAATTACTACCCCTAGGAATTTGACACTATTAACTGGCGTCAAAGTAGTGTCATTTATAATAATGTTAAGATGATTTTGTGTATGCTTATGGGAAAATTCAATTAGCTGCGTTTTATTTACGTTCATTTTTAATTTATTCTCAGTAAACCAGCTTTGAACCAGTTTCAGTGATTCTAGGATTTTGTCTTCAAGCTCTTTGTCTGTATCTTCACCAAATATCAAGGATGTATCATCCGCGAACTGAATATATAGCGTGACTTCTAGTTCTGTTTTGGAGTACAGAGAGATCCTGGCTGAATTCACCAGGAGGATCAAACTTCAGCTAATGAAACCCTCCTCTCTATGAGCAGAATAAGTTCCAAACTGGCGACAGAACTTCTTACAGGCTATCCACTCTTTATGGGCATCGTCGATCGCCCAGGTTGTAATAGTTGAGGTGAGGGGAAGCAACTGCCTCTCATATCCTAGTAGTAGAATGACCAGCACTGGCTGATCTAGCTTAGGCTACAACACCTCGGCAGCACATACATGCCACTTAATGCTATGGGATTCACCACCACATACAAAATCCTAGCTTATGGCGCTGTCTTAGACCTGCTGGACTGAGTTTTGTTAGAAGGAACGCACAATGAACCCAATCAAGTAGTCTAAGTGCTCAGGCCATCGCTTTAATTGATTAATTGATGACATAGACTATAATTTGAGTCTTTCTAGTTTTTAGCTGTTCGCGGACAACAGGTAGTTAATAATATATATCAGAATCATCCATATAGCCAGCATTAGGTCATTAGGTAATTCATAATCTTTCAATGTAATGACATAGAATTGATTTGACGTCTTTCCACGTATTTATATGTTTCTAATCATTTGCAATATATCTTCGGTTCCTACGACTGCCGGAAGTTAGTGATCCCAGTTGATTCAATTTACAATTTACACTAGAAGCTCCCCATGTCTAATTACGATAATGTTCAACAGCAGTTAATTTTCGAAGCCATACTTCTGCTAAGCGCAAAAAATTCCACGAAGTTTAACAACTAGTATGAATAAACTCATCCGTAGTATGTTTAACATGAAAACCGTTAAAAAAACAATGAAAACAAAATACATAAACAGACATCCTGGCAAGCAACGAGAAGTCTAGCAACTAATTTTATAGCAGGCAACTTGTTCTTTGTGATACAAAGTCAAAAGAAATTTACTCATCTTATATAAATAAAAACATACTGGGAAATGGTATTTAAACCATCGTCAATTTACAACCAATAAACAAGTTGGATTATAAAATAAGAAGGTTTACAATACGCCAGTTACACAGTGACTAAGATCCTGTAAAATGAAATAATACATAAATATTTGCCTGACTGAACTTGACATTGATAAATAGTAAGTAGGAGCGTCTTTTCCGTCTGTCACGTATGTTGGTATAGCAGACGAACCATACTCGTAATGATGGAATTATGTGATAACGAAACTTTCAACATCATTGATTTTCACCAAACCTACCATCCAATAAATCTAAAATTAGACAAGGAATAAAGAATAGCTCGACATACGTTCAAGAGAGTTAAATCAAATGTGTATCACATACACGATAATATTAGCTGCGCGATGTTCAAAGTTTATAATTGTTCTAGTTGTATTTGTATGATATTCGTGAACGATATGAAATTATTAGTAATGATCGTTGAAGATACTACCAAAGTTTTGTACAAAATCTGAGCTGGACACGTACTTTTCTCTTATTATCTCGACTATCTCCGGTCCTACCAGTCGTCTAGTGAACATTTAGCTATCGAGGAGACAGTGACGTATCTAGGGTATGGCAGACAGGGCACCTGCCCTGGGTGCCAAAGCCGCTGGGGCGCCGCTTGGAGCCTCTGGCACTAAACTAATAAAACAGTTTAACTTACATTTTTGTAATGTAACTCATACGATTTTTCACAGCCGAGGTTTCGAGATTTGTACGGGCCCAAAGTACCCAGGGAACTTTACTTCTTAAAAGTGACCAGTAAGTGAATACATTCCTTATAACCATATAGAACGAGTTTATCCATTTGATGGCAACCACTGTTCGGCAAAATATGCTCTCAAAATTTAGTCACGCCAAGTATTTCTGCCTCAAGTTTGATTCGACTCCTGATCAAGCACATTGTGAGCGGATTTAAGAAGTAGTACGATATGTAGAAGTTGATTTTAAGAAGTGTTGCAGAATCCTTTTTTGGAATTATCCAGATAAACTTGAAAGATGCTGATAGTTTAGTTGGGACCATCTTAAACCAGTTAAAGAACGAGGAAATATATTTGCAGGATCGTCGGTCAGAATGCTACGACAACACTACTATAATAGTGGGACACAAAAGAGGTGTTCAACTAAGAATCGTTAAGAAGAACCATCTGGCAGTATTCGTGAACTGCGATGATAATCATTCGCTCAACTTGGTTAGTGTAAACACAGCCAAACAGGATGTAATGATGGTTACATTTTTCGGAACTATTCAAGCTCTTTACGTGTTTTTTCTCGTCCACTTATCGCTGAGAAAAACTCATAAACGCTGAGCCCACTGTTGTTAAATTGAAGTCTACAACAAGATGGATGATGAGTGGTGCAACGGAGGCTACTGAGATAAGAAGTGAAGCCAGGCAACTGTACAACATATTGACTCTACTTGGATTTTGGACCAGAGTGATCATTCCCATTCCGAAAAGTTTGCAAGACCCGAACATGAAATTCCGCGATACCGCATTAGGTGTATTATGTAAGAGATACGGTAGTGACTGAAGCTCTGGTAGTTGGGTCTGTGTCAAGAGCGGGAGGTTGAGACCGAAAAAAGACCAAGGCGAAGAAAGAAGATGGTGAAGGATGCCGGATGGACAGCGAAACAAGAAATTGAGTAAGCTATGGAGGAAACAATTGACCGCCTTCACACAGACATGGACGATAGATAGTTTGCACGATACTGACGAGAAGTTTGGCTTTCTACTTGACATTGGAGGATTATGTTACCAGCATTAGCAAAGACGTAGTGAAGAATAAGTGAAAACTTCGGCTAACCTACAATTGCAATGTTGATGGTGAGCAGCTATATGAAGACTTCTTTGAGCCACTCGACGGCTGTTCCCGCACTTCAATATCTTGAACAACGGAATAATGGATTTATAAATTGAGGAGATCAAGATCTTCATCATCTGAGAGATACCTGCATTAATTACTGATAGAGCATTCATATTTAGATAACCCATTGGGTCACCGCTCCGTAGGACCTTACAATATACTGATAATTATTTTGTTGAAAAATCTTGTCTTCCGGATGGATTCCGCGTCACAATAGCTCGACTTGATGCCGACGTTTCGCCAACCATAACAGGGGTCATGTTCAGGGCAGGCTTGAGGCTTGAACTGAAACTGGTTCTACTGGTTTCTGTAGCCGTATTTATTGGAGAATTTATTGGAGTATTTTATAGGAGAAATCCTTCACGCTACATAGTTCACTGCCTTTATTCCGGTGGTTAACTTCGTTCCGGCACCTGACTCTGCCGTTGTGCGATCATGTGCGAAGTGGAATTTTCGAGGATGGGTTTCCAAATGTTGGGAAGGTAATATCCTGAGTCACGGTTCAGATTATTCGGATGTTTTAGGATTTCCATAGCTTCAAGGATTTTTCGCTGATAGAAGTTTGGGGCTCGGGCTAGGATTTTAGTACCTTTAAAAAGGATTTGATGATTTGTGACAAACCTATCAAAGATCCCCTTCCTCCTCTCCACTTAGAAGGTGTTTATAGCATTCCCTGTTCTTGCGGTAAAGTCTACATTGGTGAAACAGGTCGTACAGTAGCTACTCGTGTGAAAGAACATGAGCGCTGTACAAGGCTTCGTGCACCAGTAGATCTGCACTTGCGGAACACAAGTTTGACATAAATCATCAAATTCTTTTTGAAGATACTAAAATCCTAGCCCGAGCCCCAAACTTCTATCAGCGAAAAATCCTTGAAGCTATAGAAATCCTTAAGCATCCGAATAATCTGAACCGTGACTCAGGATATCACCTTCTCAACATTTGGAAACCCATCCTCGAAAATTCCACTTCGCACATGATCGCACAACCGTTTCCGTGATAAACTTGCATTTTATTACTGGAAACCATAGAACCGTTGTAAAGTGCATTTTTCAGGCTTTCCAAAAATGTATGATATATATTTATTTTCATAAATAGAGAAGTTATAACGGTTATTTGAACTTTTTTGACACTGGGCATTAAATCATAGGTGGCCATGGCTCTTTTTTAGTAGGCCATGACGAATAACTTCATTTGTGTTACCATATCAAATTAGCCTTTATCAAGTTAATTATCCTTTTGACATTCTTGTCAAGCGGTATTAAAGAAACACTAGTCTTGTTTTACGTTTATATTATATTTTTGAATTATGGCAGCCAATTTAACATCGAAAATAATGAAAATATGATATGTTCACGCAAATTTTTTTTGAGACTAAAATCCAATAAAAGTTCTTAATTTTATTTCAAATTTTTTCGTAAATATTTCTACTCCAGCGCTACGCCCGCAGAACAACGCTGTCATTCCCAAGTTTCAATATTTAATAAGAATATTTCTAATGAGTAGAAACAGCTTAAGGCGTGGAAAGACGTAAAATTATACTCTATGTCATATGAAAGGACAGAGATATCTATGATATGGTCGTCTATGCCGACATTATGTGACTGTCAATGTATCAGCTGTCATGTAAACGTTACTTGTCTTGTTGATTGGTTATGTGTTGTCCATCATAAACAGTTTGAACTGTGATAATGATCCTTCAATCTATGAATCTGTCTGTCATGTAGATTGTACGTGATTATATTAGCTGTCAGAAAAGTCAAAATATATCGGTTTCTAGATCATTTCCAATATTTTTTACATTATATTGGAAGCGTTATCTAAGTGTTTGCCAAATTTCAAATCTATACGTCATGTAGAAGTGGAACAAAAATACTTTCAGTTTCATACGTATAGAGATAAATAAGCTTAGGATTGAAAAGTTCAAACATTTATGTCTTACCTTATTTTCCTTGTTCCTGGACATTCGAAGAAACTTGCCGATCACTTCTAACTGATAAGACAGATATAATTTTTTATCTCTGAGGAGAAGAAATGCTTGAACCCATCCTTTTCGATATTCGTCTTTCACCCAGACATGCGAGAATATAACGGGACATCTACCTTCTTCACTTAGTAGATTCTGAAATTAAGATCACTCCATCAACAATTTTTGAAATAAAATATTGACGTACTGGATTCTTTAAAAAAATTATTCAATTTTTTTGTACATAATAAACTTGGAACTTAAAAAACCATTGAAAAAAATGAATAAAAAAATTATTATTTCATTGGTATTGTATTTTTAGTAAATGAGTACTAATTTATACTCGCAAAAACTTAATTTTATGAATTTAAAAGAAACCCCTGGGGAATTCAAAATATAATTATTACGCAACAGGAAAAATATGTCAATTCATCGTGCTAGTCACTATCTAACCACAAAATTTAAGCTTTGTTGAACAAAAACTGGGTTTAAAATTTTTTTTATTTATAAACAATCAACGCATGGACCAAATTAGGTCTGATTGGTCTCAAACAAAGCACCGTTTTTAAACACGTTCAAAATTGTGTGACAACTTCAAAGGAGTGTTTGGCGATGTTCAAGCGCGATAAGAAGGTTTACGCGCCGTTTCGTAACCGTGAACGAATCATGGATCCATGACAACACACCAGAGACCAAATAACAGTCGAAACAGTGGACTTGTCCTAGCAAATCGAAGCCGAATAAGGTCAAAGTGTATTTATCGGCCAACAAAGTCATGGCAACAGTTTTTTGGGATGCACACGATAACGTCCATATCGATTACTTGGAAAGGGCAAAACAATGCAGAGCTATTTGCTCTTCCTCCAGGACAACCCTGTCGCAATGGCGAATTTGACTCCAACGATGAGGTCATCGCTGAAACAGACGCCTATTTTGAAGGATTGCCGAAATCGTGGACGAAGTGTTTCGGGAGGATTATGTTGAGAAATAAAATAAGTTTTGACCAAATAAATCATTTCTTGTTTCATTTCCGAGGGACTTTTCACCGTGCCCTCGTATATTACAGATATGGATCGTAGCAAAATTGCTAACTACTTCACACACGTTAGTTCAAAATTAAAAGATAACTCGGAAGTTTCGTTATATTCTGCTTGTGGTAACCTCGAACTACATAAATATGCTATAAGCATATTTGATGACAAAAGTTCGAAAACTGAATTCATTGTAAACAAATATGAAGATATCTTCAAATCTTAGAAGTGTAATATATCATGCTCTCCGCAATGCGCGATACTCACACTGGAATTAAACTTTTTACATACAAAACTTCACTTCGACTCAAGGAAACGTTATTGTGAAAAACAACAATTGAATTCCACTTGCTAAAAGACAAATGAATACCATTCCATTGAAATATCAACTGTCAAGGAAGTCGTAAAAGCAGAGCCAGTGGAAAAGTTGAATATCCCTATGTATAGAATACACATTATAGGATAAACTTCGAAATCTCTCAGGAATCACAGAAAAAATACTGTTTTATCATTTACTAAAAGAGAAAATGTAACTTATTGTAATTTGTTCGATATTTTCTCATTTTAAATATGGTGTACTTATATTAATTCCGAGAATAGGTATTTAAACTACCTCAAAACCCTCCTGGTAACGAATTTCAGGTAATTTGAATCGGGAATAATTAGTTTATTCGATAATGTTGGTCAAATAAATGAATGAGCACTAATTGTCAACTTTATTATCATAATCATGTTCAGTGAGCTTAAAAACATCCTGGTATCATCAATTCGATTTCGAAGCATACAAGATGAGACATCCCATTCATATACGAGGTCTGGCTATTAAATAACGAGACTACGCACAGAAAACGTCCTAGAGGAGTAGGGGGGGAACGAATACAGAGTTGGATAGCTGGAAATTGTCTACTATTCCAGTACAAAAACAAGTTTTTGTCGCTATAGTGGTTTTTTTTCTATAGAGGTTAGAAACGAACGTTTTTTCTCGTGCCGATAACAATGTGTGACGAAAAACACGAGCAACGGATCAATGTGAAATTTCTCGTTAAATTAAAAAAAACTCCGACTGAGTGCTATAAGTTGTTGAAAGAGGCCTATGGTGAGAATTCTCTATGTCGTACGCGTGTTTTCGAAAGGTATAAACGGTTTTCTGAAGACCGAAAGAGCACCGAAGATGATCAACGTCCACGTCGACCTGTCTTTGTTTCAACTCCGCAAACAAAGACCAAAATCAATGAAATTGTGCGCGGAGACTGTAGTATGATCATTCGGATGATTGCTGAGACTGTAAACGCCGATAAAGAAACTGTTAGAAAAATTTTACATGACGAGTTGAACATGAAGAAAGCTTGAGCGAAGTTGTTGCGAACAACAACTACGCACCTGCCTATAATGCGCTGTCTGTGAAGCATTATTTAGCCGCTAGAGGCACTCCAGTGCTCGAACACGCTCCGTACTCGCCTGATTCAGCACCCTGTGACTTTTTCCTGTTTCCGAAAATCAAGTCTGCCTTAAAAGGAACCCGGTTCGAGTCGATGGAAGAGGTGAAGCGAAAATCAGCGGAGCTCCTAAATGCTCTTACAACAGAAGACTTCCAGCATTGCTTTGACCAATGGAAAAAACGAATTGAACGGTGTGTGGCGAGAGGATTGGATGTAGAAATGATTTTTAAAATAAAACTCTTTTTCATAACCAGTCTCGTTATTTAATAGCCAGAACACGTATTGCAACTTCATTTAACTTTGTTATTTTAACAATGAAGGAATTTATATTTTTCATCAGATTCATCATCTCCAACCTCGAAAGGCACGAGTGATCTTTGTTGGCACATTTCAACTCATTGTTGCCGAGATGTTTATAAGACTTTGTTTATCTAACAAAGGAGTAATAATTTTGAATTTCTGACACTATATTCGTAATCAGCGAAGCCAAAAACCCTAGATTATGGATTTTTTGATCATTTCAACCAGCATTTTCCGAGATATTGCATTTGTTCGTTAAATATTGTTAAATAAAGAATTGAAGGGGTTACAAAAAAATTTCATATCTTGCATTCAGGGGTTTTATTATTTCATCATAAATCTCACCTGGATATATTCTTCGCTACCCATGTTTTGCAGACTCTCCTGGTCTATGTCCAACATATCGGATGGGAAGAACTTCTGCAAAAAAAGAAATAGTATGATCCAAAATGTTGCTCAACGAAATTTCCCCAACCAAAACAGTGATTCAATCAGTGCACGTCCCCACCCAGCCACCAAGATAAATTCAGAAAGAAATTCGCATGTAATTCAGTGCATTATTTTATTCCGCACCTCAGGCGGAATGCTAAAGCTCAACACTATGTTGTTAGTATTAGCAAAAACATTGCTGAATGAATTGCAAACTATTTTAAATTCTCCTTCTGGGTCTGAGAACAATAAACCAATCGCTCAAAGTTACGATGGAGCGTCCGTGATGAATGGTAAGACAAATGGTGTCCAAGCCATTATCAAAAGAACATTTCCACATGCACATAATATTCACTGTTACGCGCATCGATTTAATTTAATGATTGAACGAGCGGCAGAGTGCAATAAAAAATAAGAAAATTTCTTCGCAAATTTGCAGTCATTTTCAAGCTTTTTTTCTCGATCGCCAAAACGAACGGCAATTCTTGATGAAATAGTCAAACGTAGATTACCGCGCGCTGTTCTTACTCGCTGGATTTTCAAAAGTCAAACTGTGAACACATTATTTGAACACCAGGATTCTTTCAAAGAATGTTTAGGCAAAGACGAAGATTGGATGGATTCAGTTACTATTAGTGAAGCAAGTAGTTTATTGAAACATTTTAATTGCCCGGAATTTCTTTGGTTGAAAACATTTCATTTCATCATGCCACATGTTGAAATAATATTTAATCAGACTAAAATGCGCGGGATTGACAGTGCTCAACTGCAAAAAGCAATTGAACAATTCCAACAGCAAATTATTCTAATTAGAAATTCTACTGACAATGACAATCAAGAACGCAATATCGAAGAACCTGCTAGGAAAAGATAAAAAAACGACAGCTGGAGATAACTAGTTGTTTTTCCAAAGGAAGTGTGACACTATTTTAAGTCAAATTAGCCATCGATTAGATTTTAGGGATCACTTAAGTGCAGCAAAATTATTTGATTCTCAAAATTTTAAAACTTATATACATGCTTTTCCACTAGAACATTTTGAAGAAACTGTGAAATGTTATCCTATGTTGGACAGTGTAAAATCAAAAAGTGAACTATCAGCAATTTATGAGGGCGATGTCATGTGTGACGTAGGTGATATTTTGCCACTTAGTGTTCACATCAGACAACAACCTAAAAAAGGTTTTGACGGAAACATATCAACAGTTGGATATTATTTGTACAACGCCCATATCGACAGCAGAGTGTGAACTATGTTTTTCCACCCTCAAACGCATTAAAACTTTTCTGAGAAGCACAAGGTCAGAAGATCGACTGAACGCATTGGCGGTCCTATCAATAGAACAGAAGTTCGTCAAGTCATAGAAGTTTTTTCCAGCATGCAAAATAGGAGAATGGATTTTATGTACCAAAAATAAGTGTTTTCTTGTGTCCACCCTCTTTCATAACTCACGAGCCGCTACTGGGTTCAATCACCGAGAAAGTTCTGAAATACTGTAACTTGAAAGGACCTTACGAATAAATTCAACCGTTAGAGGTTATTCAACGCTGATGATACCTTTTCCGTCGATTTCGATTATCGGAATGTTTTTGTTTGAGAACAAAATAGTTAGAAGCTGTGTTATGGTCGATTGCATGCATGATAAAAAAATGTGTCATGAAAAATGTGGATATTTTTCAAAATGGCTTTCTAAGGGAGCCACAGCACTAAAAAGTTGTGTTCCAAAATCGGTTTTTCTATCGTAACTCTCTGGCCTCTGAAGCTGTTTTGGACAGATTTGGTTCAAGTACTCCAAAAATATATACCTACTAGCTGTTGTTTTCGTTCTACGCTAATATCCGTACAAAAAAGACGTGAAGTTATACTCATCATGTGAAAATATATTTGAATTGACAGTATATCAATGTTATGGAATGGTTTGTAACGGACATTATCAGACTGTCTGTTCCAGTTTCTAGACTTAATATGCATATTAAAATTATTAGGAAAAGACGTGGAAAGACGTGAAATCATACTCCATGTCACGTGGAGTTTTTTTAATTGACAGGGATATCCTTGTTATGGAATGGTTTGTCACGAACATTATGTGACTGTCAATGCATCAACTGTCTGTCGTGCAAACGCTACAATCATACATTTGACCCGCAAAATTGTCCAAAACCTATTTTGGTCACCAAAGTGTGGAAAGTCACGTAATCAATTGATTACAGTTGATTTATTCGAGAACGAGCTAAAAGTAAACAAAGTTCTGGCGTGATTCACTTGAGACACGGTGTAATTCATTTCTCGATTACAGAATCAATAATCTGCCTATCCATTGGGAAAAATGTGTATAAGGAACACGAGATATTTGATCTACCCTCGTATAGCTTCAGAATCAATTTCACATAAGAAAGAACTTTCCTCCTTTTTCATGCTTTAAATTTAGCGAACTGACGCTTGTTTGTTTTAAACAGACATCTGTAAATCTCCTTGCTTCGAGGTTTCCTAATGTGTTTGAGGAGTCCAGTAAAAGGAAAGAATGTCACGATTTCATTGTTATATCTTGTTACTAACGGAAAATCCACTCGGAATTTATAATAAATTATTCAATATCTTCTATCCGCGGAAATCTGCAATCCAAAGTAACCAGACATGGCGAAAAGAAAGTTAGGAAGAAACCTCAAGTAATTCATCCACCAAGAAAACTAGGAGAGAAATAAAGAAATTTAGTTTTCCTTTACCGTGGAAAGAATGTTTTTGCATAAATCTGTAGATTTATATGTTTCCTAAGCACCCCCCCCCCCCCCTCCGCTTCATTAGAAGGCCTTCCATATGATGCTAAGTTTGTTAGAAAACGAGGTTCCGAATATTTTTATAACCAAAAAACATGATTATTAATATAAAACGCGAAAAGTTGATTTTAGAGTTAAAGAGGTAAAAATCTAGATAGATCATATCTCCCAGCAGAAAAAAATTGATCTACTTTGGACTTTTGGATTATTAGTATTTCAACCAATTATGTTCATTCAGGCATCATACGATTGGCCGCCTCGTCCTTCTAAAGCCCACCCATGTCAAGTAATAAGAGAAAGCTGAATTTTCGCAAATTCCTTGTCATTTTGAAATTTTGTTGTGGGGTTGCCATATTGCAATATGAGCTATATGGTATGCAGAATCAGGTATGAAGTTCCTGTTTGATGAAATGCTTGTTAATCTAGGTTATACGCTGGAGAAATAAGTAACTTTTGTTTAGAAGGTGGAACCATAAAAAATTTTACATGATGTTTTATGGACCCCAAAGGTAATTCGTGATATGATAACGATATGCCCTCGCCCCCTCCCCTTCACCCACAGAACGTCAAAATTGGCCCATTTCTTCCCCTCCAATATTAGACGTTATACGATTTATTCAAAAAATTAAAATTAAGCCTTTTACTGACTTTAGAAATATAACCTTGTTTCATACTGATACTCACTGTCAGATGAACTATGAAAATAACAGAGTAAAGACATACATAGACAGTGACGTCACTTGAATCTAAAAAAATTAATTTCCGACACTTCTGTTGTTAAATATATTCGTGTGATATATATTTATTATAAAATACTACAATTCTGTTTGAAAAACCAAAGTTAGTTGTCAGAAATACCACTCAAAATGGGATCACCACGCTCAAAAACAATATAGTTTCTATTTTCACAATTTTATAACGATCTCCAAAATTTCAAATCCATACGACCACCAGGAATGGCGCAAGCGTTTCCTCAGTGGGTTACGCACGCACGCACGTACAAAACCAGACGTCATGTCAAAAATAGTCTAGATCGTTTCAAAAATGCTCAAAACAGATATATCCGCCAAAATTCGAAAAAAAAATGTTGGTCCCTTACACTATATAGTCCCTTACAGTATATAGTATAAAGAGGGAAGTAAAAAGCAGCAACTTTCGACATCCGAAAATCTGACTATCGATCGAATACTTTTTTCTAACCCGATTTACTTGCCTTTTCCTAAATTCACTTCTCACCCGATTTACTAAGCTACTCTAAGCCTTTTCCTAAATTCACTTCATATAGAATCATTTCAATCGTATCTCTGGTTTTGAATATAGCACAAACATAATAGTTGGTCTGGATTTTTTTTTATTTTAGAAAGCATAATGCCAGATAATTATTCTCAAAATAACAGTTATCAGCTTATAGCAAAATAAAAACCACTAACAAACAATAAATTATTATCGAACTTAAAAGCACCTTTATGAAAATTCAGGGCGAAACATAAAATTAAAATAAGTAATTGATGCATGCGTTGATTAATACATTAATCAATGATTCATGTTAGATTTTCACTTTAAAATTAGTTATTGTTTGGCGACAGGTGGACACTTGGAACGAAGCATCATCTACCGTCGGGCGGTGATTTTAGTAAGTACATTATGGTAATGCAAGTACTCAAATTCCAAATAGAAGCACTCTGTACATTTTCTCAATTTCAAGTGACGTTCCAAGCAATGAATCGGGAGCTCCTTATCTAGCGTTATCGAAGGCACATAAGCGGTACCAATCTTACGGATATTAATCAATGGGGAATAATAAACGAGCAAAACATGAAGCTTACAAAATTATATTTTCTGGTGTGTGCTGCCATCTATTATCCAGAGGCAGAAGCATTTGTACACCCAGCTTGATAGCGTGATTTGGTATAGTTTACTATGCATTAAAGACAACTGTAACAAATGTTGAACGCTTTTGTAGATTCCTTCATGACTACATGATAGATGGCTACCTCTTACGACAAATATGGCAACTAAGAAAAGTAGATTACGAAAATATTTTATGAATTGCGTTGCAAAATACAAATATTTTGAACTGCAAAACAAAATATACGTTGTATTTTGATGAATTGTTCACGTGATTCAGAGGAATTCGGATCATAATATTTATTCACAAATTTGAATGAGTTTGCAGATGTTAAAATATCTGATTTATGAATGGTAAAAGTCTTTTATATGAAGGCTATTTCATCCAAGTATTTTTACAGTCCATATCTGTAGAACGAAAATACATTCATATTTATTTTTTAACGATTATCTTACAGTGAATTTCATTAATTCAGTTTATCAATGTTCTGAATCTGAACAGAACATTCCAAATATGAGACTGGATATAGACATATTTCTTATATACAGGCTGATTTGTAACGTTCGATGGATAATAAAAATGTAGATAGATTAACTCAGACTTACCACTTTCATCCATAACCATTTCAGAAATGATCAATTATTATGAAGTTACATTAATTTAGCAGTTTTCAAAAAATAATAGTTAAAATTTATGTTTTGAATATGTATTAGAGCTATTTGAATTGACTGAACTATTAGTCAGTAAAAAGCTATAAAAGAATTATGAAATTGAAATTACTCTTTGGCAATTCTTACTTTTAATGTCCTAAATTTTCTTTTGCAGTGGTGAGAGATTGTGTACAAGTTGAAGGAAAATTAATAAATTACTTCCAAATTACCTATCACCTAGGATGGGTTCCTGAAAGTATATAAAATGTTTAAGCTAACCTGAAAAATATTCAACAAACTAATCTGCGATAATGTTGGCGCTTGGAGTTTTGAATCTGGCTATTGGATGAAAATGAATATGAGGCCAGGATCTTACCGACCGGGTTAGCATTGCCGATGCTGAAGCAACATTGAAATATGAACTGTTAATTCGCTGCACACTCTAGTCTGGAGTATTTGGCAATATTGGTACGATCTAGGTGAATTAGTCATCATGAAATAAGAAGAGACGTTAAAATCCGATATGTATTCCATCGAGAGCGCATGTGCGAACGTCATCGTATCGCTAGCGAATTAACAGCTGATATACCAAATTCAATGTTGAAGCTGCATCGGGGATGCTAGTTCAGCGAGTAAAACCCCGATCCCATATTAGTTTTGGCTGCTTCCAATTGCATAGGTACGAAACTCCGAGCGACAAGGTTATCGCAAGTTAATTTGTTAAATTTTTATACATTATTGGGAATACTAGTAGGTCGTTCACACATGCTTTTGTGAAATAAGCGACTTCCAGTTGTTAACTTCGCGGGCATCACCGAATCAAATTTGATGGTGTCTGTCGCTGCATTCAGTTGTATGCTTTTAATTGTTCTGGTATAATTATGGGCCATTCGTCTATTGAAACGTATACTATCAATATCGCAATGACACATTTTACGGAAATGCATTATATTCAAGTTTGAATTCCGTGATGCCCTCGTGAAATATTGCACCAATGAATGAAATAATAAAGGAGGAATATGCAATGTATTGCACCGCATCCGTCACGCTTAACGCTGTGCAGTTAGAAACTAACTGGCAGTCCATTATTTGTATAGTCAAAGGTTAATACAGTTTATGATGTCCAAAGCTACGTAGGAATCTTGTTTATATAGAAAACAGAGCTATTAACCACTGTAGATTTTGTTTAATTGGGGTTTCGTCAAAAGTTGATAATGCAAAAATGTGTAGGTACGTTGGTCTCCGCTCCTCCATACAAATCACCCTGTATATGATCTTAGGATCATTCTTAGAACATGGAGCAATTCGGCTTAAATTTGTATATTTGTCGTAAATAAAGATAAGAATTACTTACTTGTGGATTCAGGAAGAAGTCGTATTTGTCAAACACTTGTCGAAAAATATATTTGAAATCAGCAAATTGTGTATAATTTTTCATATCCCTGTAAGCTGATAGTACATATTCATGGTTCTCCAAAATTCTCTCTGAAACAGAGAAATGTTCAAATTAATAAAACAAATCGTTCCGAGCTGCAATTTTAATAATAATCAATAATGGCAAGACCCAGGAGGAACTCGACATGTTATGTAACGAAGCCTTATACAAGCCCATGCTCTTCCTACCGAATAGTTACGATTCGACCCATTTGACCAATGTACATTCTATCGCAACTGTGTAATGCTACTCAATCTCAATATTGTATCCCCTTTACTCGCTAGCATTCGTTACGAAAATAATTTTAGGAACTATAAATAAATTCTCGGGAAATAGTTCACATTAACATATATGTTTACTATCTTTTTCGTCTTTACATACGTTTCGGTCTCATGACCATCATCAGAAGACGTTTAACCATTAATTGAAACAACTAAAGCGCGGAATTCCTTAAACTAATTGCAGTACTCACTGAGCGTCTACATCGCATTAATTTCAATTGAAATTGTCTACGTCGCAACAACGAACGAAACAAAAAAATTGTATTCAATTGAAATTAAAGCGATATAGACGCTCAGTGCTTATTGCAATTAGTTTAATGAATGATGTGAATTAGTGTTCAAATGTCTTCTGATAATGACCGAGAGACAGAAACGTACGTAAAGATGAAAAATATAGTGTTAAGCTGACTAATGAATCATCAAATAACATTAAAAGCCCAATTTTGAGTGGCGTTTATTGGCATTTTCTCTGTATAGTAATTCTGTATTTTGGAAGAACTATTTATGACACTGTAGAACTATTGACGTACTATCGAAAACGGTAATAGTTTCTGTTTTCATTAGTTTTTTCGTTTTTATGCCTCAAAAGTTTCTTATGAATTCCCGAAAAGTCGTCGTGCGACACGTTTCACCACCATACAATTTGAAAAGCGTGCATAGTGAGTGAAAATATTGTTTTCCCACCAGGGACCAAACATCTAAGCTAAAGAAAACCCGTAAATCCATAGTAAATCAAACAATACCCGTATAAAGAGATATAGAGCTACATTATCCGAATTATGAAGATAACTTAGATAATTCAATATAGGATTATCAAGATTAATAAACATAAAACATTGAACCATAGCATAGGCGGGATTCGAACCCACATTCCTGGATGTCTAGACCAGTGTGTTGACCAATTGCACAGCTTTGGTCCGGTCAGAGCCTTATATTTTGCAAACATAAACCTCTGAAAGGATAGCAGATCATTGATGAAAACAATGGAATTCGATGCCTCATAGATCAATTATTCACATTCATCTTTAGTTCAATCTTTTGAATCGAGGAGTATAGGTATGAGCATAACTTTGGTTGGCAATTACTCTGACAGTACTTATTTAATGACAGCATCCCGGTTCTCATATATATTAATAAAACTGACTGAGAAATGTTCTGGGTAAGAATAAACAAATTTGAAATTTCTTTGCCTAAATGGCCACAAATCCGTGAAAGTACATTAAGTGATATAGAATTAAATTTTCTGAATTATGAAAATAACTTAGATAATTCAACAATTATTAAGATGAATAAACGTAAAACATTGAGCCAGGAATTTTTCCAGATAACCATATTCACGTAATTACAATCACATCGGTTTTTTCAGTTGCACAATACCACAACAACTAAAACCAGTGAATGTTACAAAATAATTTAAGATATTTCATCGAACCAACCACATATTAATCCAGTTATGAAAACTGACTTGCTAGATGTTTTCCAATTATGTTTATAATCGATTTTAGCTGTGATTTCCAATCAAAACTAGTTTCATCGAATCCTTCGTTTGGCGAAACTTTTGTGCAGTCAAATGAGTATCAAAATAGGCCAAATCTCGAAATCCTTGGGAAATGGACCGATTTTGATGGGACAAAGTGCATTCTCTTCGGAATTCTATCATGAACAAAGTCTACCTCGTCTAAGGTTGAGCAAAAAATTTGCATTGTTTACAAACAATAAATTAACAATTTAATTAGCATATTTATGAGATTACATAAAAATTTATGAAAAATGATAGGGTAAAGACTATTTTTGGTCAGTAAACATATGAAAATAGTTATACAAGTAGTTGAATCAACTTCATTTGTTATAAACAATTTATTTATGAACAAATATACGAATTCGACCAAAACTACGAGTTTATGATTGTTTTCGAATAATTTTGGCCTTCTGAGTTCGATTTAGTCGTCAATATCGTCGAATGTATACTAATTTGTTATAAACAAATCATATCTATTAATGAATATACGAATTTGACCAAAATGTCGAGTTCAGTCGTTTCCAGCTAATTTTGGCCTCTTGAGTAAGATTTTATTGTTATTATAGTCCTTAAATGTATAGATAAATTTTTGAATTGTTATAAATAAATTATTCATTAATAAATATACGAATTGCGCCAAATTCCATTGTGAAGTGTTTTTAAAATCAATGTAATAATAGTCAACTAGATTATATAAAAAAAATATCAAGTCTTAGCAAAATAACTAATTAATCAATAAGAAAATGCCATGTTCAAGAAAAAAATCGTTTAATCCAAACGTATCACGAATAATACTTCACAATTTCCGCCCCGCTATAATGCCACGAAAAGAATATTTTTTTCAAATTCTTACATCAGGGAATGAGCACACCGTATTATACCCTAAGATGAACGAGAATAAAATAGTTTTTATTTGTTCGTTTCAAAATAGATCTATTTTTTTTAATTCTTTTGATATAATTATTTGACTATTAATACATTAATTTTAAGAACACTTTACACTTGGAATTTTGGCGCAATTCGTATATTTATTAATAAATAGATTATTTAGTACAATTCAAAAATTTATCTATGCATTTAAGGACTATAATAACAATAAAATCCTACTCAAGAGCCCAAAATTAGCTGAAAACGAATATAAACTCAACATTTTGGTCAAATTCGTATAATTATTGATAAATAGTTTATTTATAACAATTCAAAAATGTATGTATGCATTTAAAGACCATAATAACAATAAAATCGTACTCAGAAAGCCAAAATTAGATGAAAACGACTGTAAGCTCACATTTTGGTCAAATTCGTAAATTTATTGATAAATCTAATTTGTTTATAACTAATTAACAAATTAGCGGGTATACATTCGACGATATTGAAGACAAAATCCAACTCAGAAGGCTAAAATTATTCGAAAGCGATCCTAAACTCGTAGTTTTGGTAGAATTCGTCTGTTTGTTAATAAATAAATTGTTTATAACAAATGAAGTTGATTCAACTACTTATTTAACTATTTTCATATCTTCACTGACCGAAAATAGTCTTTAACCGATCATTTTTTATGAATTTTTATGTAATCTCATAAATACGCTAATTAAACTGTTAATTTATTGTTTATAACAATGCAAAATTTTAGCGCAACTTTAGACGAGGTAGACTTTGTTTCTGATAAAATTCCGAAGAGAATGCTTCTTGTCCAGTCAAAATCGGTCCATTTCCCAAGGATTTCGACCTCTAATATCATTTGACTGCACTACTTGTTTCAACTCACAGAACCGATAACAACTCGAAATATGTATTCCTTTGTGTAACATTAACAAAACTCAATTGAATTTAAACTTCATTCAATTCTGAGAACATAAAATATGTTCATAATAGAACACCATATTACTAAAAAAGCTCGAAAAAAAGCACTAAATATATTAATAGTATAGGTTCTTAACATAAAACCAAAATCATACGCGTTTGTTATTTCGATTCTCATGAAGTTGAGGTTTTAACGGAAAATTATGTTATTAATAATAGGAGAACTATGTTATTCAGTTGGATTATTCAATAAACTATAACATAGTTCACACTGTGGATACACTATTACATTATCCATAACAAATAATCATCCTTATCCAGCAAAAATACTGTACTGGGGACCTTTCAGCTACCAAGTAGCCACCATCAGAGTAAACTCAATAAGAAATCAAAATGTGCCTGTTTAAAAACTATTTGGAGATAATAATGCAAACAAGGAGTTACCCTCAGCTAGAGATAAATCGGAATTTAACAAATTGTTTTTACGTTTGATACATTTCCATCTCTTCTAAATTAGCTAGATATTTATCATTACTGTGTTCCAAGAGTGATGAACTTTCTTGAGAAATTGAGTGACCTGTATTCAAAATATGTTCGGCCAACGCTGATTTTTCACAATTATTTTTCTTTAAATGGGTAAAGTGTTCTTCATACAGACTTAAAATATTCCTTCTAGTTTGAAGCACAAAGCTGTTTGAAGACGACTCGCAATCAATTTTGTAAATCCCGCGTTTGTAGAAGTCGGAAGATCGAAGTTGTTGCCAAAACGTCTTTTTAGCTTATTCTTACATCTATTAACGGGTTGTATTGCAAATTTACAAAACAAATTATGGAAGTTATTGAATGAAACTTTTGAATTTTATTGAACTGTTTGAAGGTAGTGGCTCTTATTTGGTAAATTAATTGCGTTCCAATTTCCTTTTTAGATTCGAAATTGAATTATTGATCAAAGATTCGTCGTAACAATTGTCAACTCTATTTGCTGAAGTTTCTCAACTTTGTTGTTATAGCTGGCTCAAAGCTACTATTAATAATTAATTAGCAAGACTATAAAATGTAATTATTTTATAAGTAATTGGTGTAACTGAATCCGAGTAAACCTATTCGTATGGGTTTTCTGTATATGTTGAATTCCAAGTTATTACCATCTTTTAAAATGTTAATATCAAGAAGAGGAAGCTGCTTATATGTTTCTATTTCTTACTTTAATTATTATTTTATTATAACTCCTGAAAATTCATTCAAAAAGATGCATTTTCCTCTGTAGAAATGCTAAAATGCACATTAGAAAAATAAAAAATGGTAACATTTTTTCTAAATGACTTCCTGAATCGATTTAAGAAAATTATCAAAATCGGTTCAATCGATTTTTTTGTACTTCAACTTTTTTCTGCTTTATTTCCTCGAATAACAACAAACCCGGCGAATAACAACAAACCCGGCAACACGAGCTCCGGAGTTGGCATCGTTTCTTGGAACGACCGTCGAACGGGGTGTTTAAGTCACCTCGCCTCCATACATGTTCACGTGGCGGAGAATGACAATAAAGTAATAACTAATGCATAACGTGTTTCAAATAGATAACTTTAATAGCTGGCAATAAAATCTACAACATTTATTACCACTATTCTCTAATTTTTTCCCACGTGAAAAAACAAGTAGCCGATATATAATATGCAAAATTAAGTTATCTAGATGTTGTGATTTACGTTCATTCAAGATTCAAGGTCAAACAAATTGAAAACAGGTGTTAGCAGATAACCTGTTTCTTTTATCATCTTTGGCAAAAACATTCAGGACATCAATCTAAAATACATATAACTTCTGCATGAGCATGTAAAATTTATTATTGTGAAATATATTTATAACTGGGAGAACACTGTTGTCATAGAGATTCCATTTGAAAAACAGAAAACGGATGCGAAATGTACCACTTGCAATAGGGCTACCGCGCGCATAATCATTAAAATTCTTATTTTCACCACTTGCGATTTACAAAATTTGTACGACCAACAGAAATCATCTCCAGAGTGATTTACGTACGCATATATGCACGCAGAAAAAACGTTGCACTAAATATAGTGAGGGAAATAAGACTTGGCATTTTTTTGAGAACAATGCAGAACTTTAATAACACAAATAGCACTATATCCACAAACTAATACAGCAAATTACTCCCAAACTACATTTTGTACAGGTTGTGCAGTATTTAACATATAAGAACGGAATCTTCACCAAATTCCGACTCCCTAATTTGAACAGCTTTTCTGCACAGACAATATGGCGAAAGTGACCTCGATGTTCCCAATTCATTCCATATTCAGCTAATGTTCTTGGAAGGACCTGTAGTTGGTTTTATTGAAATTTTTGAAAAAACACAAAGTGACAGACAATATGGCGAAAGTGACCTCGATGTTCCCAATTCATGTCATATTCTTGGAAGGACCTGTAGTTGGTTTCATTGAAATTTTTGAAAGAACACAAAGTGACTAATGTGAATTTACTGAGCCTTTATATGCCAGCTCGATCTATTATTATACCCTTCGCAGACGAAATCCAAAGATTATATTGTATTTAATCAAGTTATTTCAAAAATCGTTGAGAAAAGTCTTAAACCAGAAACTGCTTCATCATATTATTTCTCATCGAATTTTAGGCAACTTTGAAAAAGTCTGCCTGGTTGGATGTAAGTCACGAGATGCTTGTCTACACGATAACTTCAAAACGAAAGGCCCTATTATGTTCAAATTTTGAAAAAAAATGTTTGCTGTTCAGAGACGAATCCTATTGTTTTTCAGTGAAATCGTGTAATAAATAAACACACCATTTTCTGAAGCGTTGAAAATCAAAAACAAATTACTTCCAAAGTATACATTGAATCGACTCAAAACGTTTACAGTAAATTTAAGTTAAAACTGCTTTCACCCAGATTTAAACAAAATCGTTCAAAAACAACAACAAAAATAGTTATAGGAGTTAAGTTAAATTTACACCGTCCTTTAACAGTTTGTAACAAACGGCGATGTTAGTCGAGGAAATAAAGCATTCCACCTTCCAAAACTGGCGCTGAACGATGGATTGACTTGCGGTTTTCTGAATCCAATTCAAAATGTAATTTAGAAATACTGTGCCGCGTTTGTTTTTGGGGCAAACTTTTTATTGCATTTCTACAGCATGCACATTTTGAGGTGAATAGGAAAAAATTAATTACTCCGTGAATAATGAGTTAAACGGGCTCGAGTTCGATTCATGAGGATTTCCGAGGTCGCTGATCACGAATATGATGTCCAAAAAATTCCCTGAGGTCACCTTGGACCATCCGTGGGGTATCCGGGGGTCCATACGCCCTGGATTAATCGATATCCGATATAAAAATTATTTTTTTATGCTTGTCAACTGATCGAGCGAGGATATAAAGGTCGCTAATGATGATTACGACATGCAAAAACTTCCCTGAAACACCTGATTATATCTGGAGACCGGATATCTACGTCATCTTCTAGGAATTCGTTAATTTTTCTTCGAAATAAGCAACAAATTCTGGCTCTCGGGGTTTTTGGAGTGGCAGATCACGATTATGAGACTTAAAAAGTTCATAGTCGTGATCCTGAGGACGCAGAACTACGGATTTTTTCTGTATTGATATTTATGTAATATGGGGATGATCGAAGTTGACCTCAGGGAATTTTTGGGACATCATATTCGTGAACATCGACCCCAAAACCCCCGAGAGTCTGAATTTGTTGTATATTATAGAGAAAAACTATTCCTTTCCTGGAAGAGTACGTAGATATCCGGTCTCCAGGTATCTCCAGGTGTTTCAGGAAAGTTTTTGCATGTCGTAATCATCATCAGCAACCTTTATATCCTCGCTTGATCAGTTGACAAGCATAAAAAAAATTTCAAGAAATTAATCGATATCCAGGACGTCAGGACCTGGGATACCCCGGGGATGGTCCAAAAGGACCTCAAGAAATTTCTTGGACATCATATTCGTGATCAGCGACCTCGAAAACCTCCGAGATACTAAGAAAACCACAAGTCAATCTATCTTACTGCGCCAGTTTTCGAAGCTTGGACCTATTTTAGTGCATTATTTTCACGACTATGTGATCTAGAGACTACGACGTTCGGCTTCCATTTAATAGATTTGGGTTCGATTCCTAGAAACGGAATTTTTTTTTTGTACATTTGCTTAGAACATTATTAATTTGAATATTATTTAGTTGTGTGAAGATAATGAAATGAATAATTGCACTAAATGCGAAGAATATCTTATAGAATGTGAATCAATTATATAAAAAATAGTAGCCTAATCGAATGATTTGCCAAGAGTAACTTAGCCACGCACACTATTTATCTATTCTCCGCATTTCTAGTTTCTATTATGATAGATATAATGTGATAACCATATGCTAGTTTAATGATATAATGACTATTATTGTGATTGTAAAAGTAGTTCATATATTCAATTCAGTATCAGTGAATTTAATCTTAATGTAATGTACTACAGTTCATATACCAGCAATCTTTATCGTCAATCTGTTTGTTGACGAGATAGCATCTTTCAGAAGGGGACCAAAACATGCGTTCCAGTACAAATAATACAAATTAGCCATCTATTTTGAGGCTCGTGTTGGGTTCTCGAGAATGAAAAGGTACAAGTTGCGTTTTATTGCATCAAAGGTTAGTTTTGTGAAATCTGAAAGCTGAATACAGGGCTTAATGGAATCTGGATGGAGTTGTCAGCTATGTTGAATATAAGTACGTGTTAAGATTGAAATGTTAATTGTAATGTTGAACTAGACTTTGATAATCAGTCTAAAAAATTTAACATAATTTACACTAACAACATGTAGAATTCATTTTTAATTGATTTGACCTGTAAGTTCAAAGTTCCGTTGACTAATGGGCCACAATTCCGAATATTGCTGTTGAAGGTACACATAAACGATCAACAGTGTGGTAAAAAGACTAAAATATCTCACGGCATTTGCAAATAGTTGTCTCACTACGAAATCAAACAATGTACTTTACGCCAAATGGCGCCGGATGGCGACACCAAACTAAAACAATGTAAGAAATACAACGGAATATATGAATATCATGTTGGCTTTTGCCAGATAGTAATGATAAGGTCTTTATATTCTAGATCGATCAGTAACGCCACAAACTAATGGTTCTAGACAGCTGCATCGGTCTTCTTACAGAGCTCATCCGTAGAAGGGGAAGTTTTGCAACGCTACTGAACCACTCTGTTGAAGGTAAACATAACCTACTAACAGCATGAAAGACCAAAATATCTAACGTCACCTACGAGTAGATGTCTCAATAAAACAGGAGAACAATGTGCTACAAAACAGCCTACCGCGCATCCTCTAGATCTTTTTTCAGGACAAATTTGGAGGTGCCTATGAATTTTGACTCGTGTCATTTGATAGACGCTGCTGTCAAATACTCGATTTTTCAGAATTTCAACAAACCCTAGTAAAATGTTTGATGTTTGGAGCTATCGCCATATGTACGTAACTTGTATTTTTTTTAAATAGAAACCATAGTAGGATGTGGTTTCGTTGAAAAGAGTATTTTTTCTACGACCGCATAGAAATATGCCCATTTTATGCGCTTTATTGATCAAGAAAGTAGGCCGATTGTAAACACTTTTTCATTTCTACATCACAAACTGTACTGTAATGATCATTTCAATACAGGCTGTCGTACAGGTATTGCTGAAATATAAAACCCAAATAGACCAGTCCGGTAAGATTTCGCCCAGGATAATTTAAAAAAATAAATTCACCACTAATAATGTGAATCAAATATCATTCATTAAAAATAAAATATAGTCTATGAAACAAGAGTATGAATTTTAAACTTTTGACTTCGAATCAATTCCAAATTCTCGATTTTTAATGCTCAATTGAAGCAAGCCATGAATTAGTTGTCAATATTGTCAGAAATCTTTTATCAACAAAGTCACAATACAATGATTCGAAGTTTATCTGAAAATATGGAAGTTTCAAGTGATAGCGAATTGAGTTTGACTCCTCCAGAGATTTTGGAGAATGCCAAACTGGCTTCTTTAAATTTATTGCCAGAAAAATCGAAGAAAAAGTACGAAATCGCCTACCATTTATTCATGAACTGGAGGAGCTGTATGAGAACATCATCGTTCTCCGAGAGCGTTTTTATGGCATATTTTGCTGAGAAATCAAAAGTTTCCAAGCCCACAACGTTATGGACACAATATTCAATGTTACGGACAACTCTCAGCATAAATGATGATGTGGATATTTCCAAATACATTAAATTACGAGTTTTCCTGAAAAGACAATCCGATGGATACCGACAAAAAAAAACAAAAATTTTCACATCTCAGGAAATAAACAACTTTATTAAAGGTGCACCGGATGATGAATTCCTAATGACCAAAGTAAGTACATAAGTATACAAACATAACATTAAAAAAAAATTACATTTAAAACATTAGTTGAATAATTCTTCAAGTAAGCATACTAGTGTCCCTATCAATTCATTGTTTACTGACAAGTCCTTGGCGCCGTGGTAACGCATCGGACTAACAAGCAAAAGGTCCGTAGTTCAAATCCCATCAAGTCAATTTTTTTTTTAAATTTATAATTAGATAATAAATTAATACGATATTTTTTTGCAGGTCGCTTTGATAATAGGAATAATGGGTGCTTGTCGCAGGCATGAATCGCACCAAATGAAAATTGATGATTTGAACGATTTGGGATCAGCTCTTGTTATAAAGATACCAGACACCAAAACAAAAATTGTTCGAAATTTTACGATTACTGGAAAATTTCACCAAATAATAAAAAAATATACCGATCTTCGCCCATTACATGTCAAGGTCTGTTCTTTCTTTTTGAATTACCAGAAAGGCAAATGCACCATACAAAAAGTTGGAATAAATAAATTTGGAAGCTTGGGGAAAAGTATTGCCAAATTCCTGAAACTACCCAATGCTGAATTGTATACTGCTCATTGTTTCCGCAGATCTTCTGCAACAATTCTTGTCGATGCTGGGGGAGACATAACCTCTTTAAAAAGACATGGTGGCTGGAAATCAACCGCAGTAGCAGAAGGATACATCGATGAATCGATGAAAAATAAGTTCGACGTAGAGAATAGAATAAGGAATTCAATAGAAAATAGAGAAAATTTACCTTCAACTTCTAAGGCTTGGAAAAATCAGGAAAATTCAACTGTGGAAATTGAAAGTAATAAAAGTCCAAATATAACTGTCAGTCATTGTGGAAATGTAACATTTAATGTTATAAATAATAAATGAACTAATGTTGAATAGTAATATATGATTCGAAATATATAATCGATGTTCTTGTTCACATTTTATAATAACGTCATCATATAATGTGGGGCTTGTTGAAAGTGAAATGTCGCTATGGTCGTAGAAAAAGTATAGTGTACAACTAGCATGGAATGCCCATTTCTCACTCGTATGATTTACGGCACTCGCCTTCGGCTCGTACCGTAATTTTCATACTCGTGAGAAATGAGTGTCATTCCATGCTCGTTGCACAATATACTATTTTGTTGATTTCAACAATATATAATATAATAAGTCGACATCGTTTCTTTTCGATTTTTGGCAAATTAATTTTTATTATAGTCAAGTAATATCTAAATAGAATAGAAAGAAATGGACTGAATAACTATTTATTAATTATTATGCAAATTAAAAATTATTAAATTAGATAAACATTTTAAAACTATAAGCATCTACAAAATCTAAAAAAACGAACACCGAATCAACATGGCATACAAAAATACAAAAGGTAATATTCAAACTAATTTCCATTTTGTTTTATGCAATGTTGACAACCTCTCATAACATTTAATATATGCACATTTAAAATTCCTTGTATTGAATTTTCAAAATTTTGCATTAATTCGTCAATATTCCTGCTAACATTTAAATAAATTTTGTGTTTGGATACCTCACAGAAAATAGTCCAGAGGGGACAGATCTGGGGATCTCGGTGGCGATGCGACAGGTTCATGATTTCATGATTTCCTATCCACTTCTCCCGAAATTTATTATAGGGATAATCTGAGACTGTTACTGCATTATGAGCGGGTGCTCCATTCTCTTGAAAGTAGACCCGTATTCTTTCATTCACCGCCATATCGTTAAGTGCATCTTCAAATTTGTTTTCTAGTATTTCTAAATATCTGCGTTCAAATTAGTCAAAAATATTTGGTAACCGAAAACTTTATTTACCAACAGTGCATACCAAACGTTGAAGTCAAACCGCCCCTGTTGAACGCGATTTCCTATAGTTTGATGAGGATTAATGTTGCTCCAAAATCTATGGTTATTTCTATTATATTATGTTCTGCAAAAAATTTGCGTCCATCTGTAGTTGCTGCAAACACCAATTGCAAAGATCTATTCGTTTTACATTGTCTCTCGGATGCAACGATTGCAATTTTCGATATTTGTAGGGATTAAATTTGTTTTTTTAAGATACAACAGAAGATTGTGAAATATTCTAATTTCTGTAATTTCTCTAGTGGATAGTTCTGGATTAATCGTTACATTTCCTATTACTTCATCTTCCTTTTGGTATTTCTTGGGGCGAGTTTGATTAAATGAACCTTAATTTATTTTAATTGTCCTCTAACCTTCTGAAAGTTTTCAAACACGGCTGGCGTCTATCTCGGTATCGTTTCCAAAACAATTCTTCCGCCGTTTCTGCATTTTTGTTTACAAATTATATAACACTCAATCATATCATATTTTTCTGCGTTCTCGACAACATGATTTATATGTAAAAAGAAAATATCCCGATAACTATCGAATCGACAATTTGAAAGACTCATATCACAATGACAAGAATGTCTAATAGTTTAATAGTTTTGAAATAGTTATTCTGTCCTTTTCTTTTCTAGTTTATTTAGATACGGAAAAATTGATAATTTGCCAAAAACCGAAAATAAACGAAAAAAAAATAATTTCAGACCCATCATATTATATATTGTTGAAATCAACAAAAAATTCTCTTTTCAGCTAAACCACAGCGCTCTCTATGGTTTCTATTTGAAAAAATACAAATTTGTGTCGTAGCTTGAAATTGAAAAGCACTAAAAAAAAATCCGCCTACGCCAATGAATTGTACGCAAAAAAGTGTCCATTTAATGTTTACTTACACGGCGATAACCCCAACATTAAAACATGTTACGAAGCTATATTGACTGAAAAATCGAGTATTTGGCAACAGCGCCTAAACAAATGACACGAGTCAAAATTCATAGGCACCCCCAAATTTGTCTCTAAAAAAAAGGTCTTGAGGATGCGCGGTCTGTTTTTTTCTAGATACCCTATAAGGACATCCAATTCTGTTCACCTTGTACACTGACTGATTGATTTTTCAACTTTACGAAAGCTTCGGGGAATAAAGAATGATATTCATATCCTCTTTTATATCGAAATTCTTACATTAATAGTTATCCGTTTAGCTACACCAATTTGTCATATCCTCGCTTTATAATTTTTTCCAATTACCAATTCCAAGTGTTCTTTCTCATATTCTAACTGTATTCCCATTATTTGGTTTCATCTCATTTAAATTATATGTAACTTAAGATCCCCTACGCTAATTAATACTTTTTGACTAGTTGTCAAAATTATAGTCACAAAGTGTTTTATTCTATCAATATGATAAATTATCTCAAAGTAATGGCTTCCAGCATGGATTTTTTGAACAAATCAATCCATTACTCGAATAATTACCCCATGAATTTGTTTTCACATAATTTCTGGACATTCAGTATATACATTATTGCTTGAACTCATCAAAGTTAAGCGGCTGCCGTGTTGAATCTTCAATAAAGAGGTTCGAAATTAAATGCTAATCAATACTGATTACGATGCATTAATATGGCCTTGTCGTCGAATAGAAGTCAATTGAATTCGGCAAAAGAGGTATACATTAAAGGTTTCTGTATGGGTGACGTAAAGTGGTGATCTACTTAATTTTGACTTAAGCGTTTCATCATTTCCATCCAATCAGTATGGATATCATTGTATTCGCGTTTCGTGAATTGTAAAAGGTATTAAAATCTGGAATCGTTAAATTAAGTTGTTTAGTATACTACACGAATCTCCAACAATTATAATTAAATATCCGCCAACGTATTATGACGAAAGCAGTTGAAAGTCCCAACCAGTCATCAAGGCGCGGCAATGCATGAATCCATTCCCATGCCATTCGAGGGAAATTACCCCTGTCCCTTTGTCTCCACAGCTTAGCATTTGTATATATTAACACCATTAACATTCCAAGAGATCTTTACGTCTCGAGTATGCAGCCGTTGTCAACATCCCCTGATCGATAGAGCAGGTGGTTATCTAATACTACGATATCTTATAAAATATTGAATAATGATATAATTCAAAGGCAATATTCATCTTTCCCTGGAAACACTTGAAATACTTATTTGATGAGTATTTAGGGTGTGACATAGAGGCCTTCATTGAACCATATATCACGACTCAATTCAGAATGAAATTTGTAAAACAATGAAGTGTGTATAAAGAGGATATCCCTAATGCTAATAGTCGTATTATCTGTGATCTGTAAAGTAATGGAGAAAGCCATCAACTTCGAGCACAATATTATGAGAGCTCTAGAGTTGAAGAGCAGATGAAGCCAAGGCTTTCGGATTTCAATAAATTTTGGCATAGTCTTTCTTGGTTCTTTATTTCAGAGTAAGTACAACTTCGTGCAGTTATTCTTTCTTTGGGAAAATATTTGGTTTAAGACAGACGAAGTCAATATTTCAGTTTTTGTATTATTCATAATACTTATCACCATTAAATGGAGTACCGAGAACAAATAATTAGTTTTCATTCTATGCACATAAAAACCAACCTTTTTCTGGGCCACGTAACATTACCCACAACTTCAATCACTTCCATGTTTAAGAGAACTCATGTAATACCTGGTGTTGCCGCTTGAAGAATAGATAAGTAGTGTGGGTGACAAAGTTACTTTTCGCAAATCCGTCCGGCGCCAATGGTGGCTTTAGCGAATTGCGTGGGGGGTCTCACCCTTCTGGGTCAACTGAATAAAGAGTGGTCTGAACTGTGGCGAAAATCACCACTCATGAGACAGGCCAAGTTCTTCATCAAAGAGCCTTTGCCTAGGCTCTCGAAGAAACTTCTTTCTCTGAACAGAAGGGACATCAGAGAGATGACTGGAATCCTAACCGGTCACTGTAGTCTTAACAAACACCTTCAAACTTTGGGCATCGCAGATGAAGCTATATGTAGGGAATGTGGAGAGGCTGCCTCTCACATCCTGTTGGAATGCCCAGCATTAGAATCCCTGAATCACCGACACTTCGGAGGAGCAAATCTGCTCCCAGAAGAACTTATGGAAGCCAGCACTGGCAATCTTCTGGATTTCTGGCGGGTGATAAACCTGCTGGAATAGAATAGGCTTCTGACCATGGGCACACAATGGGCCCAATTAAGTGACCTACGTGCATTTGGAGGCTTAGCCTCCTCCCCTCAAACGATGATGAGCTTGAGTAAATTCAATATACTCATCGGACTATGTATATTCTATTTGGAAAAACGATCTACCTGCAATCTTCTATATTCATTTTATAGTTCTATATACATTTGAACCGTTGGGAAGTTAGTGATTATTCGTATTAAATCATTCAACCTATGAGGGCATTTAAAATATTGAATAACTTCACCTGCACAAAGATTTGTTCATCGATTAATACGTTCCCTTTTATTATTTATTTAAACAGCATACAAATTACGTTACGGATATATGAAAATGTAAGGAATTTAAAGAGAAAATGATATAACAACATGTATTTTCCGCAACAGGTTGCTACATATTTAAAGGTAACTAAATACGTTACAAAAAGAAATTTTCGAAAATCATTAATTTTTAATATAAGCCCGATTTTTTTTCATTCATGGACTAAAACATCATGGATACAAAAAAGAAATGAAACATAACATATTGCTGAAGAACAAAATTTAATTTCTCGGTAACTTTTACATCAAAAATATTTGATTCCGTCAAAAACCTCAACCTTTAGTCAACAGTGATGTATCTTCCAATCAGTGTTGCCGTTCGGGTAGTTTTGAACCGAATTGGGTACTATTTATTGTAGCAAAGTACTATACTCTCAAAAAGCCAGAAAATTATAGACAAAATAACACATCATAATTCACTGATGTTCTGTGTTGTATATTTTCTTGAACCTGTTCTGTGATGCTGACACGAAGCACTGTGTGTTCTAGGTTCTAGAAATCTTCAATTCTGTGCCTTATTTTTTCATTGATTATTGGAAATGTACCTGTTCTGTAATCCAGACTTGGAGCACTGTTTTCTGGGATCTTGAAATCTTCAGTTATGTACTTTATTGTTTCATATCATTATTTTCATTGAATATTGGAATTCATAATTGATAATACCTACAGCAACGAAAGAAAAGTAAGTTTCGGAGTTCCTCAAGGGACAGTATTGGGTCCTATACTGTTCAGTATTTATATAAATGATTTACTCCTATTAGACTCTCTTGGTAATATTATCTCATTTGCCGACGATACAGCCATATTTTATAAAGGATCCTCATGGAACAAGATTTGAAAATTATTAAAAATTGGTTTGACACCAACATATTAACTTTAAATTTAGATAAAACTAAAATACTCACCTTTGCCCTTTATGAAAATTCATTACCAGATTTTGAAGAGATTAATATCGATTATTAATACAACAAAATATGTAAAATATCTTGGTATTTATTTATATTGATCAATTTCTTAGATGGGAAGTTCGTACTAATTATACGAGGAAGAAAATTCGGCAGCTAATTTATAAATTTTATCAAATGAGAGAGATAGTTGGAACTAAACATTTAAAAATGATGTACCATGCATTCGTTGAATACATAATTGGGTACGGCCTAATCGGATGGGGCGGTGTTAAAAAGACAACTCGCAAAACTTTGGAAAGAATACAAAAGCGGATTTTAAAAATTATTTATCGTAAACAGTTTACGATTCCCATCAAATGCTCTTTTCAAAATGTCCAATGCCTTGAATATCACCCAGTTATTCTGTAAATCAATATACATGCACTATTATAGTTCTAAAGAAAAATTAACTCCAATTGAGCATAATTATTCTACGAGAACTAACATTGCTAGAATGGTAGTTACAAATAGGTGTAAGAAAACTATGACACAGAGAACATTTGTATATTACGGTCCACGCCTGCACAATATACCTACTCCCGCTGGAAATTAAAAATATAAATGCACTAGTCATGTTCAAAACGATACAAAAATCAAAGAGTTAGTAGATTTTAATAACTAAGGGATTTCTCATTCTACAATTTGTTTATATTACTTCATCAATGAAGCATTGATTGTTCAATAATTTCATCGTTTTATCATTGTATATTTCAACTAAATTCACATAATTTTATCTGTATAAATATAAAAATAAGTAAACATTATAACAATAATTGAAAATTAAATAGATTTAATGGATAAAAAAAATAAAAATAAAGAGGAATTATTAAAATCCCATACACAGAATCTTAAATGATCCTAAATGGGTAATTTTGAACCACTCACTTATACTTGGCTTTAATTACGAACCGTAATCCAATACTTTTAAAATTAATGTAATTAGTTTTTATTTGAATTCAAATATTATGTTTATATTTATTATTATTATTAGACATAGTTATTACTGGTTATTTACATTTGATTATTTATTATTATTATTATATTTATAATTGTAGTTCTTATAGCCAATAAAATTATTATTATTATTAAAGAAGTAACCAGCACAAAGTGTCTGCACCAGTTTTTTGAAACCTGACCTTTACGATAATAATAACGTCTGGATTCAACTGAAGAAAACAAAGTAGACAAGAAGGTCATAATTTTCTGGAATGAAGTATGTAATGAGGAAGAACGATCACAATCTCACTAAATCAGATTATTCAGTGTTAACACGCTAAAACCGAATGAAATCTGTCTATACATGTTGTTGTTTCATCAATTCGCAGGACTAAGTATATTCAAATTAAAACAGCGCCCGTTGAACATAATATGATATTGTTGCGGTGCAGACGTCTGGTTCTAAAGTGCGTCATAAAACCCTTGAATAGTCAGAATTTGCATTAAATAATAGCATTTTCCAGAACTAATACTTCCAGGAACAGTAAAGTCGTAAACAGAACAACAATATTATAACAGCAGGATTAGCGTTGGTAGTAAAAACCCTTCAAGCATTACATAAACTTAATCACACAGTACGTGTGATGCGATATGGTTTATTATAGTAAGGCGATATCGTCGTCATCACTGTCAGAGTCATTCCATACGGTTGAAAACATAAAAATTACGAGCCGACAGTAAATAATGTCTTGAGTTATAACCTCGGAATTGTTTGTGGCCGAACGTATAATTTATTTCAGACATAAAATTCACATAAAATTATACAAGGTGATTCTGAAAATAGTACCATAAATTTAACTACGTATTTAAGGCCCAAAATACGACCAAAAGTCAAAATAGACGTGTATCGAAAAACGCTTCATTTCATATACAGGGTTTGACAGATTAGTTCCTGAGGATGGCCAGGGCTATTGACACTCCCTGCTTGAGGTCTCCCATCCAAGTGATAACGTGCCTGGCGTTAATGTCAAGTACGGAGTTCTTTCAACAGAACCCCAACTTCCCCTCCCAGTGAACTTCATGTTTCGCTCGGGCCCCGGCCCTTGTCCCCTAAAAAAAATTACCTCCAGCGGGGGACACCTTTCGTCTGTCTCCTCATGTTATCTGTTTACAGTTTACATTTTATGAGTAATAATCGGCCTCGTTATAAAAATGGCCTATCGCATATAAGCTTTGCCACAGCCGGAAATTCATTCCCCACATACCAGGAGTAGGAACAAATGCCAAGTCCGTGAAGTTGTTAATTTTATTTCAAAATGTTATGCCGGTTAGGTTTTTAGAATTTAACCGAATTTAGTGTCATCGTCTAGTGCTTCGTTAGTGCGTTCTAGTGCTTCAAAACATTTTGTGGCCGCTCCTTTTGTTTGTGAATTATTTGATATTTTTGATCAGCCTCCAAAATGTTTAGTATTGAACCGAATCTGGTGTCGTTCTTTAGTGCTTTCTAGTGCTTCAAAAAATGTTGTTGCTGCTCCTTCAGTTCAAGAATTGTTTAAAATATAATTTTCCTCATTGTCCTCGTGCGATCGACGGTTTACACGTTTTAATACGGAAGCCTCCAGAAACTGGTTTATATCACTTTAATTACAAACACACATTTAGTATTGTTCTAATAGTCATTGTTAACGCAGGTTATGCATTTTTAATGATTGACGTACGCACCAATGGACGCATATCCGATGGAGTGTTTGCCAATACAACCTTTTGTAAGAAACTGTTACAAAATCAGCTTTTTACCGAAGCAGATAATCTACCATTAAGTAACATTAATGGACCATATGTATTTGCCGCCAATGACGCCTTTCCACTAATGGAAAACGTTATCAAACCAATATTGACAATTACCGAATGTCACGATCTCGTCGGATAGTGGAAAATGTGTTTGGAATATTACCTTCTCGTTTTAGAATATTCTTACGTCAAATCAATCTTGAACCACACAAAGATTCTATTGTAGTAATGGTATACACATGTTATTTGCATAATTTTTTAAGGACTAAATACTTGGAATCGTATTTACAAGGAGGTTTGGACATGGAACATGTCAACACGGGGAAGTTATAAATGCAGATTGGTGATCGGATAGTTCACTCCTTTCGCAGGAATTACCTCAAGGCCGAAATACTTCAATTGCAGTTGAAGAAGTAAGACAGAATTTTTGTAGCTATTTTGATTATACTGGAGCTGTAGCGTGGCAAAAAAATGCAGTTGATAAAATGTAAAGGAAATTAATATTAATAAATTAATAAAAAATTCTGAGATATAATTTATTTACTTACCTAAATATTTAAGCTTTCTGTTTCTTGCAGTATAGTGTCATCCATCGATGATAATCCCAGAACTTGGATTTCCTGATCGCGTAACAAATCTATATCTGAGAAGTACCATAGACTTGGCTCATATATTTCTGATGTTCCTGATCCAGATTTATAACTTTCTATTACCTTCTTCAATTCTCGCATGTAGCCGCTTCTTGGCATATTCATTTCCTTTTTCACCATTTCACGATCAGCTCCTGGCTTAATTTATTTTAATTTTTCTCACAACTTATCGTGAGCAGCAGCTTTCAGATTTCTATTGTTATAGATGTTGCTCTTAATTTTCCATAATTCAGGTAAATCTCCGTATATTGCAATGAATTATTCCCAAAATTCTCTATTCTGAATAGTCATCATGGTCACAAGTGAATCGTCAACTGGTCAACTGAAAAATATCGTGCAAACGAAGCGCAACATGTACATACACAACACAATGCGTCGTTCAAACGTTCCCGTTTAGGCGAGGAAATAAAGCAGGAAAGGTAAAAAAAAATCGAATGAACCGATTTTAATAATTTTTCTTTTAGTCGATTCCGGAAGTCATTTAGAAAAATGTTACCATTTTTTTTCTTCTAATGAGCATTTTAGCATTTCTACAGAGGAAAATGCATCCCTTTGGATGCACTTTCAGGAGATAATATTTAAAAAATTCCAAATATAGCCAACATTTCTCACTCGGGGGTTTTTGGAGCCTTTGGACACGATTCAGGTGTAAGATTTAAACTATGACGCACCTGAGGCCCAGGACTTCCTGGTACTTTCGTCGTCCCAGGGAATTCGCAGAAATATCTTCTGCAAAGGAATGAAACCTGTTAGGGAGGTTCTCTTGAGCATACGGGTCATGACCATGATACTCAATAGTCATCACCTGGTGCTCAGGATACCCTGATGACCTGGGTCATCTCCATGGATTGATTTTTAATATGCTCTGAAATGCAATCAAATTTGTATCTCGCGGGGTTTTTGGGTCTCTGAACACGATCCCGGTGCCAATTTGAACTACACACACCTGAACCCCAGGACTACCTGGTACTATCGTTGTCTCCAGGGAATTCGCAGAAATACTTCCTGCAAAGGAATGGCACCTGCTAGGGAGGTTCTCTTGAGCATACGGGTCATGACCATGACACTCAATAGTCACCTGGTGGTCAGGATACCCTGATGACCTAGGTAATCTCCATAGATTGAGTTTTAATATGCTCTGAAATGCCCCAGGTGCGTCGTAGTTCAAATCTGACACCGGAATCGTGATCAGCGACCCCAAAAATCCCGAGTGAGAAATTTTGCCTATATTTTTTCAACATTCTTAATATTATCTCCTGAAAGTGCATTCAAAGAGATGCATTTTCGTCTGTAGAAATGCTAAAATGCACATGAGAAGAGCAAAAATTAGTAACATTTTTTCTAAATGACTTCCTGAATCGTTGTACAAAAGACTTCAAGCATATTTGAAATTAGTCAAACATTTGTGCAACGCATCAAACACTTCCATACATTGTCAAATTATTGACATTTGACCTGTATGTATCCTTTAGATTACAATAAACGCTTCGAAAAGGGCATATAATGCCAAAATAAGGTCAATGCTTATCGAATGCCTGAATGCCTCCCGAAAGAAGACCCTTCGCAAAATGTATAGACCCATTGCACTATTATCTGTGATCTATAAGGTGATGGAGAAAGCAATCAACATCATCAAATACCTAGAGAGCTCTACAATCGTGAATGACCGGCAATATGGCTTTCGTTAGCAGAGATCAACAGGATACCTGCTTGTCTACGTAACACATGGATGGCAGAAATCTATTGAAAAACATGGGAAATCTCTAGCTGCAGCATTGGATATCTCCCAAAGCATTTGACAGGGTCTGGCATCAAACAAAGCCTTCTTGGGAAACTTCCGTCATATGACGCTATCAATGGAGATCTGGGAAAGATTTTGGAATCGATATGATTATCTAGTAGAGTTTGATGCAAACAAAACTCAAGATCGCGTCTTCTCCACGAAGGCGGAACCCACAATCCCTAATATGATGATGTCTGGTACAACTATTTCTATGAAGTCTTCCATAACAATGCTCGGGATCACCAGCTCCCTCTAATGAGATGATCATGTGAGGTCCATTGCGAAAACCGCTTCACAAAAACTGTTCTATTCCGTTCCAAGCCATCTCAGCAGCTCCTCACAACCTACAAAGCACAGATTCGACCTGTCCTAGAGTACTGTTCACATATTTGAAGAACATACACTGAAGCTCTTGGATTCTATCCAGAAGAGACCTATTCGTTTGATGGATGATGTCATACTTACGAGTTCATTGACCTCTCTAGAACATCGTAGAAAATTGAGAGTCTCGTCTGTATTTCCACGACGAGAGACTAGACGAGCTCAAACTAGTCACACCCCTTCTAGAATGTCAAACTACTACTACTCGTGAAAACCTTCCCTTTCGTTGGTCTTTGCCATTTGCAGAGAGGGTTCCCCAATAAATTTCTATTATTCGATTACACAATCAATCAGTTATCAGAGTTCAAAATTCAGCTATTGTATAGAGTTTGAGGTCAAATTTATCTACAGAAACTACTATTTATCAATTAAAAACAAGGTACCTGATGGTGGAAATTTCTTTATTACACAATTGGGAATATTATTGATATCAATTTTCAGCAAGATTTTGCGCCGCCCATATCGACGTACAGATTATACATATCCTTGTTTGGTTTTTTGTGAGTTTCATATAAGCCGGGGCAATACCACTGGTAACTTCTAAATTTACAAAATTGCTCTATATCATCATGGTGCATTTTCGTATTTCTTGAAAGAATGTAGTCATAATTTTTGAAAGCATGAGCTGTTGCAGTTGCCATCCAAATGATATCAGCAATCATGAGAATAACTGGTACTGCACATTCGTAATGTTTTATGTAATACGACAGACGAAAATGCTGACGGCTAAATATTGGATTGGGGACCAATTTCATTTTCACTTCAGATTTTCAATATTATTCCAAACCAGACTGTTGTTATTATGTGTGATTATGATTATTCAACGGAGATGTTAAACGGGAATTTTGACGTTTTATGATGTTTGACGCTCGGGAACATGGGCGACTGTATTTTCATTGATTTTCCAATGACTTTACTTCCCTCACTATACCTAGTATAAAGATTGATAGATACGTTTGGAATCGACGTAAAATAAAAATTCCGGATTCTCGCAGAATTTCCGTTTTGTGTCTTTCCGAATCAATCAAGACTATTTATTTCTCACTATACACTATACATAGTATATAGTGTAAGAAAAGTATAGTACCTAGTTGACCCAAAAAAAATTCCAGACTTACGTGGATATATATCCGTTTTGAGACTATTTTTGACATGAAAATTCCCTAAAATTTGTAACTGATGGAACTTATTCTATCTGATCTCAGAAGGTTGTGGATACCAATTGCGGGTGTATTAATGGTAATTATGACGTATATGGGAACCAGCTCCGATTTTGACGAAATTTTTTTTATAGACTACTTACATGTTCCTTATGTAGAATTGAAAAAGAAAACTCTCCGCTAAAGTGCCTTTTTCCCAAGAAAATAAAAAAATTGTCCCAATTGTAGACATATTCTGTCACGCATTTCTTTTATATATATGGTCACAATTTGCACGGAACTGTTATTTTCAGCAACCTATGGCATTGTTTTCGTAAATAAATGATAATTAGAGGTTCAACAGTATTTAGAAACCGTATAATTCGTGAAATAAAATTGTAAACAGTAACCGCCATTAAATTGCATTTTATGAAGTGACGTTACGTCGTAACTAGAATCTCTTGACCCCAACATTCGCAAACCATAAAATCGTATATTTCATTGGATACGTACTATTAACGTTTTAATATACAGTCTATGGTCAAAATCTTGATCGCGACAAATGCGCTTCCGCGCTTTGGCATAGTTGTTATCAAATACAATGTGTTGATTCCGCATCAGCGATTCTTGCCCAGACAGTAAAACTAGCTTCATAGTCTAAGCAATGATCCGGGATTTAGGCTATAACAAAAAAAAAGACATGAAGGTCGGAATCGAAAATTTTTTGTGGGATTCGATTCGTGGAGTTATCATTCGTAACACATAAGACCTCACCAGTCACCCTTCCCCCCCTTCCCCCCAAAGGGTTAATTTCGAATATAACCTTGACCAATTTGATCGATTAATTACCCTTTTAGGGGCCATGTCTGGCCTCCAAGGGTGCGGGGGGGGGGGTGATCTGTGAGGTTTTATGTGTTATGAATGATCCTGATAACCCCTCGAATCGATTCCCGCAAAAGTCTTTCGATTCTGACCTACATTTCTTTTTTTTCCGGTTCGTTGATGGACTATCATGAACTTTTGCATCCAATATGGTAGGAACCAAACTCCTAGCGGCAATGTTATCGTAGGTTAGTTTGTTAAATTGTTATATATTTTTGGGAATACTACCCTAGTTAAGGTTATTTCAAAGTTAAATTTTGTAATTGATCCATTTTCTTATCAAGTTCTTCTATTTTCTCAAAACTCAGTTGCTCTAAATTCTTTTAGAAAACCGAAGAACATATGAAACCGCGACCGCAGTAAAACCCGCTTCATAAACTTTTGATTCCAATAGCGTTGGTACAAAACTCCAAGCGGCAATGTTATCGCAGGTTAGTTTGTTAAATTTTTATATGTTTTTGGGAATACTACCCTAGTTAAGGTTATTTCAAAGTTAATTTTTGTAATTGATCCATCTTCTTATCAAGTTCTTCTATTTTCTCAAAACTCAGTTGCTCTAAATTCTTTTAGAAAACCGAAGAACATATGAAACCGCGACCGCAGTAAAACCCGCTTCATAAACTTCTGATTCCAATAGCGTTGGTACAAAACTCCAAGCGGCAATGTTATCGCAGGTTAGTTTGTTAAATTTTTATATGTTTTTGGGAATACTAGGGTAGTAGGTTATTTGAAAGTTTGTTTCTGCAATTAATTGATTTTCCTTGCTCTTGTACACATTCTTAAAATATATATGAGGCCGCTGATGTAGGTTAGTAAGTTATTTTTGGATTCAGGGGGAAATAATGTGCTATAGTAGTATATACTTCGATAGCATGATTTCTAAATAGGACATTGTGAGATCTGCTCAACTTAGCCAATAGCACTTTTTTGTCATAACGACTTCATAAATAATTGACATACATATTAAGTATTGAATACGACAGAAAAGAGTTATTGCCCAGCAAAGACCAACGGGGAGGTGTGAGCAACCTTCGCCATGGAGGGAAAGGTAGAAGGATATTAAGGTGAGGTAAGTGTTGGGGAACAAAATTTTACATAAATACGTTGAATATATACATACATTCATCAGTAATGTCAATGAAATATAAAATAAATACAAAAACATTCTAAATAACATTTACAAATAAGGTATTTATAAAACGAAATAATCAACGATTTGAACAATTCAAACAACAATCAAAACAACTAATATAAAAATAAAAATATTAAAAGAAAATATACAAATTGATCAGCGATTTCAACGTTCAAAACGATTTTTTTTTTTTGTGAGGTGGTTGAAACCCTTTATGGGCACCTTATGGGCCTATAACATCCCACAAGGTAGTGTGGGAGTCCCTGAGTCTGAATTTAATCACCTCAGATATACCCACTAAACACTCCACCTCGTGTGGTAGGCTCGATTCTGCAGCTAGGCAGTCTCTATGATACTTAGGCCTAACGGCCCATTGTCTCTTGCCTCACCACTTTCTAGGGCCATCGGAAAAATTCCGCAGTCGCTGGGATTCGAACCCGCGACCGGATTATTGGTACTTCTACCACTGAGCTACCTGGCCAAAACGACATATACACCAAATCATAGCTATTCGGGTGCTACATGATCCACATCATCCGTCTCTGGAGAATACACTCTCGATATAGCCTTAAAAAAATGGTGAAATTGTTCACTGTAGCTGGGGTACTTGAATTTAAATAAATGTTCCGCCAAATAACCATCAAAATAGTACTCCCGGCGGCCATATTTTGGAATATTACCCCTAATATTCCTCCACGAACGTTCAATATTTTGGGTATGTGCCCCCGTGTCCGGATCAACAAAATTCTGAGAGTGATTTACCGATTGGTGAATAAATCCCTCGTCAGATAAGCAGTCATAAGCTTTCCAGCAATCAGACAGTATCTTTGTTCCTGGTAGAACCCATTCTTTGATGATAGCCAATAGGGTGTCCTTGGTCCGATTTTCAACTGGCACGAAGAAACAATTTTTCGAATCTCGTTCATACATGCCGAAAACCCACTGACCTTCAATAACTCTCCCTCTGTTATATTTGCGTTTTCCCATTTTGGCTTCATCAATTTCCACCTCTTTTCCAACACCCCCCAAAGGTACACGGCTCTCAGTCAATATCACGACGCAAACTTCTCTACAGAAGTTGCTCCAGTCGACTACAGTGTGGCTACCCATTTCCAACTCGGTTTGTAGTTTGATTTGACGGGGATGTCCCGTGTATATCCAAAAAACAACAAACCTACAAATTCGAGCGATGGATAATTTTGATTTCTCAAAAAATGTACCTGTTCTAGCGGAAAGCTTGTACAGACATTGAATTCGTTGCCTCTTTACCTTAGGTTTCTTCACGTACCGCCATCTTCTACATGTATAATTCCACGTGTCCGTGGATAAGGTGCAAGGCAAATCACATGATGGACACATTACAGAACGACGAATTAAACCATGTTCCATTAGAAATGGAACAAATGATTCATTAACATCGATAACTTTAAGTAATCGAGTAACTGTATAAACACACCCTTCGCAAGACATTTCGCTTCAACTAAACGTTCTACGAATTAAGATAATGTCTAACTGAACTAGTTGACCAGTAGGACTAGACTAGAGAACGTATTATTAGATTTCTATGGTTCTTGGTAAACTCTCGAGCAAAAGCTACAGCATATTAACTGTTTCAACGTGTTTTTAGATTTTTTCATTGAGAATTCAAAAGGAGGTCAGATGTTTTATGAATTCTATTCTTAAAACCTAATATCCTACAGCTATCGTATGGAAAAATGCCTGAAATTGATTGTCCCTTCATTGGAAACATTTCAATCAGGCGCTACACTCCGAGCAGGAATTTCCATGCTGCAGCTGTAATTTTACTTTGTGTACCCCAAGCGGCAACAGTTTTATTTAAACTTTCTCATTAGGAATTTAAAGTCTATGTTATTCGATCAATAAATAAATATACAACTACAATGGTCGCATATTATTGAAACGATGTGTACCAGAGCAAGGAAAATCAATCAATTTCAAGAATGAACTTTCAAATAACTCTTACTAACATAGTATTTCCAAAAATATATAAAAATTTAACAAACTAACCTTAATATGTATGTCAATTATTTTTGAAGTCGTTATGACAAAAAAGTGCTATTGGCTAAGTTGAGCAGATCTCACAATGTCCTATTTAGAAATCACGCTATCGAAGTATATACTACTATAGCACATTATTTCCCCCTAAATCCAAAAATAACCTACTAACCTACATCAGCGGCCTCATATATATTTTAAGAATGTGTACAAGAGCAAGGAAAATCAATTAATTGCAGAAACAAATAACCTACTACCCTAGTATTCCCAAAAACATATAAAAATTTAACAAACTAACCTGCGATAACATTGCCGCTTAGAGTTTTGTACCAACGCTATTGGAATCAAAAGTTTATGAAGCGGGTTTTACTGCGGTCGCGGTTTCATATGTTCTTCGGTTTTCTAAAAGAATTTAGAGCAACTGACTATTGAGAAAATAGAAGAACTTGATAAGAAAATGGATCAATTACAAAAATTAACTTTGAAATAACCTTAACTAGGGTAGTATTCCCAAAAATATATAACAATTTAACAAACTCACCTGCGATAACATTGCCGCTAGGAGTTTGGTTCCTACCATATTGGATGCAAAAGTTCATGATAGAAATGTAGGTCAGAATCGAAATGTTTTTGCGGGATTCGATTCGTGGGGTTATCAGGATCATTCATAACACATAAAACCTCACCGATCACTACCCCCCCCCCCCCGTCTGACCTCCAAGGGGTTTGGGGGTAAATTCGAATTTACCAAGGGTTTTCTGGGTCGCTGATCACGATTTTGACGTCAGATTTACTTCAAATCAATTCTGGTTAAGGAAATCGATCAAATTGGTCAATTTTAAAATCGAGGGTGACTGATGAGGTTTCATGTGTTATGAATGATCCTGATAACTTCACGAATCGAATTCCACAAGAATAGGTTTGATTCTGACCTACATGTCTTTTTTTATTATAGCTGAAATCCCGGCTCATTGCCTGGCTATGAAGTGAGTTTTACCGCCTGGGCAAGAATCGCTGATGCGGAATCAACACATTGTATTTGTTCAAGAATCGCTGTTGCGAAATCTACACATTGTATTTGGTTATTTGGTATAACGACTATGCCAAAGCGCAGAAGCGCATTCCGAAGCCTGGCGCATTTGTTGCGAGCAAGATTTTGGCCATAGACTATATCAAAACGTGAATAGTACGTATCCAATGAAATATACGATTCTATGGTTTGCGAATGTTGGGTGTCAAGAGAATCTAGTTACGACGTAACGTCACTTCATAAAATGCAATTACATGGCGGTTATTGTTTACAATTTTATTTCACAAATTATACGGTTTCTGAATACTGTTGAACCTCTTATTACCATTTATTTACGGGAACAATGCCATAGGTTGCTGAAAATAACAGTTTCGTGCAAATTGTGACTATATATATAGAAGAAAAACGTGACAGAATATGTCTGGATTTGGGAGAAATAATATTTTTTTTTGGGAAAAAGGCACCTTAGCGGAGAGTTTTCTTTTTCGATTCTACATAAGGAACATGTAAGTAGTCTATAAAAAAAATTTCGTCAAAATCGGAACTGGTACCGATATACGTCATAATTACCGTATTATCATTGAAATCTCATTTTATAGTGTATTTATCTAAGGGATAGCGAAACATGTTTCCTCGGCGTCTGAGGTGCAAACTAATGGTAGAATCGAATTTCTCATCCATAAGAGTGTATTATGACGGCGTTATATCGGAATCGATGAGATCGACCAAATTCACCATTTTTCTATACTTACTACCCTACCCCCCTTATGAAATTTGAGAAAATGCGAAAATTCTTTAAGGTTCATGTAACCAATGGAACTTGTTCTATCCGATCTCAGGAGGTTGTGTATACCAATTTCGGGTGTATTGATCATATCAAATCTCATTTTATAGTGTATTTTTCAAAGGGATGGCGAAAATTCAGGGTTTCGGAACGCTGCAAAGTGTTTCCTCGGCGTCTGAGTTGAAAACTAATGACAGAATCGACTTATATCGGAATCGATGAGATCGACCAAATTCACCATTATGAAATTTGAGAAAATGCAAAAATTCCCTTAGGTTCATGTAACTGGTGGAACTTGTTATTTCTTGTCTCAGAAAGTTGTGGATACCAATTTCGGGTGTATTAATTTTATAGTGTATTTATCTTAGGAATGGTATTTCTGACATCCATCTCCATTTTTTCAAATAGAATTATGGTGTTTTATTAAACCACAAGGAAAACCATGTTTTTCTGGTGATAAGTATATATCACATGCTTATATTCAACCTGCAGAAGTGTCAAACATTTACATTTTGAGATTCAAAGGACATCATAGCAGTGTGAAGATGCAGACTATTCTATGTGTTCACTCTGTGGTGTAATGGTGTAAATAATTGAACTGTCAGAATAAGTGAAGGTTGAAGTAGTGTCAATACAATAACAATAACACACTATTGATTTTTAGGGTTCCTTTAAGAAATGCTGCATGGGAACTGTGAGACGTTAAAACTTTATTCCAACTACTGCTGACCGTTTTTATAACTATAACTTTACGAATAATGATTATTTATATCATGGTCTGGAAACGTATGCCACATAACGAAAACATGATGCTATGCTTCCTGGTGGTAATCAAAATGCACAATTCTTCTAGAAAGTTACTGTATCATGAACTTCACATTCACCTAATGATTATATCTCAGCTGATTCAAATTATAATTGTATCATTTGTATCCTTTAAATGATATGTAAGAATCAAAAACATGCTTCAGAATTTTGTTTTCAAAAAATAATATCCTTGAAAAACAGGAGCTACTTGTTTTATCAAATTAGAAGTATAAATAAATCTTTTACATGTTACAATGTACTTACAACAAACCTGTTTGTTGATAATTTGATTGCCAGCTATTCCCAAAAAATGCAACCACATACATGTTGATATTCTTCCTTTTCTTATACGTTTCAGTTCTTTCACATGAAGAACATTATAATCTTCAGAATCGGAAGAACAAATTCTCAAATAATGAAACATATAGTTGTACGCTTTAAAAATGGAAACTACTTTGAGTTCATTATGGAATTGATTGAGTAATTAGAAGCATTTAACCAAATTCAACTTGATCAACATTAACGAGTGAGGGAAGTCACGTAATCCATGGATGATAACCTTTTAAAACTAAAAGTGCGACTGCCACGGCGCATCCGCCAATCTGCTTATATATTTCTTTAAACTCAACATATATGGCCGAAATATTCGGTTTTCCCATAAAAGTTTGTACTAATAAAATAGTATTTGTTTGTGTCTCATAAGTGATTAATAATAACATAGGGCGTAAAGGAAGAATAATTATTTGAATGATTAAAACGAAAAACCTAACAGGAAGGTTCAAGACACAGCAATTTCATTAACATCAAAATGTTGTCAGATCGTAACTCGGGTCATCTATATTCAGATTGAGTCAAATAGTGCGGGGTATAGTATTATTGTGAGAGTATGAGAGCCAGATGCATCGCATTGTTGATAAGATAAACAGAAGAAGAGCTTGTGTTATGCGTAGGGAAAGAGTACAGTGCATTGCACAGGTCGAATTGTTAGTTGGTAAGAATTAAAGATGGGTAACTATTTAGCGATCTGTTGTTATTTACAAACTTTTGTTTCATGAAAGCAACTCCGTGATTGTAGCATGTTCTGTCCTTTTATTTGAGACAGTTATTCTGAGATTTGAGGTAGAAATAGCAATAAAAGCTCTTGGTGTTTCTATTTAGAAATAACAGTTTTGCCCATCTCTAGAAAGCATACTGATCGATGTTGTTAGTGACATGTGCTTTATAAGACACGCCCCAAGTTGGGGATACATGCTATATTCATTTCCGTCGATTCTTTATCGCACTTATTAACTTTCAATACCCCGGTCCATCTGACACAAGCTGTATAAAAGGCAGATACCATTCACTCACTGACTCACTCATCACAAAATCTCCGAAACTGTAAAACGGACCGACTTCAAACATGGCCTTATACGACGTGGGTGCAAGGATTCGATATATTTTGACTTTCATGACAGCTAATATAATCACGAAAATTTATAGGACAGACAGATCCATAGATTAATGGATCATTATCACAGTTCACACTGTTTATGACCGACAACACATAACCCCTCAGCAATGCAAACTAATGTTTACCTTACATACAACTGATAGACTGACAGACACATAATGTCCCTGACATTCTACTTATATCATAGATATCCCTGTCAATTCAGATAAGCTTTCACATATGATAGAGTATAATTTTAAGTCTTTCCACGCCTTTAGCTGTTTTTACTCATTAGAAATGCCTCCATTATGTATGGAAACTTAGGGAATAACATAGCAGACAACAACTAGTAATTAATAAAATGTCAGAAGGGATTAATTGATTCCAATACAAAGAACTCATAAACAGTTGAAACTATATTGATGAGAAGGGTATTTGAATTTTGCATAAATCAGCTGCTAAAAATATTAACCTACCCTCATAATACCCCAATCGAGATTTTATCCATTCCAGGTTTATTTCTGGAAAACTAATGATGCAGCCTCCTAGAGTAAAATACTCCGGAAGAAAAATACCTCTCTATTCGGATTTCCAGGCGAGGGGTGCTCGAGGGGGTTTAAAATTGAAAAATACAAGCTCTGAGATCGACATCTATAACATGCGAGGTCTGAGCAAAACATAAACGATGTTCATTGCCACCAGCAGACAGACAAGCCAGACATACTGGCCTTAACTGAGACGCATTTCAATCCCTCCACCCACGCGACCTATATGTGACAGGTGGTCACTTCCAGCAGATCGTTTATATGGATCAAAAACAAAGTTGGTGCCAAGACAGATCTCCACGGAACACCAGCGTTGATAGCTACGTCAACCACCACAAGGAGTGATCTACCTGAGACAAACCATATAACGGATATTTAACAGACAGACTTGGAGCCAGACTCGGTCAAATGCTTTGGAGATATCCAATGCTACAACTAGAGATGCCCGATTTTTTTCAATGGATGTCTGTCATACATGTGTTACGTAGGCAAACAGATCTGTTGAACTCTGCTGACGAACGCCATATTGCCGATCATTCACGATTTTGGAGATCTCTAGGTATTGGATGAGCTCGATGTTGACTACCTTCTCCATCAATTTAGAGATCCCAGATACTAGTGCAACGGATCTATAATTATTAGGAAGGGTCTCCTTTCCTTTTTTTTGAAATTGGTTGGACTATAGCTGCCTTCCAGATGGAAAGAAACACATCAAATTTGTATGAACAGGTAAACGACATTGAGACAGCCAAAACTCAAGTCTACTCCAGGAAGGTGGATCCCACTATCCCTAATATGATGTCAGATACAATTATTCCTATGAAGTCTTCCATATCGATGCTCGGGATCACCACCAATAGCACCCTCTCATGGGACGATCATGTGAGGTTGATTGCGAAAACCGCTTCACAAGAACTTGGTTTTCTATTCCGTGCCAAGAGCTACTTTACAACCCAGCAGCTCCTCATAACCTACGCAACACATATTTGACCTGTCCTGGAGTACTCTTCACATGTTTGGAGTTCGGCTCTCAAACATACGCTGAAGCTCTTGGATTCTATCCAGAATAGAGCTATTCGTCTGATTGATGATGCAACACTTACGAGTTCACTGACTTCTCTAGAACATCGTAGAAAGGTGGCCGATCTCTCCCTTTTCTATAGATATTTCCATGGTCGGTGTTCATCAGAAATCTCGTCTGTTGTTACGAGAGATTCCAGATAGCCGGACTAGACGAGCTCAAAGTCACCCCTTCATTGTCAAGCTCTAGACCTGTCGAACTCCTTCCTACCAGACTTCATTTTTCTATCGAACAGCCAAGTTGTGGAACTCTGTACCTAGTGAGGTCTTTCCCTATGCCTATAACCTCCAAACTTGGAACATTACAGGTTTCCCTCTTGTGTAGTCAAAGTAAACATATAAAAAAATTCTCGTTTTTTAGAGCGTTTTTAACCTTCAGCTCTACAAAATTTGACGAATAAAAAGGTTCGAAATCCACTTGAGTAAATGCGTATGATATTTTCCTAGTGACCGGAGCTAAGATGGTGGCAGAGTATACTTTCCTTTTAGAGCTTTAGTCAAACTGTTTTAGTTGTTACAATATGTTCATGAGATTATTCCATTACCAAATAATGATATCGTTAACCATTCCAGAAATAACACCGGCACAATACAAATCTTCTCACTTCAATCTTGATATCATTTCAAATTTGAACAATGCCATATTTGAGTCAGAAATTCTATAGCAACACGAGAATTCCATCTTACTTTATGTAACCACAGTTGAATAGTTAATATGTTGCAGTTCATTCAAACGTGAATAGTTATTCGAATATAGGATGAATCCTGCCGATTTCAAAAGTCGAATGCGTAAGATCGTGACAATGTATCAACCTTGTTACATTGCTACTCCAAGAATGATTATTAACCTAAGACGCTGTAATTTAATTATAGGTTTGCACAACAATAATGTCTATATCCGGTTTTCACAATAGCATTCATCGAAGCAAAGATCCAGATAGATTAAATTTTGCTAATTATTAAATTATGAAGATCACTACTTGGTTTATTTATTAAGATGTATAAACGTATAAACTGAACCATAGGTAATATGTTAATCAAATGGCAGTGCTTTGAAATAGAGACTAACGGATGTGGGTTCGAATCCCAGCTATGGCACAGATTTCACGACTATTTATCTTGATATTCCTATGTTAAATAATCTAAATTATTCTCATAATTTCAAAATGCATAATTCCTTCCCCTGATGAGCTTCAAAAAAATTTAAATTTTTTGTGTGGGTTCAAATCTCTGCCATAGTTCAGGTTTTACGTTTATTCATCTTATTATATATAAAATTCTCGGGAAATAGGTCACACTAACACATATGCTCATTATTTTCGTCTTTACGTACGTTTCGGTCTCACGACCATCATCAGAAGACGAATCACTGTATAAAACGTGATATCTTAAGACTTATTCCCTGGGGGGCCACGTTGTGACATACCTTGTAACTTTTTGGCGTTAATTTCTTTCTACGGCTTCAATACTCCTTCAAGTCTACCAGATCTGAATCCGATTGACTTTTATGCTGGTTTCTCGGACGCCAAATTTTTGTCAAGGTTTACTGCTAGTTAAGGGTTTCTGCTAGGGCCCTTACCACAAAGATTATCACTGTGCTATCTACGGATAGCCTTGCCCCAGGGTAGACTCAGTGAAGTAATTAACCAAGGGTCAATAGGGCAGACTGAGTAGTATTAAAATTTGCAGGCTTTAATTGCAATTATTACTTGGTTATTTTTGACTACTTAATTGCTGTTGCAGAAAGTCACTTTAGATAAACACGGAACTTTCCAATAATTTATTTATAGCTTGAACATACATTGATATTTCACTTTCTCTGTATAATAATAATTTATCCGACCCGGGGAAGCACAAGGAAGCTCAGAAACAATAATTGTTAAAAACGCGGTCCAAACAAGCTACCGTAAAACGGGGCAACTTGGTCACTCTTTTCAGACTTTTTTCAAAATATCTTCATTATATTTTGACGCATGTGGACCAAATTTTTTCCCCAAACCGACTTCAACTTAATGAAAGAGCTGAAGTTCGTAAAAAGTAATGTTTTTGTTTAATATAAAAAAAAAATATATATATGTGGGGTGTCCAAGTTACCCACTTTTGCTAATTTCAATGAAATGAACGTTTTTAATGGTTTGCATGGCCAAGTTACCCCGAATTCGTTTGGAAATTGATAAAACGAACCCGTAGCTACTTATTTCAGTTCGAAAATTTCATAAATAACACAAAAATAACGACAAAAATTTCCCAAAAATATTTTATTTATCAAAATATCAAACTTAGAGATACAGAAACAACATAAAATGTAAAAGAAAATCTAAACTCGTAACTCCAACTAAATCTTAGCTCATTCACTGGGGTGTAAAATCTTTGTCGGCGTCAGAATCGTCTTGATATTCCAACGGCTCTGCATCAGAATCGTCACAGTAATCGCATTTGAAATAAGGATCTTTACTTCCGTTGTTGCATAGGCCACATATCCATTTAAGGCACTGAATACATTTGATCCATTCTTGTCCGCCAAGAAAGTCTTTCCAGTTACAAAAACAAAGGCCACACTTTGCATCTGTTTCACTTTTCTTTTGTCTCTCACTTTTTTGCCTAGGCTGAATTGGACGAGATTTCTTCTTATTTTTGTTCTTTCCGACTATACCAGACGATCCTGGGCCAGCTAATGGCTTCGATGCAGTTACAATTGGTTCATCTGTGGGAGCCAGGTTATCATCTTCATCTGTTGCCAAATTTTTACCAGGCTGAAGTTTCTTGCCCCTTTTTTTCTTCGGATTTGCTTCACTGCTAATTCCTCTGTGTTCTTTCAGAAGATCAATCAATGATGCATCAAGAGATCTTCCAATGGTGTCTCGATCGTCTGGTGTTAATCCATCTGGAATTCTTTTCAGAACCTCGTTTGCATTAGGTGGATAAAGCCCAGTGGCTCGAAATCCAGATATCAAATTTTGGCTGACACTCTCAGATATGGCTTTCCATAACCTAGAAAGCAAATTGGGAAACTGCTCTTTGGGAAGATTTCCTGGATATCGGCTTTCCTTTCTCCAGTTGTCTAAAATCTTTCTCCAGCACTTTTTCATGGGTCCAAATACAGCTACATCAAGTGGCTGCATTAGATGGGTGGCATTTGCAGGAAATGGAGTTATATAAATACCATGCTCCTTACAGGACTGAATAGCTGCAGGTGAAAAGTGGCTGGCGAGATTATCACCTACAACAATAGTTGTAGCATCAGGTTTTCGTGTTTCCGTTATGTGCGGGAGGAGGATTTTGAAAAACCATGTCTCGAACAGGTTCATATCAAACCAACCGGAGGGGCTACTGGCATATTTCGTTCCAGGAGGGCCGCCTTTTGTCCAGTTTTCATATAAATTTCCAGATTTATAAACGACCATGGGAGGCAGTAAATCCCCCTTTGCATTTCCGCACACCATAATGCTAATAGAGGTACGAGAGTGGTTCTGTACCCTTTCAACCCTTTTTGTGTTTCTGGGGACCACCACTTTTTTTGCTCCAGGATCATCTGTGACATTTGTCTCGTCATAATTGTAGATATTGAAATCATCTGCATCGTTCAGGGCTTCATTGATATTGGTGAAAAAATTTAAAATGTCTTCACGGTCGACGGATGATCTGGACCTTTTTATGTTCGAGGCTAGGCGAATGGACAACCTGTTTCTCTGGATGAATGCATCAAGAAAATCTTCTCCTGGAGTGTTGTTTTTGAAGATCGTGACTGTTTTCCCTTGTTTGTCTAGGTATTTTGCGATGACCGTCCTCACATCCAGCCTGGTTAACGGGAAACCCCAATCAGCCACAACTCCGAGGGTCTCAGATATACTGCGTTCTTCCTCGGATGAAAGGACTCTTGGGCGGCCCACTGCTCCAGAATTTTTGCCAAGAATCTTACGACCCAAAGTTTTCCGAGGTACCTGATACGTTTGCGCAGCTAATTTTTTCGACATCCCCTCCTTAACAGCTTGTACGGCTTTTTGCATGTTCTCTTCTGAGTAGTCTTGGTAGGGCTTTGCCCCGGGTGTTCTCTGGTAGTTTCTCACCATTTTTAGTTACTAGTTACCTGGAATAAAAGATGGGCACCTGAAAATCCAACAGGAGGAAAAGTATTAACCGAAACAAAAATTAAATCATAGGTGACCAAGTTACCCCGGGGTGGCCAAGTTACCCCATATTACGGTAATTCCCCTTATTATAACCTTGCCAACAAATATTCATATAAGTGTTATTAAAACTGATTTTCATGCACCAATTTCAAAAAGCAAAATCACTATTTACCTAATACTTCACAGGTAATTGGCGGAGCACTTACTTCTTGATCTCGGGTATCTCTTCGCACTGTCTCACTGACAATAATTCAATTCAACGCTTGCGAGGCGTTCTTTTATACCGATCGAGGTTCAGGTCAAGTCACCTACACCAGCTCCACCCGAGCCCTATTTTGCCCATTTCGCGCTCATGATGGTTCATCAGCTCCTCGATTTTGTGCCGTTTTTATGATTATATCTTTTGTTGATACGAAATATGCACGTTTCGAATGAAATCAAAATATATGCGACTTATGAATGGAACCGTATGCAAATCTGACACTTAAACTACTTGGATGTCAATACCCGGTGCAATCTATCTTCCTATAAAACAATATAATTATTCGGAATTATCAATTTGTAATACTGATATAAACGAAATCTAAAATTTACAATCAATCTACGTGTTTCCCATTAAATAATTATTCAATATTTTAGAGCTTCGTTACAACGTGAAAAGCAAGGCATACGTCAATAATCCACAAACACTCGACAAACTAAAAACGAGATCCGAGGTATAATTCGGGATGTTGGATGGTAAATGTGCTCAGAAAGAAATAGGAAATTTCTCTGTCATGTCAGAGGAGCCGATGTGGACATTTGGTAGATATTGTTATTCACGTATGATTTTAAGTCATTGTTTTACAAATAAGAAAAAAGATATTGAGATTTTCTCAAATAATGTGTATTTTATTTAATAATAAAATCCGGTAACTCTTAATGAAAAACCCTTTAGGAACCAACACCTAAGCAGTACTATTTATTCAGTTATATTTTAACGTCTTTGATTGTTTTCTACTTTGGAAGAATTCACGACTCACATTTGTTAGTAAAAAGAACCATGCAATGTTTCTATTATTGTCTGGTGAAGGTTAAAAAATGTTTTTCATACTTTGACTACACGAGAGAACCTAATAATGTTCGAAGAACATCGTGTGAGCCATTCGAATTTTTCTTGAAGGTTTGGAGGTTATAGGCATAGGGAAAGACCTCACTAAGTTAAGAGTTTCACAATTTCGCCGTTCGATAAAAAAATTACGTCTAGTAGGAAGAAGTTCGATAGGTCTGGAGCGAAAAATTATCTTTTAAATTAAACAATCTAGCACGCATAATTTTCAAAATTGCAGACCAGCTAAAATAACCTTTTTGCAATAAGTTTTGGGCAATCGAAAGTAAAAAAAAATAGGATCGTTTTTTCAAAGGGTTGGAAAGTCAAGGTTGTCTAAAATAAATACATCAAGTTCTCTATTAAACAGCTATTTTAGAGAAATGTGAAACGTGCTGGCATCGAAAAGTGACCTGAATTATCGCGTATTGGATGAAAATAAATTCAAATAGGTGAAGAATCCATGTAATAATCTTCTGAAAATACCTCCAACACATATAGTGTTGCTTTAATTTTCCCCTAAAGCCATTTTTAAACTCGACGAACTAATCATAATCGAATTAAGTTAATGTATATTTGATCGCTTGTAGAGCATAAGATCCCATATCAGCAGCACAACCTTAAACGCATCCGAACATCCTGTTCATGACACGATAACCGTTTATGCAAGATCATTACACGTGGATATTATATGGAGTTTAATAGATATTATACGTCGTAATTTGATTATGTATGTGAAAAAAACGACCGCTTTAACAACATTAAACGCCCAATGCTCTATGTACACAATCCAATAACGAAATTGCTACAAACACATTTTGAATTAGATAGTAAACGAAGAAATTAATGTTTGAGGAATGCAATTACAGTGTAACCGTTCAATGATTGTGAAGGAATAACAGCTTATGCCAGAATGATCTTCCTTCAACGTTAATGAATTGATTAATCGAAATCAAAATCGAAATAATCCATATCTTTCTTCATTCCGCAACAAAGGAATTCATAATTTGATACTCCGCATGTCAATTATTTATTTCTCTTTCGTTTCAGTGAACTTGATCCCACTAGTTCTAATCAATACAATCCATATTAAGACTGAGAACAAACGGCCGGAACTTTCAGAAAAACGGAAATTTCTCTCTTCAATTCACCACGTACAATTCAGATCTGCAAGGGTATCGATTACTTAATAAAATATATCAGAGATTGATTTCTTCAAAATTCTATTGATACAAGATTGCATTTCATTTTTCTACCAGAGGTTGTTTGTCGGGTCTCTAGATAAGTCAGAACATATTCATATGAAGATGAAGGTGTGATGATTGGTTCCGGAAACTTTTCTGATATTGTATTTGAAAAGTCCCTGAATAATGTAAAAAGAAATTTATTTGGTCGAAACTTATTATATTTCTCAGCATAATCTCCTTGTAGCCCAATACACTTCGTCCAACGTTTTTCTAATTTTTCGGTCCCTTCCAAATAATACCTTCAATACTGGTTTGGACTGCAGATCATTGTAGGTAGTGCAAACGCAAAAAACGAAACGTCAATGCATAATCTCTGCAGGACAGTCTAAACCACTGATTTGGATTGCATATCATTGCAGGTAGTGTAAACGAAAAAACGAAACATCAATGCATAATCTCTGCAGAAGCGTTACAACGATTTCCCTAAGACGCAGAGCAGTTTCCGTGGAGCTATGCCTGAGGAGATCAGAAACTATATACGAGGACGGAGATAAACCTCTTCAGGGCATTAACCACCGCTGGACGGTCTTGACTAGGTGTTGGATTAGTGGCTGTTCGTTCACCTCGGAACCTTGATGAATAATCTTGAGTGGCAACCGCTTCACTAGGTGATGTAGGGTGCAAAGGGCCTCGGCCTAGGCAGACGTCAGTTTCTCCTACATTAATAATAATAATAATAGACATTTGATCAGAGATGAACTATTTATTTTATGGAAATCCATTTTAATATAATAAACATTTGCAATGTATTTTTGGTTGTTACAAGTGAGGGAAGTTAGAAATCTATGAATCACTGTTAGTTTCACTTGTAAACCAAAATATTTTAGGAAAACATGTTGTATTGATACCCTAAAATTGTCGACACAACTTTAAAGAAAACTTTTAATAATTATGCCACTCCGCGTGCCCTTTAAAATTTGTTATAAAGGAATAAATGCTTCAGTAAGTTAATTTCTGCTTTTTTCTATTCCTTCAAAATAGGCTTTTGTTTCAGCGATGACCTCACTGTTGGAGCCAAATCACTTTCTGCCGAGCCATTTCTTCAAGTTTGGAAATATATAAAAATGGCAGGCCAAATCTGGAGAATATGGTGGATGACGAACCAATTCGTAGCGCAATTCATGCAATTTTGCCATTGCGACTGCGGACCTGTGCGCCGATGCGTTGTCCTGGTGGAAGAGCACTATTTTCTTTGCCAAATACGGCCGCTTTCTGTTGAAATCGGCGTCGAATCGATCCAACAGCTCTGCATAATATGTGTTTAATCATCGTGGCACTTCGCCAGAGCTAACGGAGCGGAATATTGAAGAAGTTAATGTCGTACGCCGCGAAATATATGAACGAGGTATGTAAAACTTCACAGTGTGTGCTAACAGCCGCAATCTAGAAGACATTGTTTTCAAAACTCACTGAAAAAATGGTATTTACTGCCAATTCAAAAATAAAACCAATTTTTCTCTATTAAGCTCCGATAATTTTTGTAACCCCTCAAAACTGCATAATCGGTTCTGCTGCGTCCTGTATTATAGAAACTAAAATTGAATCAATCTTGAATGCTTGAAACAATTATGCAATCGGTACGCCGTAATTAAGCAAAAGTTCTTAATTTTATATAATAATAACGTTAAATGGATATTTGGTCATAAATCAACAATGAATAGAATAGAATTTGTTTTTACGACAAAAGTTAAGCTCATTAACCTTTCCGAAGCGAAAATAAATAGTTCAGTTTACATTATAACGTTGACATTAAAGGAAAACTATTCCATCTCACTTTATGTATTTTGATTGGTCAAGGTACATAAAATTTAATCGTAAACTAAGTCATTTATCATATTCCAACAAATATTATATTCTTATACAAGGAATCAAAACATTATGACTCACCGCGTGGAATGTGAAAGATTTTAGATGTACAGAGGGCAAAACAGGCTTGGATACATCGTTGAAGTAAACAGGTTAGGCATGTACAGGGTGTCCCATTTTGGGTACTTTTGCGGGGTATCTCCTTCATTTTTAAAGATAGAGAGTTGCGGTTTTCGCGACACCGTACTACTTTTTCGTAAAACTCAAGATGCCGTCAACAGAATTTTCATAGCCCTTTTAGTTTTTAAGATACAGGGCATTTCTGAAAATGTTGCATTTTGTGACCCCCCTCGTATCTCCGTTATCCTTCAACTTATCGAAAAGGTAAAATAACATTCTAATAGATTTTTTTCCGTAGAATGCAGTGGTGTAGATAACTTTTATTACATAGTTACTGTTTTTGAGTTATAAAGTAAACTTATGTTTTTTTGAATGGAACACCCTGTATATTTATAGACTATAAAATTTGTCTTTTTTTTACCTTTTCAAAAATATATGATAGTATAAACTTTTTTTCAGAAACACGCAAATAATTGACAATTTTTAGAAAATTAAATACATATTTTAATAGTAGGCTATGGATAACAATAATAAACAAGTGCAACTTACATATTACTAACAAATAATTGGATACCTTGTATATAGGTATCTATTAAAAAAAATTCCCATAGATCTTTTTCTAACAGTAAGTTTGTAACAACAGTTTTGTGGCGTAAAGTGACAATATAACAAAAACACAAAAAAATAACATTATTAAAAAAAATTAAATGTGATGTTCAAATTGACCACCATTTTCTCTAATGCAAAATTGGCACATCTTTGAGATTTTTTGAATAGCGTTCAAAAGAACCATTGTTCTCATTCGCAGATTTCGAAAAGCTAAATGAATTGCCTCTCGAAGTTTTGCAATGCCGTCATATCGAGTTTTATATACTTCATTTTGTATATAACCCCATAAAAAAAAATCTAGAATTGAGAGATCTGGTGATCGTGGAGGCCATCTAACAGGTCCGTTGGTACCTATCCATCTTTGAGGAAAGTTATTATTTGGAAAGGCCCTTAAGAGCCTAGAGTTATGACTTGGGGCACCATCTTGCTGTAGGTAAACAGCATTATACTGGGCTAATGGAATGTTTTCGAGCAGTTCTGGAATAACTTCCTCAAGAATTTCTAGGTATCTACGTGCTGTAAGACCTCCTTCAAAAATCCTATAAACTATATGTCTACCCAAAATAGAACATGAAACCTCAACTCCAAAGCGTCCTTGTTGTGCCCTTTCAAACATTAAATGCAGATTTTCACTACGCCAGTTCCTGGTATTGTGACGATTGAAAATGCCAGCACTTGAAATAAAGCATTCGTCTGACCAGATAACAAGTCTGCCAAATAAATCGTTAGCATCGATTTGTTGCAAATACCACTGGCAAAACAGTGCCCGGCGCTCGGCATCGCCAGGATGCAAATGTTGTAGTATATTAAATTTGTATGGATGATACTTATATTTCTTCAAGATCCTCTGAGCGTTAGTTTTTGGCACACCAATTTCCTTCTAAATTTTTCTACATGAGGACGAAGATGTTGCTTCTATATATCCTAAAGTATCTATCTCTTTTCTTTCCCTGTTCTCTTTGTTGTATGTTTTAGGGCGCGGGTGAACAAATGATCCGTGCTCAACTAAATTTGCTTTTAAACGGGCAAATATCCCAAAAAACGGTTGCCTTCTTTCTGGATATCTAACAAGCAAAAATTAAAATGATAATAGAGATTTTCATAGCCATAATAGCTTACTCACCTTTGGAAATATAATTCCGAAGCTTCTTCAGAATTTTCATTACTCTGTTTAAAACATACCATCATATCATATTCCTCATGATTTTCGTAAACTGCCATTATTCGAAAAAATTGATAAATATCTATTGAATAATGATACCAAAAGAACGAAAATAAACAGCTCAAATGCGATAGAGATTTGATGTTTATTTCTGTTTCTTGTCATAAACAATATCAATGGCCTACAATTAAAATATGTATTTAATTTCTAAAAATTGTCAATTATTTGCTTGTTTCTGAAAAAAAGTTTATACTATCATATATTTTTGAAAAGGTAAAAGAAAAACAAATTTTATAGTCTATAAATATACAGGATGTTCCATTTAAAAAAACATAAGTTTGCTATATAACTCAAAAACAGTAAATATGTACAAAAGTTATCTACACCACTGCATTCTACGGAAAAAAAAACTATTAGAATGTTATTTTACCTTTTCGATAAGTTGAAGGATAACGGAGATACGAGGGGGGTCACAAAATGCAACATTTTCAGAAATGCCCTGTATCTGAAAAACTAAAAGGGCTATGAAAATTCTGTTGACGGCATCTTGAGTTTTACGAAAAAGTAGCACAGTGTCGCGAAAACCGCAACTCTCTATCTTTAAA